>JBBGZY010001959.1:600000-1105000 GCA_037952925.1 Lithobates clamitans | reverse complement strand
TTATTTATTCTCCCAGGAGCCAAAGACTTTAGTACAGTATGCCAACCACGCAAGTAAATATTTTTGTTCTAACCATTTGCCCTCTGAAAGATTTACGTGGAAGGGAATGTTCTGGCATCGTTGGGCAAGACAGTCAGCCATAAAATCCACCTTACTGCTGACACATGGTCCAGCAAGCATGGGCAAGGACGATATATTTCGTTCACAGCACACTGGGTAACGCTCCTTGCAACTCAAAAGGCTGCAGGACAGGGCTTGCTGCTGCAGCTTGTTGTGCCCCCATATCTCCATACAGCTGGTGGTGATGATGCCAGACCTGTGAGCTCTACCCCCTCCTCCTCCTCCTCTGCCACCTCCATGTCCTCCTCTGCAGAATTGTCCTATGAACATCAGTTACCCTCTAAGTGTTCAAAGGGCTATTCCCAGAGTCAGGCTAAAAGGTGCCATGCAGTGCTTTAGCTGGTGTGTTTAGGGGACAGGAACCACACCGGAGCAGAGATTCTTGCAGCTCTGTAGGGACAGGTCCAGAGGTGGTTCACACCATGGAAAATGTGGACAAGGTATGGTGAGAAATACTCCTGCGCTAATGAGGCCGTTTGTTATAAGGAAAGGGTAGTATTGTAGAAGGTGGGAGGACTGGAGGAGATGGTGAAGCGTGTATCGCTGCCTTAGCTGACCAAAGGTGGTCTGGAAAAGACTGTTTTGTAGGAGGTGGATGGAGGGCGCGTGATCAGATGCTCACACCAAAACAGGTTAGGTTTAATCATGTATAAAAAATACAAGCATATAAATATTAAATCATACAAATACTACGTTGCATAAAGACAGGTGACAAAATAAGCACTAAGAAGTTAAAATTGGGGTATGCCCATGTTGAGGCAGGTAATTAAAAAACAGTACAAAATATTTTACAGCGCACACATACAAGAATGACATTTCCTGCAAGGCTAGTTAAAAACACCTGAACATATTCAAAAAAATACGGGGGTTTGGTCACACTATATGGTCATATAGCGCTAAGCCCACTTACTGCGACAAAGTACCTCGAATTAGTGGGTCCTACACTAGTAATAGAATGGAAGATCCTTTGTCTCAACCATGGGAGCTGAACTCCTCTATGTGGGAGAACTGAAGGGGATACATCCTATGCACTGGTGGCCACTAAATAAGAGGTAATGAGGAGGGGGAGGGGTGCTCCAGCTCAAAAAACCTGGTCAAGGTCCAATACAATATACAAAAACATATTTGGGGGGCACACCCTACAATGCCTTTAAATTCAAGATGGTGCTGCTATAAGACCTACAAACAGTACAAAATATTTTACAGCGCACACACTTTCATCCGTCGGACCAGCATACAGATGAGCGGACTTTTCGATAGGAACTGGGTCCGGCGGAGTTCCGACGTAAAGATTTAAGACATCTAAAGTGTGTTCGATTTTTGACCGAAAAAGTCCGCTGCAGGTCCGATGAAGCCCACACATGGTCGTATTGTCCGTTGGACCAGTCCGGTCGAAAAGTCCGCTCGTGTGTACACGGCATTACAATCACTTAATGAGATTTCAAATAAATGTCTTTCTCCAGTACATAGGAGGAGTCTCTTCTGCCAAACTACAGATTTTTCACGAAAAAGTTTAATAATTTAATAGTGGTGGTACTACTTTAGTTTAAATCTTGGGATTTTGTCACATTTAATTGTTTAATTTAATGAATTGTGAATGTTTGATGGGCATCAACATGCACATGGAGAAAATTTTAATATGTTTTTTTTTTATTTTAACTGCATGATATAATATCAGTATTTGCAAAATTAGAGAAATTATAAAGTTGACCTTCACCCCCTCCTCCAAGCTCACACATACACTTTTTTACCAAACGTATTGGGACGCCCGCCTCTACACGCACATTGCCTTTAATAGCACCCCAGCCTTAGTCCGTAGGGTTCAATATTGAGTTGACCCACCCTTTGCAGCTATAACAGCTTCACCTCTTCTGGGAAGGCCGTCCACAAGGTTTAGGAGGGTGTCTATGGGAATGTTTGACCATTCTTCCAGAAGAGCATTTGTGAGGTCAGGCACTGATGTTGGACAAGAAGACCTGGCTTGCAGTCTCCGCTCTAATTCATCCCAAAGGCGTTCTATCGGGTTGAGGTCAAGTTCCTTTACCCCAAACTCGCTCATCCATGTCTTTATGGACCTTTCTTTGTGCACTGGTCTAAATCATTTGGTGGAGGGGGGATTATGGTGTGGGGGTCCTCGTCCAACATCAGTGCCTGACCTCGCAAATGCACTTCTGGAAGAATGGTCAAACTTTCCCATAGACACACTCCTAAACCTTGTGGACATCCTTCCCAGAAGAGTTGAAGCTGTTATAGCTGCAATTGGTGGGCCAACTCAATATTGAACCCTACGGACTAACACTGGGATGCCATTAAAGTTCATGTGTGTGTAAAGACAGGCGTCCCAATACTTTTGGTAGTATAGTGGCGGTCCATTGCTCCGCTCCAGACTGGCTTCTTCTGCACCTGGACAACCTTGGTAATGGCCATCATAGTTCATCTCCACTCTTCATTGAACAAAGGAAGAAATATCAGCTCCACTCCAATTAGCTCTTCTTGCAGTATTTTTAATAATCAGTTAATTGACTGTATAGAGTGATATCTCCAACCCAAAACCAATCCACCTTGATGCGTTTCACCACTCCTGACTTGCTCACAAGGATAGGGGAAGTCATCACTGTATGCAATCAATTCACTGATTGTTCAAAATCAGTGGCGGCTGGTGCTCAAATTTTTTTTTTTTGGGGGGGGGCGCAAACAAACGGAAAAATACTGAACCCCCTATCAAATGCAGCCACTGTGCCCAAACGCAGCCACTGTGCCCATCAAACGCAACCACTGTGCCCATCATATGCAGCCACTGTGCCCATCATATGCAGCTATTGTGCCCATCATATGCAGCCACCGTGCCCATCATATGCAGCCACTTGTGCCCATCATATGCTGCCATTGTGTCCATCAAACGCAGCCACTGTGCCCATCAAACGCAGCCACTTGTGCCCATCAAATGCAGCCACTTGTGCCCATCATATGCAGCCACTTGTGCCCATCATATGCTGCCATTGTGCCCATCAAACCCAGCCACTGTGCCCATCAAACACAGCCACTTGTGCCCATCAAATTCAGCCACTTGTGCCCATCATATGCTGCCATTGTGCCCATCAAACCCAGCCACTGTGCCCATCAAATTCAGCCACTTGTACCCGTCAAATGCAGCCACTTGTGCCCATTATATGCAGCCATTGTGCCCACCAAACACAGCCACTGTGCCCATCAAATGCAGCCACTTGTGCCCATCAATTGCAGCCATTTGTGCCCATCAAATGCAGCCACTTGTGCCCATCATATGCAGCCATTGTGCCCATCAAACACAGCCACTGTGCCCATCAAATGCAGCCGCTTTTGTCCTTCAAATGTAGCCACTTGTGCCCATCATATGCAGCCACCTGTGCCCAGTATATGCAGCTACTTGTGCCCATCATATGCAGCCACTTGTGCCCATTTTTCCTCTCCTATTAGTTGTTATTGTTTTTTGCTTTCTCCCCACCATATTATACATTTTACCTTCATTTGCCCAACACAGTAATGCACTTCATATATTTCTACCTAGGCGAGAATGACCTTGCCCTTCCCCACCCTTAGCCTCTTGGGGTACAGTTGTATCATATCCCTCAGGGCGATCCGTGCCACACCACACATGTGCTGGTAACTATATGCTGCACTGCGCATGCACTGATGTAGATCACCAGGGGGCCAGCTCAAAGAACCCAAAAGAGACAGCCAGCCATCTGGTGAAGTCACATAAGAACATGGCGGCACTAGACCTGCTGTACTGAGATGGAGCAGTTGCTTACAGCAGACAGCATTGAATACAACGGGCGGGCGGGCGGGTAGGTGGACAATCTATCTGTAGGCAGGTGTTCCCTTTTAATGTGTGACCACTCCCAGTAGGAGGTGTGCCTTCTGTACTGGCACAGCCCTGTCCCTTTTTATAGTGGAAAGATAAGCTAATCCTGAATAAAAAAGTAAAAAGGATTATCAATGAGAGGAAAAAACTATCCTTTATTATATAAATTATAAAAGCTGAAGGGTCATCATTTGCTTTCCAAAACGGCGAAGAATGCAATAAGAAGTGCAAAAAAAGCACAATCAGGGCAGCTAATATAGATTACAAGAGACACAGTGTTGAGAGAAGTATAAAAATCCTCTGTTGTCTCAGGACACATCTTCTATCCCCTGTGGAAAGAGAACAATGTCAGTCTTGGCATTCCAATGAATGCACCATAAAGCCATATGTGGGATGGGACTGCAGTTTGTATCTAATATTTGCAAATCCTATGATGCTAATTTAAATACAAATGTAATCATTTGGCTTTGTTGTGGAGGCCAATAGGTGATATTTTATACAGACTTCAGAAATGGCAGAACTGGGATCTGAACCCACAACCTCTCTCAGGTGGCTCTTCTTGCTGAGCAACCTGAGATACTGGAAAGCTTCCTGTCTGATTTCCTGGACAGTCTTGCCATGTAAATTGCTTCTGGTGAACCTGGAATTATTTGCTCCTCCCATGAGCTTCCTATTTAAGCCATGGCTTTGCATTTCCTGTTTGCCAGATTATTGTGCTCTGTTCAGCCAATATTTTGCTCTTTTGCGTATTTTCAGCTACCCTTAACCCTATTATTGCTCGTTACCGACCTTAGGCTTGTTTCTTGACTACAGTGCCACTTGATCCCAACCTGTAACCACTTCTTACCGACCTTTGGCTCATTTATTGACTACACTTCTGTTTTGATCCCTACCTGCTATATCTGATATTGAACCCCCGGCTTAGTGGCACGATTCTGAAATCTCCGACCTGTTACTAACTCGCAGGAAAACCCATCAGGAGCTCTGGTGAACACCTGTTAATACTAAGACCCAACACTTTGGGCAAGCCCTCTTCATCAGCCAAGGAGACCAGATTATGTACTTATCTAGATGGTCAGTGGGAGTGTCTCTACTGCTATAGCTACTGGTCTCTGAGCCTAACTCCTGACCATGACATTCTATCTCTTCATAGACTTTGGCAGTAATGCTGCGTACACACGAGCGGACTTTTCGACCGGACTGGTCCGACAATTCAACCGTGTGTGAGCTTCATCGGAAACCTGCAGCAGACTTTTTCGGTCGAACATCTGACGGACTTTAGATTTGGGACATGTTTCAAATCTTTATGTCGGAACTCCGCCAGACCCGGTTCCTATCAAAAAGTCAGCTCGTCTGTATGCTAGTCCGACGGATAAAAACCGAAGCTAGGGCAGCTATTGGCTACTGGCTATAAACTTCCTTATTTCTAGTCCGGTCGTACGTCATCACGTACGAATTCGTCGGACTTTGGTGTGATTGTGTGTAGGCAAGTCCGTTCATTCCGAAAATCAGTTGGAAGTCCATCAAAATTCCGTCGGACCAGTCCGGTCGAAAAGTCCGCTCATGTGTGTGTACGCGGCATAAGAGCTCCTCAAAGACATCCCTTGACTTAATCCATGTCTAAGGAGCTCTTTGGCTCGTACTGCATATAATCAACATGGAATCTGATTGCTGCTGTCAAAATTTCTATCTTTTCCCGACCATATCTACAATAAAGTATATCAAATATCACACAACTCCATAAGCAGCAAGTCTGCATATACAATATTATGCATGTAAATTGTCTACATATTTATTTCTTAGGTTAGACTTCCAAGTGATGGTCAACTAGTTGGCAGTCAGGGTAGGGTGGGAGGAGAGTTGATACCTTGCAGAGCCGGTTGGTCAGACAACTCCTACTCCTTATTTGATAAGGGCATCATACAGAAGGAATATAACAAGATAGTGCCAGCCAAGAGCAAGGTAAGCCTTAATTAAACTCTTTTCTGTACTATTTACTATGCTATTGTCAGCTGAATGTGCCTTGAAAAAGTATTCATACCCCTTGAAATTTTCCACATTTTGTCATGTCACAACCAAAACCGTAAATATATTTTTATTGGGATTTTATGTGATAGACCAACACAAAGTGGCACATAATTGTGAAGTGGAAGGAAAATGATAAATGCTTTTCAACATTTTTTTTACAAATAAATATGTGAAAAGTGTGGCGTACATTTGTATTCAATCCCCTTTATTCTGATACTCCTACTAAAATCTAGTGGAACCAATTGACTTCATTGGCCTATATTTATGAAGAAATTCAATTAAAAAAAAAAAAATATATATATATTTTTTTTTTTTTTATTCTTGGATATGTTTTATAGCAGAAAATAAAAAATATATTTAAAAAAAAAATGAAATAAATATTTTTCATTTAAAGCAAAAAAAAAAAAAAAAAACAGTGCTGATCAAATACCACCAAAATAAAGTTCTTTTTGTGTGAAAAAAAATTATATAAATGAAGTTTGTATACAGTATTGCATGACCCCGCAATTACCAGTTAAAGTAACACCGTGCCAAAAAGCAAAAAATGGCCCGGTCATGAAGAGGGGTAAATCTTTCAAAGGGAAAATGGTTAAATGGGAGGTCTCGGCACACAGCCACCATTTACCCCTCTTTGTCTTCTATATAAAATGGAAAATAACTGGCTTTGCAAATGTATGATGGATAGGCTTCTAGGGCTATCCGTACGGCTGATTCTATGTCTATACACAAGATCTGTAATTGGGAGATTACATTTTTTATTCAGACATTTATTCACAACCCCTACACACACACACACACACACACACACACAAATACACAGATTTTAATTAAAGCTTTTATGGTCTAAATGTATTATAAATATATCCAGCAGGAAGTCCATATCTTAGTTTTAAATAGAAGTAAAACTGGAGGTGACTCCCTGGGATTCCCTGTGACATCATTGCTCACAATACCATATTATTGAGTATTGGTGCATAATATTAGTATAGTATAGTATAGTATAGTATAGTATAGTATAGTATAGTATAGTATAGTATAAAAGTAATAATAATAATATATTTTTTTAAAATAAGGGTCTTATATATATCGGATGAAAAAAGAATTGATAATTGTATAATAATTATTGAAAAAAAAAATATAGAGAATTTAAAAATAAATAAATAATAATAACAATAGTTATAATAATAATCATAATTAATAATATAATAATAATATTATAATAGTAATACGTAATATGATTTCAATAGTTTTAAATTCTAATTTCTTTGTTCACATTATATACAGTATAATAATATTATATATTATTACTATAATATACCATAACATTAATGATGATTAATACAATTTTAATATTTTTAAATTCTAATTTCTGTTTTCACATTATATATAAAACATTTGAAATAAATGTAAAAACAGTCCTCATGGAGTAAAAAGATGGTGTTCTTGTTTTTTGTTGCTATTCAGATGCATAAACTAAATACTCGGGTGTTGAATAGTGGCTTCCCTGCTTTTTAAATAATAACCTTTTTTTCCCCGCCAAGTTTAAACACTTTAATTCCGGGAACTTGTATCTCCTTCCTGCCCAGGACAATTTTCAGCTTTCAGCGCTGTCACATTTTAAATGACAATTGTGCGGTCATACAACACTGGACTCATATGAAATTTTTTTATCATTTTGTTCACACAAATAGAGCTTTCTTTTTGGTGGTATTGAATCTCTACTAGATTTTTTTATTTTTTTTTGCTAAATAAACGAAAAAAGACCAATTATGTAAAAAAAACAAGAAAAAAAAACAACTAATTTTTCTTGGTTTCTGCTATAAAATTTTGCAAATAAATAATCGTTCTTCATAAATTTAAACTAAAATATATTTTCCTACATTTCTTTGGTAAAAACAACCCAATTCAGCGTTTATTATTTAGTCTGAAGGTAAGCTATAGAGTCCATAAACCATGGTACTGTATGTATATATATATATATATATATATATATATAATGTGAAAAGCGATCAATCCTGATGGCTTGATGGCCAATCTCATTTCTTGAGGCCCCAAAAAAAAAAAAAAACAGGACAGTACAAATATCCTCCAAATTACATCTTTTTTGAAAGAAGACAATCCAAGTTAGTAAAAGGCATGGCAAGTTTTTTGAAGTTGTAATTTTTCATCACAATTTTTTCAGGAACATTAAGAAATGAAAATTATTTTTTTTATTTTACAATTTTTTATTCTGTTTTACATAATGTCACCAGTGCAGTACAGTGTTATCATATAACTGGTGGGGCATTGATCGGGGATTCTGACTGGTGACAGTATGTAAAAAACAAAACGAAACAAAAAAATGTAATAATGTGATCAGGATTTTTTTTTTTTTTTTACAATTGCTTATACCAGTGAATTTTACTGCTATAAGCAACCATTTTTACTGAATGAAATTGATTCAATCAGTGTTTACTATTGTGTAAATAATAAAATAAATGTTTCATCCCCAAATTCAAAAATTTTAGAAAGGCAGTCTGCCCCCCCCCCCCACATTGTATTTTTAGTTTTGCATAGGGACAAGGCGGTGTTTAGGTCTGTTGGGGGGGGGGGGGGGGAATGACTACCTCCATGTGCAGACCCTCTGTCTCTGCCTTTAGACTTGACTGATTTTTTTTTTTAAATAAAGAGGATTTTGTAAATTTAACAGCAGCTATAGGGGATAAATATGTGCTGCTTAGCCGGAGTCAACAAGTGTCCCTGTAGGGGAATTTCTGTTGGCTCATGCATATGCTTGCGGCTCTGCGCATAGGAGTGTACATGCTTCACAGGGTGTGCATGCCCAGAGTCAGCGTTGGCACCAGAAGGCCTATTTAAGGGATCATCGAACTCAGTGGCAATGCTAACTGGTCTTCAGCATTTTTCTTGCTTCCTGACTTGTGTTCTGCATACTGTATATTTTCTTGTTACCAACCCAGCTTCTTCCAGACTTGATGTTTGGATCCTGCTCCACCAGTTTATGACCTTGACTTTGTTGACCTTAATTCCGCTTCGGATTTTGTACTGCATTGCAGGCTTGTTGTTTACTCTTGATCTGTCTTTAATGATATTGCTGATTCTGCCCAACGCTACTGCCAAGTGCCAAGTGCCTGCTTGTACTGTTTCCAGATTCTGCTACCTACCTGCTAATGTCACCGGTGAATCCTGCTAACATGAACCCCCTGATGAATCAGAGTCCCCCTCAACTCTTGCTGGTTCTCCTGCTGACTCCTCACCTTATAATCCTGCCCACTTGTCCTGTTGGATCATTCTTGTTGGCATCTCCGGTACGGATTTCTGCACGCTACATCTTCCCACATACATGTTCCTCCAGTCCCTTTGCACCCCCTGTCCCACTTTTAGGGGCATTTGGGCAGGAGATACAAAAGAGGCTGTCCTCATCATCTCATTCTCCTATCAGGTTCATGACAATCAGCTTTAAAATCCCTGGCAAGAAAAAGGACAACGGAAAATAAAACGTACCTCCAAAAAACAGAAAACCTGGTTTGGGGAATGGCGAGCAGTCCAAGACCACAGAATACATCATATTTGATGCTGCTTATCCTTCACCATTAGAATTTTCCTATTCCATTTGTTGCTTCCTGCCCTCCCCCCTGTATTGTGGAAGGGCTGGCAGTTTAGTGTAGGTTTTCTGTCTGCAGCCATACCTCCAGTGCGGGGATCCAGCCACCATCGGGAATTGCGGCAAAGAGATTCTTTGCACCGACTCCTCAAAATTGGGCATTTTGGGCTCCTGGTATTGTGGTAGTAGATCCCCCACATAGGTGTGCACACAGGGTGTGCTGGGTGTGGCCAGGTACACTCTAATCAGGGGTCAGCATTCTGTTGATCGCAATCTACTCACCGATCATGGTCAGGTGATTGGTAGACCGCAATCCTTCTTTGCCAACCCCCCAAAAGCTTGACATGAGCAGCGGGGGTGGCATTTACTGGAACTTATCTATATTTTCCTCTGGCAGCAGCTAAAAGTAGACTTCTACCCAGACCACCTAATTTGGAGGTGGTTATAGTATAGAGCTCTTGTGCAGAAGGGATAAACATGGCAATAAAAATCTGAAAGGGGTGTTAACAATTTCTTACTAAAAATATGTTTTGGTTTTGCATACGCTTTAAGCTTTTGTTGTTTTTGTTTTTTTTCTGCTGATCATTTTTTATATTCTTCTACTTTTATAAAGCTTGAAGATGCCAAATTTCCTGAAGCTATGTGTGTTGCTAGCTCTCACATGTGGTAAGTTTAATGTCCAAAGGTGGTGCAATACAAATGTTCAATGTCATAGATAGTACTAGAGTGTATGCAAGATTAGAATATTAGGAAGTATTCAAAATATAGGTTATTCATTAACAAGCAAACCCCTCCAGCCTGCAGATGGCGCTGTGTGTCTCTCTACATATGCTTATTGTGCACAGAGAAAGAAGTAAGATGTGAGAATTGACTTAGGAAAAGAAATAGCACTTCAAGACTGCAAAATGTATAGACACATTACGGTGTTGAAGTGGTTTATCGGGGCTATGGCTGAAGTTGTCAGCCATGACCCCGGTATTTTCTTTTTTTCTGCTTTATTCTGCTTTCACTTAAAGCCATCCGTGTGGCTAATTAGCTGCTGGATCACTTTTAGAAGCAGCGAGAGGGGGTTGTGTTTCTTCACATATACTGTATGTGAAACTTAAAAATTTTAGTTTCTGCACTGAGGTTGATTTGATGTTTTTGAATAAAGATTTCATTCAGGTGCTGGCTGCTCATGAGTATTGATTAAGATAAGAGTGCAGAAGAGTTCTCTGAGTAAGAGGGATGATAAAACTTTTATTAACCCCTTTGCGCCTAAGGGTAAAACAAATGTTAATGCCTAATCACAATTTTGCAACTTTGACATGTGTTAGTAAAACTGTACATATCATCAGAACTACTTTGTGCGTCCAGGTGGATTATACCGTGTTATACCGTGGTTTTTTTTGGGACAAATTGGGCTTTCATTTGGTTGTAAATGTATATCTCCTGATTTTTTATTATCAAGGGAAAATTGGGCCAAAGTAGTACATTTTTTTTTTTTTAAATTTAGCTGTATATTTCTTCTTACTATGATAACCTATGACCAAGGAACAACCCACAATAAATAAATTCTCCTGCTCCCAACAATTGCAGCGTTGCCACAAATGTGTATGTTTGTAACTGTAGTACAGCTACGAAACAATAGTGCACATTTTGCTTTTTTTTTTATCCTACATAAAACACACCGACACTAATTGACACTTATACTAATTTTAAAAGTGTGTTTTAAAAAAAAAAAAAAATCCTTCCCAAAATATACTGACCCTGACTTTTGACCATGACCTTTGACCCTTTCTTGGCCTAAACACTAGCCCAGGGACTGACCTAGATCAAACCTTGTATTTTTTCTTTCTTTCTTTATTTTTATTATTATTATCATCATTTTTCTTTTCCCCAAACACAGTTGTTTGTTTTTTTCTCCATTCACAGAGAGAAAGAGAGAATCACAGGGGTGGGCTTCACAGTCAGAGGCCAATCAGAGCCTATCACAGCAATCATGTGACCTGGAATCGACAGTTCCAAGTCCCGATTGTTAGTACAGGTCCCAGGACTCCTTCTGAGGCCCCGGTCAAAGACAGATATGTATATATGTGTCCCCACGGAAGAAAAAAGCCCAGTCCAGTGAGGCTGCATATCTGAGTACTATCGGCATCAAGGGGTTATTGTTGTTATTATGTTTTGTTACAAGTTTGTTACGTTTTATCCATTAAGCAAAAAAAGTTGAAGTCTATAAAAATTACAGTTTTATAACTAAGTATAAAAATGCTTTTTTAACAGAACTTCAGGCGCTTGCTGTCATAGTCCCTCCCAGGCATATCTTCTGTGATATTATATGTCAAGCTAGAACAAAATGCCAAATAGTAAATGGGGAACCCACTTGTGTGGGGGTCTCAGAAGCCAGTTGTCAAGTATCCGGTAATCCTCCTCACTTTAAGACCTTTGATGGCAAAACTTTTGACTTCCAAGGTCCTCCTGGTACGTACACACTCGCCAAGACTAGCGGCAATGACATCAACCTTCCTGGTTTTAGTATCAAGATGAATAACCAGAATCGAGGCAACACCAATAATATGAATCCAACTCTTGAGATCACGGATCCTTCACAAAATACTGTTAAAAAGATCAATGGCAATATGCTTTCAAAGGTAAGTGACCATGCTTATGCATACACGCTATGTGGCCGAAAGTTTGCAGAAACACGACCATCACACCCATATGAGCTTGTTGGATATCCCATTCCAAAACCATGGTCAATAAAGAATAAGGTCACCTTTTTAAAAAAAAAAATATATACATCTTTTTGCAGGTAAAAAAAAAAGTGTATTTTTTATATTGGGAGCCTGGAAAGCATTGCACCCACTATCAGCAATGCAGGGGTCTTGCAGGCTCTGTGTGTAAGCTGTTTGGCCGCACATCATATGGCCAAACAGTTATAGACTAATAGGAAGCATCAATGAACTACCACAGCACTCAACAGTGATAGTTAATTGAGAACTACAAGCCGACAGCCTTAAAGGCTGCTGGACCTTGTATTTTTCTATTCACAGAACTTTGGGAACGAGTGACGCGGCCGGGCGGGTGGAGCCCCGCAGGCCACATTCTTTGCAGAGTATGATAGAGAGTGGAGGGGGGGGGATTTCTCCTGCCACCTGTCACATAGGGGAGCTGTCAGAAACCATGAATCAGACCAAGACAGAAGTACAGTTAATCACACTTGTTTAATAATAATAAAAAAGTAAACAGAGTAAGCGTAGTCAATACATAGCCTGAGTTCAGTAACCAGATTGGGTAGTCAGCCAATGCCAATGTCAGAGAGCCAGAGATCAACGTAGTAGTACAGCAAGCAGGATCAGGAGCCAGAAGGGACATCAGCCAAGCAAGTCTTCAACAGGAAAACAGGAGAAAATCTCTGAGATGTGACCAAAGGCGAAGGCAGAGACGAAGTGAGCTGGACGGCTTTAAGTAGCCAGGACTGACGAGCAGGATATCATCAACAGCTGAGTCACTGTGGAGAGAAAGGAGCTGGCAATTAGCTGACAGCTGAGCGGCTAGCTCAGAGAAGGAAGGGCTGAGCCCAGCCCTGACAGGTGCCAGGGAAGTGCAGTGGTCGGTGGATTTGTAACATGATACATGTTACACCCTGAATATGGGTGTAACATGTTACAAAAGGTAAGCTTATCCTTTTATATAGAGTAGTCCTCTTTGTGGCTATAACAACCTCCACCCTACTGGGAAGCCTTTTCATAAGGATTTTTGTTGGTGTCTGTGGGAATTTGTGCCCATTTGTGTAAGTCAGGTATTAATTTTGGAGGAAAAGATCTGGCTCATAAGGTCTAGTTTATCCCAAAAGTGTTCATTAGGCGTGAGGTCAGGGATCTGTGCAGGATGCTTGAGTTCCTCCACACCAAACTGGTCAAAGCATGTCTTTATAGATATGCTGGTTGAGGAGACCTGACTCATATTCATAATCATCCTAAAGGTCTTCAGTAGAGTGAAGGTCAGGGCTCTGTGCAGACCACTTAAGTTCCTGCACACAGAACTGGTCAAACCATGTCTTTATGGAGACATTGTTTGAGAAGACCTGACTCATTCCTATTCATCCTAAAGATCTTGAAGTAGGGTGAAGGTCAGGGCTCTGTGCAGGACACTCAAGTTCCCGTCACATCAAACTGGTTAAACCATGTCTTTATAGAGATGTTGGTTGAGAAGACTTAACCAATTTCAATTCATCCCAAAGGTCTTTAGTAGGATGGAGGTCAGGGCTCTGTGCAGGACACTTCACAAGTTCCTTCACACCAAACTGGCCAAACCATGTCTTTTTTTCAGCTGGCTTTGTACACAGGGGCACAGTCACGGTGGAACAGAAAAGGGTCTTCACCAAACGGTTACCAAAAGGCTGAGAGAACACACTTGACTACAATGTCTTTGGAAGCTGTAGTAACTACACTGTATTAACAGTACCCAAACTGGAGACACCTGAATTCAAGCATTTGGAGTGGGGGGGGGGGGGGGGGTCCACAAAGTTTCGGTCATTTTATGTATCAGTATGGATTTTATTTAAAAAAAATATATATATAATCTTTTTCTTTTCTGCCCGCTTGTTCCAGGTTAATAATCAACAACTGAAAAATGGAGTTAGCATTTCCAGTTATGGAGGCTACATAAATATTACAACTGATTTCGGCTTATTTCTGCAGTGGGATCGAAAAACCTCATTAAAAATAACACTTCCCACCATCTTTAACCAAAAAGTGTCTGGAATGTGCGGCAACTATAATGGAAACTCTGCAGATGATTTTGAGACACCATCTGGCACTCAGGCAGCTGGTCCGGCTGAATTTGGCAAAAGTTGGGCAGTGGATGGTAAGGATGATATTTCAGGCAGTATTCATCATTCTGGTTATGGGTTATGAGTATTTTGCCAGAGTTCAACCTTTTTTTAAGATTTTTAAATTGTAATGAGTGAACAATTTGTTCTCATTCAGTTGCATATCCTCCTTGTCTGCAATGCATACAGGGTACAGAGTACATGGGCCCCAAGAGGGGATGGGGGGCATTTTGCATGGACTCTATACACACATGGATGGCCATCCTGATTCCTTAGCTACAGCTGTGCTCAGCCTGGGCACAGTGGCTGCCACACTGGATCAGTAATTGATCAGTTTGAAATTGTTCTCCATCATGACTTTTAAATAACTTGTCACTATTTATCAATGTAACATTTTAATAGAAGATTTTAATAGAACATTATATATTCTTTATTTTTTTTTTAGACCAACTACTGAATTAAGAAACAAGATGAATGGCGATCTGAGAAAGTGAATATGTTTTATGGGGAAGAGCTGATAAACTAATAAAAAAAAAAAAAAAAAAAACCAGACTGAAATTACCTGATAACACAGAACGGATAATCAGGATGCAATCAACTAACTGACAATAAAAATCATTTTTAGTAACTAACTCATCTCAAATAAAATGTCAAAAACCATGAGCTGATATGAAACAAAACATAACTATATTCCCGGAATAAAAATAGTCACGTATAAACATACATTTTGAGTCTTTTATAAAATGAAAAACGAGTTTTAAATTTGCTCTCAGTACATTACACTTATGGCACGTACACACGACCGGACTTTATGGCAGACTTTGTCCGGCGGACTTTTTTGACGGACTTTACTACGGACTTTCCGAATGAATGGACTTGCCTACACACGATTAACCAAAGTCCGACGGATTCGTACGTGATGACGTACGACCGGGCTAAAACAAGGAAGTTGATAGCCAGTAGCCAATAGCTGCCCTAGCGTCGTTTTTTGTCCGTCGAACTAGCATACAGATGAGCGGACTTTTCAACCGGACTCGAGTCCGTCGAAAAGATTTGAAACAAGTTTAATTTCTAGGTCCGTCAAACTTTTGGGGAAAAAAAAGTCCGCTGGAGCCCACACACGAACGGACTCCGGTTCGCCGGACCAAGTATGCCGTAAAGTCCGGTCGTGTGTACGCGGCATTAGAAATATCACTGGAAAAAGTTGGCGCTTTACATCAACTGGGAAGAAATCCACCTGGCTAATTGCACGCCTTGATATAGCAAGAGAAACAACAATGTTATAATATTGTGACTAAACGTAGTCCATGAAGTCTGTGAGTAAGCACATGAAGGTAGCTTCCGTGGAGTGTAAGAAGCAAAACTCTGTGTAATGGAGGAGAAAGCACAAGAAAGCGCCACTCTAAGTGCAGTATAAGATACAATTTATTATAACACAATATGTGTGGTACTCACAAACATATGTGACAGGTAAGCATTACACCAAAGTAAGCCGTCCAGGGCGAATCGGTGGGAGAGTCTAACGGGATGTCCAGCCGTGAGTCCATCAGAGGCAAAGACGTGGGAACCATGAAGCGGGTTGTGCCGGTGGATACCGATGATTCCTGGCCCTCAGAAGCCCGGGATGCCGATCGATGACTCACTTCCGGTCAGATGAGTAGTTCAGTAGCAGGCGACGCGTTTGCAGAGCATACGCTCCTTCTTCAGGCTTTCACGGTTCCCACATCTTTGCCTCTGATGGACTCACGGCTGGACATCCCGTTGGGCTCTCCCACCGATTCCCCCTGGACGGCTTACTTTGGTGTAATGCTTACCTGTCACATATGTTTGTGAGTACCACACATCCTGTGTTATAATAAATTGTATTTTATACTGCACTTAGAGTGGCACTTTCTTGTGCAAATCCGCCACTGAGACCACTTTTATCTGAAAGCAGCCCGCCCGCTGAAGAAGAGGATACCGGGGTTATGGCAGCTATCTGCTGCCATAACAAAGGTATTCCTCTTCAAACATTCGCTGTATAATGACGGCGGCGGTTCATAAGTGGTTAATTTAAGAGAGAAAAAAATAGAGACAGAAACCGCAATGCGTGGCACCACATCCAATTATGCAAACAGAATCAGGAAGAAATGGAAAAGCGGACTTTAGAGGCTGTCCCTTTAACCCCAGTAGGGAAGGAAAATTATTCAAGGATGAAATAAGATATCAAAATGTATTAAATATAGTAAAAACATGCAGCAAAGGTGAATATATAGGTATGCCATAGTGTGTATATTCCCTCATATAGGTCTGAAAGGCTGGACAAGGAAACCTGTACGAGTGTCCTGAGAATTGTAGAGTATGCTGTCATAACAGTCATTTTTTATCTGAAGGCCAGTCGACGGGATCACAACGTCAGCACCAATGGATCACTACGCGTTTCACTGTTAGCTTCCTCAGGAGACCCTATAGGTACTGGGAGGTACATTGAAATGAATACACAAACTTGCAAGTATTTGTACATCACATGCATATATATTACATAGTTACATGTTAGGTGAGGTTGAAAAAAGACACAAGTCCAACCTATGTGTGTGATTATATGTTAACCACTTGCCGACCAGCCACCGCAGTTGTACTGCGGCAGAATGGCACGGCTGGTCAGAGCGACGTTATGTAACATCGCTCCGCCCTGTGGCCACTAGGGGCGCATGCCCGCTGCTCGCCCCCGGAGCCGATGCGAGTGCCCAGCAGGTCACAAGCTCAGGAGAGCAGAAGCGACTATGGGGTAACAAAACTAATTGCACATGCCTAATTTGAGTTAAAAAGGAGAAAAAGAGCAGCGCCGTTCTAAGCATAGTAAATTGGTAAAAAACAGCTTTAATTTTCTTTAAAATACGCTCACATTTTGACAGTGGTGGTCAGGTATTGGATTGGGGTTAGGTTCTCTTCAGCTCTGCTGGGTGGCCCCTTGGTTCCAAGGTGGGCAGCAGTGATTTTCCCGTCCCCGGCCGATCCAGTGGCATCCGTAGCTCCGAGGCTGAGGGATGTCACGGCAGGCACATCAGCAGGGTATGTCCACAGGGCATGTCAGACGCTGGAGAACGATGGGCGTGGCTAAAGTGCTCGTGTTCGGAGCATGCGTGCTCTTTCGTCAGGCTTAGGATCCAGCCCGTCCACAGCAATTTTTTTTATGGAGAGAGAGAAAGGAGGGGAGTGCGCGGGGGGCGGCGCTAGGAGACTGCAGGTTCCAGCAGACCAGCGCTGATTGTAAACATGCAGAAGAATGCTTTTGTGGGGCAAGGATCAATTCTCTAAAATGTATATATTTCTCTGTATGTACATCGTATGAATAGGAATTAAAATACAGTGGGAAAAAGAAGTTAGGACTAAAATTGGAATAAGAAATAAATGGTCATAAATGGACTATAATGGACATTAATCGGCTAAAGAGGAATATGAGCTAAGTGATAGTTGAATTAGAATAAGCATGGATATAGAGATAGGAGTAAATGAAAAATAATAGTAATATTAAATTTAAATAATAATAATAATAATAATAAAGGTCTGCTGGAACCTGCAGTCCCCTAACGTCGCCCCCCACCCAATCCTCAATCACAATGTACTCCACATCTATTGGTTTTACTTCAGCAGCAAAGCTCACTAGGGTTACACATTTTTGTTTGGAAGTGCCCACATTTTTCCCTCTCAAAATACTTTCACCAGGCTGCTTTGGATTTTGCTTCCTTTTTTCTCCAGAAGAGGACCAAGAATGGCAGGAAGGCACCTGAGAACCTGGGAACTGGCGTCACTGAGAGATAAAAACAGGTCGAATATAGAGCAGCAAAGGATGTGTCCTGAAGCTCTGGCCAAGAGGTACATTTGTGCAGGGGATGGTGGGGAGCCATTGTGGACATGACGACATGGCGCTTGAGAATCACCAAGCCCTGAGAGAGCTGCCAGTCCCTCACCCGATCCATCCAGCCCACGTCACCCAATCTGTCCAGCCCACATCACCTGATCCATCCAGCCCATGTCACCTGATCCATCCAGCCCATGTCACCTGATCCATCCAGCCCATGTCACCTGATCTGTCCAACCCACATCTGACGTTACTGCCAGGAGCAAGCATAGTAGAGACGCCTTTCGAGGAGTACTTCTTCATCAGTCTACCTAATGGTCTACCCGCAGCCTGCTAAATACTCCTAATCCAACGCTTTTACACAACACCTGCAGCTTAACACAAATAATAATTAAGAATACGGTGGCCAAACACATGTCTAGCGATTTGCCGTGATTTGATATCACAGGCAGAATTGCGGTCTTAAGTTGCTTGTTTAAACAAAATATTTTTTTACTATATATTAAACTTTTGTTTGGCTTGCCACAAAAGTCCCAGTTTCTCATGTGATCCTTTGGAAAAAGTAATTGCTTACCCCTGGCATAGTATCACAGCACACTGTGTTTGTAAGCTGGTGATGGCACAGCATAATGTGTTCTTGGATACATAGTGGAAGCATAATTCTATACTCAAGGTTCACATCGTCAGCAAATAGCACAAAGTCATTCGCTTCTTTCTCATCATTCTGTGTGTAAAGTGTTCTTTCTGCCCAATCTTATGGCATATGATCGGCATATGGCAATATTGATGAGCTCCAACACATGTGTGACTAGCAGAAGACAAACACAAAAGTAAATAATACTTTAAGTTTTTTGATTTTCCTTAGTTGGGACTCCTCGCACAATGTGCCTCCCCTCTTAAATCTGCTCGGTCCACTTTAATACACCCAGATTATATATATATATATACATACATATACACACACACACACACACTGTATATAAGGTGCAGAACTAAGTAAAATTATCACTGGCTATAACAGAATGAATTAATTGAGACAATGTTAACTCAAGTTTTAACTTAGGTAACTAGTATTAATAATAATGCTCTTGAGTGCACTCTATACTCATACCCCAGATGAGGGTATACGTAAGTGTTCCTGACCATCAGTGCGGCCCCAACAGTGCCCACCAGTGCTGCCAATCAGTACCCATCAGTGCTGCCAATAAGTGCCCACCAGTGCCTCCTCATCAGTGTCACCTATCAAAGTTGCCTATCAGTGCCCATCAGTGCTGCTCACCAGTGCCTATCAGTGCCACCTACCAGTGCCACCTATCAGTGTCCTTTAGTGCCACTTATCAGTGCCCATCAGTGCTGCCTATCAGTGCCTCCTCATCAGTGGCCACCAGTGCTGCCAAATCAGTGCCCAACAGTGCCACCTCATCAGTGGGAAAAAATGATAAAAATATCATATGAGTAGAGTGTTGCATGACCGTGCAATTGCCATTCAAAGTGTGACAGCGCTGAAAGCTGGTCTGGGCAGGAAGGGGGTGAAAGTGCTCAGTAGGAAAGTGGTTAAAATGATTGGTTGAGTGGATGTAATGGTTTTGCACAGAGCAGCCCCTATGCTCCTTTTCTCAGCACCCCCGTTGGTGCTCCAGGCTTCTCCCCCTTGCTAAGTGCCCCTATAGCAAGCTGCTTGTGTTGAGTTATTTTGAGGGGACAGCAAATTTACGCTATTATGAAAGTTAATATATATAGAATGCAGTCAGGTTTTATACTCACTTATTGTAGTCATTGTTGCCCAGGCTAGATACAAAAGCCTCAGGCTCATTGATTATACCAGTCCATAGAGTGGGAATGTCATCAATGTACCTATGCCAAGCCAAAATCTTAGTAAGGTACAAAGGTACACCGATAATGCCCTACCAACCACCATCAAAAAGTTAATTTTCCAAGTCACCAATATACACATTGGCATACGCTGGGGCGCAGTTGGTGCCCATAGCTGTGCCCTGTGCCTGACAAAAACTGCCCATCAAAGGTAAATTTGTTATGAGTAAGGAGAAAATCCCAAAATTATACAACGCAATTACTGTGTGGTCTTCTATGTAAAGCTCTAGCCTGCAGTGTCTTACAGACACTCTGTATTCCGGTTTGGAATCAAGGAATATAAAGCCTCCATAGCTAGGGCTAAGAGTGAAGTATGTTTGGGGTCCACAATATCGTGAAGAAGGGTAGGTAGATGCAATGTCTCACATAAGAAAAAAGGATAATTACAAGTGGCTGTACAGCGTCGTCTATGAATTTATGCCCTTTTTTAAGTAAAGAAGCCCTCCCCAGATAATATAGGCCTCCCCAAAGGGTCTTGGACTGATTTGTGTATCTTTGGTAGATCATAGGAAACAAAATGATAAACATTATATATAGATCTATCTATAGATAGATCTATCTATAGATATATATATATATATATATATATATAACTGCACCCCACCATAAAACAAGCTTTCAAATGGAATGTATCAGGGATAACAGGCCACACTAAAAAAAGAAAAAAAAAAGGAGGAAAGCCACAAATTGGCTGAATGTTTACATATCTAACCACTATCTACAAGTATGCAACACAACCTATGACAAGATAACAAACCAAGCAACACAATTGACCTAAGAGTAGATATACTTCTCACCTCACTCCATTAGTCTCCTCTTGCATTACTATCTTACTAATGGACATATTAGCATGGATGCCACACCACTTGCTTACTGGGCACTTAAACTTCCTGCCTAATTTTCAGCTTTCAGCACTCTCACAATTTGAATAATTGTGCGGTCATGCAATACTGTACCCAAATAAAATTTGTATCATTTTTTTCACACAAATAGAGCTTTCTTTTGGTTTTTAATCACTGTTGGGGTTTTTATTTTTTGCTAAAAAAAAAGAAATAAGACAGATAAAACTCCCCAAAAAAACAGTTTCATAGTTTGTTATAAAATTTTGAAAACAGGTAATTTTTCTCCTTCATTGATGTGCACTGATGAGGCTGCACTGATGGGCACTGATAGGCTGCACTGATGGGCACTGATAAGGCGTTACTTATGGGTGACAATGAGAGGTGGCACTGATGGGCACTGAGAGGTGGCACTGATGATTGACACGAATGGGCACTGAAAGATGGCACTGAGGTGGCACTGATAGGTGGGACTGACCATGTCCATCTAACAGAATGAGCGGCTCTTTTTTCCCCCTCACGCTGACAGTGTGAGGAAAAAAAAAGATTACCGATCTTCTTCATTGGCTGACAGCTAATCACGTGGTAGGGGGCTGGGATCAGCCCTTACTCTGATCTGTGATCAGCCAAGTCTCATAGACTCGGTGATCACAGAGCACGCCGCGTGCACCCCATGGGGGTTGGCAGGCAGCTCATGCATGGGAGGAAGTCATGTGACAGACTCCCACTAATTAAGGCCCGGGCTGTAGCAGTCATTCAGCTATAGCATGAGTGGGAGAAGGTTAAATTAAAACTGAGCTGATAATATTCCCCGTGCCCCCTCCATGACTTTTCCATCAAAACCAATAATGCAACCATCATACCCTCCCCTCATGCCAGGGCACTAGGTGTAATCCTAGACTGTCCTTTCAGCCCCAAATCCAATCGTTGTCAAAAGCTTGTAAAATTCACCTCCATAACGAAAAAATTTCTAAAATGTGCCCCTTTTTACCTAATGAAACCACCAAGCTACTCATTCTCTCCCTTGTTATCTCTCACCTTGACTATTGCAACTCTCTTCTCATAGGCCTACCTCTCCATAGGCTCCTCCCCTCTTCAGTCTATCATGAATGCTGCTGCCAGACTTATCCACCTTACCAACCGCTCAGTGTCTGCCACCCTTCTCTGCCAATCCACCAAGAGAGAGGAGAGAGAGAGAGAGAATTAAAGAGAGAGGAAGAGAGAATAATAGGAAAGAAAGGATGAAAGAAGAGGAAAAGAGAGATGGAGGAGAGAGGGTGAGGGAGGGAAAGCAGAGAAAGAGAGAAGAGGAGAGAGAAGAGAGAGGAAGAGAGAGGCGAGAGAATGAGCAGGGCCACTAATAAGGCAGTTCAGCCAGCCCTCCTGTACCGGCTCAGGCCCCATCAATACAAAAGTGAGGCCCAGGCACCTGCTGAGCAGGAGCGACTGCCTTATTGCCAACTCTTGTGGCTCCCCCTACAGCACTGCAGGTGGATTGGTTTCTGCATTCCCACCTCCCTGCTGTCCGGGGCTCCCCTCCTGTGTGGCCCCCTCCCCTGCAGCATTGCGAGCTTCCCTCCTCTCCTCTGCCACCAGCAGTTTCTGAGGACACACAGGCGGATGTTTCAGGATAGAGAGGGGGTGTGCACAGTAAATATGCAATATATACCAGTCTCTTCCTTTCCCGAATTGACACATAAAGAGATTGTCACCAATCACTAATTGTGTCCATTCATCACTGAAGCATAGTACATTGTGTTTACTATGCTTCAGTTTGTGAATGAACAGGGAGCCTTAGAGCGCTTCCCATTCATTCACTGTCCAGTTGAGGCTGCAGAGAAGGGGGAATCGGGAATCTCTGTCCTCAGTCTCTTTCTCTGTCTCAAATGTAAGCTATCAGGGGTGTGTATGAGCCCTGTGATTTCTAACAGCAGCCTTGAGAGTGAGAGAAAGAGTAGAGAAAGAGAGAAGAGGAAAAGACAGAAGGAGGAGAGATACTTAGAGCAGAGAGGAGAGGAGAGAGAGAAAGGAAAGTAAGAGGTGAAAGAGTAAAAGAGGCAGAGTACTGGCGTCACTGATAATCAGCATCTGGAACATTCAGTCTTTGCATCCAATGTAACTCATTCACAGTAAAAATGTTCTACAACATTAACATGCAAATGTTTCTGGGAAGATGAGCTTGGGCAGAAGATGAATCTTTGGTTTCTTGAATCCTGATCTCAGTCCACAACCCATAGAAACCAAGCTTCCATAATGTTAAATGTCCTATTTTGTAACCTAGTTAGTGTTTGGATCTCAGAAGAATAAATCAATGATATAGACAGACCAAAAATTTTAGCAAATAATTTCTTTCTAGTGATGCTCACAGGTTCCCAGGTCACAGGTCCCCATGGACAAAGAGGTTTGATGTATGCCATTGAGATCTCAGAACTTTGGACATTTGTGTCTCAAGTGGTCCTTGTGTGTCCAAGATATGCCTGGCCGGAGGTACATTTTTCCTTGTGATTTAAGGAGAAGACATCTGGTATCCATTCAATCCAGTTTAAGGTTGTTACAATCATGTATTTACAATTATTTTCAGAGTGGTACACCCCGACCCCGAGGAAGAATTTGAAAAAGATTTGAGTCACCAAGAAAATTGACTTTTATTTTTCACATACTTATTATTAACTTTTCTTTTCTTTTTTTGGCAGTCCACCCATGAAGCATTCGGAAGGAAATCCTAACAGCTCTTTAAAGTCAACTCCACCCAAGCCAGCACCAGTCACTAAAATCATCAAAATACACGTATTTTCTTTTGGAATCAGCAATAAAGAGTTAATTTAATGACATACAAATCTAGACTGGCTGACCATCCTAGCATACATGGAAAATACTTTCTCACATTGTACACTTTTGTTTACTCATTTTAATTTTATAGACAGTATTACGATGATACATTTTTCAAATAACGTATAAAGTCCTGGGTCTCCTGCCAATGGGTAGCATTAAATTTTATGTTATTTATTCTCCCAGAAGCCAAAGTCTTTAGTACAGTATGCCAACCAGGCAAGTAAATATTTTTGTTCTAACCACTTGCCCTCTGAAAGATTTACGTGGAAGGCAATGTTCTGGCATCGTTGGGCAAGACAGTCAGCCGTAAAATCCACCTTACTGCTGACACAGGGTCCAGCAAGCATTGGCAGGGACGATATATTTCGTTCACAGCACACTGGGTAACGCTGCTTGCAACTCTAAAGGATGCAGGACAGGGCTTGGTGCTGCAACATGTTGTGCCCCCACATCTCCATACAGCTGGCCTGTGAGCTCTACCCCCTCCTCCTCCTCTGCCACCTCCATGCCCTCCTCTGCAGAATTGTCCTATGAACATCAGTTACCACCTAAGTATTCAAAGGGCTATTCCCAGAGTCAGGCTAAAAGGCGCCATGCAGTGCTTTAGCTGGTGTGTTTAGGGGACAGGAACCACACCGGAGCAGAGGTTCTTGCAGCTCTGTAGGGACAGGCCCAGAGGTGGTTCACACCACGCCAGCTGTAGCCAGGAATGGTGGTGTCCTATAATGGCTCAAACCTCTTCTCGGCCCTTAGACAGGGAAAGTTGACACATGTGCCATGCCTGGTACATGTCCTCAATTTGGTGGTGCAGAATTTCCTAAGTACATACCCAGGGTTGCAAGATGCACTAAAACAGGCCAGAAGAGCCTGTAGCCATTTCATACACAGCCAGTGCTCGGTTGGCTGAAATTCAGCGGGAATTCCACTTGCCCGTAAACCGCCTGATTTGTGACATGCCCGCCAGGTGGAACTCAACTTTGGGAATGCTGCAGTGGCTATACATGCAGCAGAGGGCCATCAACCAGTACCTGTGCCAGTACGGCACAATGACAGGCTCAGGCCGCGTTGGCTTTTTTTTCCCACGCCATTGGCTGATCATTAAGGATGCATGCACTGTATTGTCACCATTTGAGGAGGCTACAAGGATGGTGAGCAGTGACAATGCAATCATCAATGACACAATCCCTGTTGTGTTCCTACTGGAGCAGACTCTGTGTGGCATTATGGACAGGGCACTGGAGGCAGAGCAGCAGGAGGAAGAGGAGGACTTCCTTTCCTCTCAAGGTCCACTTTATTCTGACACCATCATTCGTATGTCACAAAACATGCAGGAGGAGGAAGGGGAGGAGGATGAGGAGGAGGATTCTGGCACTTTCATAGGCTTCGAAGAAGAGGAAGACATGCGTCATTCAAGAGTACCTCTATAGCATTACGGTGGGAAGGCGCCACCGATACCCAAAGACCAATTTTTCTGCACCCGTTACTTCTATCCAAAGTCAAAGAGACACCAGAATGTATCCAAAAAATCTCTAATGTTGTTCCCAGTGCACTACATTGTGGCCTCACCATACACACTGGCTCCCCAGCTGTTGCTGAGCAAAATAAAGGCAGCTTGCAGGGAAAATGTCATTTTGTTTGGCTTTATAAATGCAATTATTGCTGCAGCAGATTCTAGACAGGGTACAGATCTGCCACTTTACAGGTAGACTAAGGGGACCCCCCAGGCACTATATTGGAAAGATGTTTTTATTTTTATGCTTTCACTTTAAAAATCTAAAAATCACTGCTCATTTAAAAATGACGTTTTTCACAAACTTTTTTTTTTATTGATACATGTCTCCCAGGGCAGGACCCCTATAACCATTGTATGCCCAATTACTTGCATATACGCCTTCAAAATGGGCACTTTTGATTTTTGATGTTCTGGTCCCATTGACTTTAATGGGGTTCGTTATTCAGGTCGGAACTTTCGCAGTGTTCAAAAGTTCAAGTGCAAACCGAACAGGGGTCTGTTCGGCCCATCCCTATTTATGACATATAGATGTCGCTACAAGATAAAAAAATTTGTGTAGGGGAACCTTGAATTCGGTTGCACGGAAAATTGTGGTGACACATACGTTTGAAGGCTGGCCGTAGGCTAGCCTGGATTTGTAGGAGGAGTCTGAGGGCTATATATCCCTCCTCCTCCATCAGATCTTTCGTTGGATCATTTCTGGGTTCCCACCCACCTGTTCCCCCATACTTTTATTATATCATTTACATTTCATTCATATTCATTCAGGGTATGCCCTCTTTTAGGCATACTGACCAGCCACGGCCAAGGCACACCTCAGGTCTTGGTAGTTAGGATTATCACATTTCCAAGTGAAGACTCCGACTACAAATATATTTCTATATTTGATTTGCACTTGCACTTTATTTTTTATATAGAACACATGTTCATTTTAGACTCAATATGTATTTGAAGTAGTGGTATAGTATTTGTAGGGAGGTGTTGGTATATGCACTAAATTATAAGGATTCCATCTTCATTAGATTTCATAATTTCGTATGCAATTGTGGAATTTCTATAGATTTGCGCTGCTATTTTTGTTTTCTTTGATTAATTTAACTGACAATTGCGCGGTCGTGTGATGCTGTACCCAAATAAAAATGTTATTCCTTTTTTGAACTCCGCCTGCACCGACCCTGGTTTGTCCTTGACTACCACTTCTACCTGCTCCATTTGCTTTTGATCCACTGATTAGCTCTTGACTCAGCTTGTACCCTGATCATGCTCTTGCCTGCCCCTCTGTACTTGATCCATCCTGCCAATGTATGACCAGGACTACCTGACTCTGCTATCTTCCTGGGGTTTTAAGTACTTGCCTTCCATTCTGCTGTGCCTGCTGTTTTACAAGCTGCTACCAATGTATGCCTAAATTGGGAGGAGACTTGATATCTTGAAGAGCAGGTTTGTCCGGCAACTCCTACTCCTTATATAACAAATACAGCATACAGAAGGAACATAACAAGGTAGTACCAGCCAAGAGCAAGGTAAGCCTTCTTTCCTGTATATGTATTATGTGATTGTCAATTGAACTTGAACATAGATGAGAAATATGAGGATATGCAACTTCCAGTTTTGTGATATGCAAAGGTAGCCTAAAGTGATATAGTTAGTATTACATTGGGAATTTAGGCATATATTTACCATTTAAATAACTTTGTCCTCTATATAAAATGGCAAATAATTGGGGAATAATGTGTATGCTGGTGGACTGTTAGCTTACAGTACCTATGCAAATGTATGTACCAGTGGATTGGAGAAAAGCCAATGTAGCACCAATATTCAAAATACGCCCAAAATACATCCCTGAGAATTACAGGCCAGTTAGCCTAACATCAATAGTATGTAAACTCTTGGAGGGGATGATAAGGGACTATATACAAGATTTTAGTAATCAGCATGGATTCATGAAGAATCGTTTTTGCCAAACCAATCTACTAACCTTCTATGAGGAGGTGAGTTGCCATCTAGATAAAGGAAAGTCTGTAGACGTGGTGTATCTGGATTTTGCAAAAGCATTTGACACAGTTCCCCATAAACGTTTACTGTAAAAAATAAGGTCCGTTGGCATGGACCATAGGGTGAGTACATGGATTGAAAACTGGCTACAAGGGCGAGTTCAGAGGGTGGTGATAAATGGGGAGTACTCGGAATGGTCAGGGGTGTGTAGTGGGGTCCCCCAGGGTTCTGTGCTGGGACCAATCCTATTTAATTTGTTCATAAACGATCTGGAGGATGGGATAAACAGTTCAATCGCTGTATTTGCGGACGATACTAAGCTAAGTAGGGCAATGACTTCTCCGCAGGATGTAGAAACCTTGCAAAAAGATCTGAACAAATTAATGGGGTGGGCAACTACATGGCAAATGAGGTTTAATATAGAAAAATGTAAGATAATGCATTTGGGTGGCAAAAATATGAATGCAATCTATACACTGGGGGGAGAACCTCTGGGGGAATCTAGGATGGAAAAGGACCTGGGGGTCCTAGTAGATGATACGCTCAGCAATGGCATGCAATGCCAAGCTGCTGCTATCAAAGCAAAAAGAATATTGGCATTAAAAAAGGGATCAACTCCAGAGATAAAACAATAATTCTCCTGCTCTACAAGACTCTGGTCCGGCCGCACCTGGAGTATGCTGTCCAGTTCTGGGCACCAGTCCTCAGGAAGGATGTACTGGAAATGGAGCGAGTACAAAGAAGGGCAACAAAGCTAATAAAGGGTCATATTAGTTATGAGGAAAGGTTGTGAGCTCTGAACTTATTCTCTCTGGAGAAGAGACGCTTGAGAGGGGATATGATTTCAATATACAAATACCGTACTGGTGACCCCACAATAGGGATAAAACTTTTTTGCGGAGGGGAGTTTAACAAAACTCGTGGCCACTCACTCATTAAAATGAGAAGAAAATAGGTTAAAGCTTAAACCACATAGAGGGTTCATTACTGTAATGCCCCGTACACACGGTCGGATTTTCCAACGGAAAATGTGGGATAGGACCTTGTTGTCGGAAATTCTGACCATGTGTGGGCTCCATCACACATTTTCCACACAAAGTTTGAGAGCAGGCTATTAAATTTTCCGACAACAAAATCCGTTGTCGGAAATTCCGATCGTGTGTACACAAATCCGACACACAAAGTGCCACGCATGCTCAGAAGAAATTAAGAGACGAAAGCTATTGGCTACTGCCCCGTTTATAGTCCCGACGTACGTGTTTTACGTCACCGCGTTCAGAACGATCGGATTTTCCGAGAACTTTGTGCAACCGTGTGTATGGAAGACAAGTTTGAGCCAACATCCGTCGGAAAAAATCCATTGATTTTGTTGTCGGAATGTCCGATCAATGTCCGACCGTGTGTACAGGGCATAAGAGCGGTAAGGATGTGGAATTCCCTTCCACAGGTGGTGGTCTCAGCGGGGGGCATCGATAGTTTAAAAAAACTATTAGATAAGCACTTGAACGACCACAACATACAGGGATATACAATGTAATACTGACATATAATCACACATATAGGTTGGACTTGATGTGTCTTTTTTCAACCTCACCTACTATGTAACTGTGATGGATCGGCTTGTGGAACTGTGGAACCGTAGGGCTGATTCTATGTTTTTACACAAGATCTGTACTTGGGAGGGTTAATTTTTATTTGTGTTTTTCTTTTTTTCTTTCTTTCTACTTTTTATTAAAAAGAAGTCATTCGCACACACACAAGCTTTGAGAAGGATGGGCACCCTATGGCTAGAGTACACAAAATTTTTGTTGCCCTGGTGTAGAATTTCTCGTTTCCATTTATTGCTGTCTGCCCTTCCCCCTGCATTGTGGAAGGGTGGGCAGACTATACCTGCATGGTTTCCCCCTGCAGCCATTCCTCCAGTAAAAAGGACCCAGTCACCATCAGGAAATAGGGCAAAGAGTTTCCTTGTACTGACATCTCAAAGTTAGGCATTTTGGTCCCCCTCTGGTATTGTGGAAGTAGATCCCCAGGATTTACTTTCTGGGGGGGGGGGGGGGATCATTAACTGTGAACTTTCCCAAAATAATTACCACCTCACTGCCAGCACCCCAGCACTTCTTCTCCTTGTACTCTTCCATTTGTTGCCTTATGGCATTCCATATGGTTGTGGTCAGGCATTGACTTCTGTGCAAAACACTGGCACCGAACTGTGACCTTTGAGTCAAAACACGGGCAGCTGGGTACCTGTCGCTGTGTTGCAGCACAGTCTACAAAAAGGCAACATTAGCAGAAATGGCTGCTATGCACTCTTGGGGAGGAAGAGGAAAAGGGCACATTAGTAGCCCCCCTGCTACAAAAGAAATGGCTACGATGCACTCTTGAGGATAAGGGGGAGGGAAAGGCTGCAAGAGCAGCACTATAAAAATAAGTGGCTTCGCTGTGCCCTATAGAAGGAGGAAAAGGGCTCCTTGGCAGCACTCTAATGCCCCGTACACACGGTTGGATATTGATCGGACATTCCGACAACAAAATCCATGGGCTTTTTCCGACGGACGTTGGCTCAAACTTATCTTGCATACACACGGTCGCACAAAGTTGTCGGAAAATCCGATCGTTCTGAACGCGTTGACGTAAAACACGTACGTCGGCACTATAAACGGGGCAGTAGCCAACGGCTTTCGTCTCTTAATTTATTCTGAGCACGCGTGGCACTTTGTGCGTCGGATTTGTGTACACACGATCGGAATTTAACCGATCGGATTTTGTTGTCGGAAAATTTTATATCCTGCTCTCAAACTTTGTGTGTCGGAAATTCCGACGGAAAAGGTACGATGGAGCCCACGCGCGATCGGAATTTCCAACAACACAATCCGATCGCACTTTTTCCGTCGGAAAATCCGACTGTGTGTACAGGGCATTAGAGAAATTGACTAGTATGTACACTTGAGTAGGAGGAAAAAGTGCCAATAACTTTCTACATTAGATAGAATGGGTTGTAACATTTATAAAAACAAAAAAGTAGCGGGTAGGAATCTCTGGGTTTACCCAATCCAGGAACCTTTGCTAGATTATATCGGGGAGGTGCAGGACAAATCACTTGGAAAAAGTAGAACCCAGACAACTAAATTTGGAGGTAGCTATAGTGTAGATTTTTTTTTTTTTTTTTTGTAACTTCAGAAGGGACAAGCCAGTACAAGGGTTGGTTAGCACTTCTGCCAGCAGCATTAGGGTTGTTGGTTAAAATCCCAACCATAGCGCTACCTGCTATGTTCATTTAAAGTCCCACTTCTCTTTTTCTTTTTAACTGATGACCGGGATGGAGGTGAGCATCCCTTTGGTGCTAGCCTCATTTAAAGTCCCAAATTTTCCTTTTTTGAACCTGTATGTTCTTGAGTGGTCTTCTTCTGTATGTTCTAAGAAGTCGTCTTCTCCAAAGACATGCTGGTAGGCTAATTAGCCCTGGTAAATGAATGTGAGTTGGGGACCTTAGATTGTAAGCTCCTTGAGGGCAGGGACTGATGTGAATGTACAATATGCAGTGCCTTGAAAAAGTTTTTGATCGCAAAATGACAAAATGTGGAAATTTTCAAGGGGTATGAACACTTTTTCAAGGCAGGTAAGTGTCTATAAAAATCTGACAGGGGTTTTAAACAATTTCTTGCTCTATCCAAAATTAAATAAAATGTTTGAGTTTTGCATACATTTTAAACATTTGCTGTTTTATTGCTGATCATTCTTTTTTTTATTTTTATTTTTTAATGCAGCATGAGGATACCAAATTTCCTGAGAATATGTATATTTTTAGCTCTCACATATGGTAAGTTTAGTACAGAAAGCCAGTGCAATACAAATGTCCAATGTCAGAATGTATGTGATGTTAGATTATTACACTCCTATTCTTACATTAGAAAATAAAAGATAAAAGTAAAAAGATAATTATTCATCAACAAACAGGTTGAAAGTTTCTGTCTTCTTCTTTCTTCGCCATCAAACCTCTTCAGCCTGCAGATGGCGCTGTGCTTCTCTCTGTGGGCCCGTTGTACACAGAGAAAGAAGTAATATGTGAGAATTGTCCCCCCACCCGCAGACCCTCATAACCACCGGCCATGGTTGTGGGGAAGCGGTCTTTGTTCCTATCAACATGGGGACAAGGTGCTTTGGGGGGGGGGAGCCCCCTACCCCAAAGCACCCCCCTTGATGAGGGCATGTCGCCTGGTATAGGTCAGGAGGGGGAGTGCTCACTCATTCTCCCCTCTTTCCCCTCTTTCCTTCCTGACCTGCCGGGCTGCATGCGGATAAAGGTTTGGTACGGACTTTGGGGTGGAACCCACGCCATTTTTTTTTTAAATTGGCGTGAGGTTCACCTTAAAATCCACCCTAGACCGCAATGACAGCATTCTTATGTTTAACCCACTGACAGCCGTAGGTGTGTGCCAGGTGTGCCTGGGCACACCCTAATCCATACGTGCGTTGCAGATTCCACCTAGTGCCCAGGCTTTTCCCCGTATTGCCAAACCCTCCACATCGCAGTACTGCTAGCTTCCCTCCTCTCCTTCCAGCTGCTGCAGGGGATGTTTCAGTTTGGAGAGCGGGGGGAAGGGGTTAGTAAATATGTAGTTTACTGTCCCCTTCCTTTTCTAAATTACACAGTGAACACACTCACTCACTGTGTTCATTCATAACTGAAGCATAGTAAACAATGTTTACTATGCTTCAGCTGTGAATGAACAGGAAGCCGCTCAGCACAGAGCACTTTCCATTCATTCACTGCCCTGTGCAGCTGAGGCTGCAGAGAAAGGCATGTGTGTTTTAGCTTTGGGGTGCACACCCCTAATGCAATAGGCTGCGCACACCTATGCTGACAGCTGATGAGTTATCGGCTGCACGACAGCCGGCTTCCCGAGCCGCTCCTTAACAACAGAATTCAGATCGGTCGATACATTTTCAACAGATTCAAATTCGAATTGTTATGAAAATTTGGAATTCATTAGAAAACGAATAAATGAAACGAAAATTTTAACATAATGTGTTACTATTGTTATTCAGAGAATATGTTTTATTTCCTTCAAATTAATTTTGTTTTCATTAAAATTTGTTTCCTTTAGTAATTTTTAGGGTTGTCCCGATACCACTTTTTTAGGACCGAGTACAAGTACCGATACTTTTTTTCAAGTACTCGCCGATACCGATTACCGATACTTTTTTTTAATGTCACGTGACAGTTTTTTTTTTTTTTTTTTTTGAGGGGGGGGGGGGGTGGGGGTATAGTGAACGGTGTCTGTGTGTGTGTTTTTGTTTTTTTCATTTACATTTATTATTTTTTACAATTTTTTTTTTTATTCTTTATTGCACTATGTGTGTGTGTTTTTTTTTTGTTTTTTTTTTAATCAGCCCTGTTGGGGGGCTTTGGTGAGATATCAGGGGTCTTAACAGACCTCTGATATCTCCCCCCTTGAGACAGAGAAAGAGACTGAGGATAGAGATTCCCCAGTCCCTTTCTCTGCAGCGTCAGCTGCACTGAGAATGAATGGAGAGAAGACAACGGCTCCTCTCCATTCATAAACTGACACATTGTAATCACAGGAGATTACAATGTTTCAGTTATGTGAATGGAAAGAGTCAGCTGACTCTCTCCATACACACAGCGGAGAGAGACAGCAGAACGGAGGGGACAGACGAAGAGAGAGGGGGACAACGGAAAGCCCGAACGGATGGGCACAGCGGAGGGGGACAGAGGAACACATGGGGACAGCGGAGGGGGACAGAGGAACGGAGGAGGACAGCGGAGGGGGACAGATCAAAGAAGGAGGACAGCGGGGGGGACAGAGGAACGGAGGAGGACAGCGGAGGGGGACAGATCAAAGAAGGAGGACAGCGGGGGGAGACAGAGGAACGGAGGGGGACACAGCAATGGAGCAGGACAGCGGAGGGGGACAGAGGAACGGAGGGGGTCTAAGGGGGATGAGGTGACAGTCAGCGGTGATCGCGTGTGGGGGAATTACAAGCACCGATCACTGCTGTATGTCACTAAGCAGCTGAAAGCCGCGGGGGGAGAAGCTTGTAACTCCCCCACACGTCCATCACCGCTGACAGTCAAGGTATCGGCGGAAGCATCGGCAGCATTTGCCCGAGTACAAGTACTTGGGCAAATGCTTGGTATCGGTGCCGATACCGATACTAGTATCGGTATCGGGACAACCCTAGTAATTTTCCATCTTTTGAGAATGATTAGAATTTGGATCGGTAGAAAAAACGATTGACCAATTTGAATTCTGTATGAAGAAATAGCTGGTTGTTTGCCGCCCGCGTCCTTAACAACCATGAGTCATCATCTGTCACCTGGCTTCCGCACTGACAGATGAATTTAAAGAAAAGAATGCCGGCATTGCCTGGCCACACCAAAATTACAAAAAAAATTAAAATGGCACGGGGCCCCCTTTCCAAATCCATACTAGACCCTTATCCAGGCATGCATTGACATTTCTTATGTAGTTAAGGGGCGGGGCCACCTGGCTACGTCACCCCGGTGGCACCACCCCCCTCTGACATCACAGACTGGTGTATGCTCGGTCTGTGACGTTAGAAGGGCTGGGGCCACCGGGTGACTTACCGCCCCTTACCCATATTAGAAATGTCAAAGAGCAGTGGAGGCATTCGCTGGGAGGCCTCCCAGGAGGCAGGAGCGTTTTTTTTTTTAATTGTTTTTTCGGGGTCGGCGGGCAGCGTGAGTGACGATGGATTTACATCAAGGGATTTGTTTTACTTTTTATTAAAGGAATTGTCAAAAACTGTCTCTTGTATTTATTACGTTTTGTACACTTTTTTTGGTGAATGGGTAGGGGTACAATGTACCCGATACTCATTCACATGGGGGGGGCGGGATCTGGGGGCCCCCTTGGCTTCCAGATCCTGATATGCCCCCTCGCCCACAGACCCCCACAACTACTGGCCATGGTTGTGAAGATGAGGCCCTTGTCCCCATCAATATGGGGACAAGGTGCTTTGGGGCGGGTGGGCAGAGCCCCCCCCTGCCTCAAAGCACCCAACCCCCCCCCATGTTCAGAGCATGTTTTGGGAGGGGGGGCGCTTGCGTTTTTTGACCGATCTGAATTCTAATCCTTCTGAATTGGAATTCGTTAGAAAACGGATAAACAAAACAAATTTTGCTGGATTTTAACAGAATTCGTTACTGTTTCATACATCCAAAATCTCCGAAAAATTTGTCTGAACGTTTATTCGAACGAAACAAATTGCACATGTCTGCTTCCTACTTCTGCACTAAACCAGGGGCATAGAGCAATTAGTCAAATGTATACCTTTCTATCTCTTCATGGGGGGGCATACTGTACATGTAAGCAGAATTCTAAACTACTAATTTACAACCTAATGACACAGGATATTTACAAGTCATGGATCACAGTCATTATATTGTCATTATTACATTTTGCTATGAGTTGTAAAATGACAGTCTAAGTATTAAATGCTTTATCCACAGAACCAAAGACACTACCTACGATGGTCTCTGCTCTACCTACGATGGTCTCTGCTCTACCTATGATGGTCTCTGCTCTACCTATGGTGGTCTCTGCTGGGCAAATCTGTGGTGATATAATATGTACAGACAGAGAAATATGCCAAATAATCGATAGAAAGCCTATTTGTTCTGCACTCACAAAAGACTGTTGTGAAATATTCGGTACGGGCTCGATCATAAGTTTGAAGGAAGGGAGTGGCCCCTAGACAATGGCTAAGGCTTGTGGCAATAACAGGAGCCAATGAGGCCACGATGGCCAGGAATTAATGTAAAACCCCAGGTAATGTGACTGACAAGTTAGAAAATGAACAAGGCAATGTTGTTATAAATGTGGACAGACATGAAACTGGGTTTATAAAGATTAGTGACCAAGCATATCCATATACACTGTATGGCTAAATGTTTGCTGACGTATTGCCAGCACATCTATATGAGCTTATTGGACACCCCATTTCAAAACCATGGCCATTAATATGGAGTTGCCCACCTTGGAGGCTATAACATCCTCCACTTTTCTGGGAAGACTTTCCATAACATTTTTGGGAGGGTTTCAGCATTCTAATTTATCTCAAAAGGTGTTTGGTAGTGTTGAGGTCAGGGATTTGTGGAGGACACCCCCCCCCCCCCCATTTCCTCCACACGAAACTGGTCACACCATGTCTTTATGGAGCTGGCTGTGTACACTGGGGACAGTCATGGTGGAACAGAAAAGGGTCTTCACCAAACTGTTACCACAAGGCTGGAAGAGCACAATTGTCTACAGTGTCTTTGTATGATGGAGTAATACCAGTACCCTTCAGTGGAGACACCTGAATGCCCGTCATTTGAATGGGGGTCCACTAGACATGTGCGGTTCGAATTCTGGATGAAATTTTCGTTATTGAGGCTGGGTTCCCATGCATCCAATTCGCCAGACAGGAGGATTGTGACCGGCTCTCAGTTTCAGGTCCAAATTCAGGCCAAAATTTGAGAGAACAAGGACGCACCGGACCCTCTGCTGTCAGCCCCATCCTTGTTTAGTGTGAACCCAGCCTCAGAATTTCCAAATCACAATAGCAGCAAACTAAAACAAATCTGAAACAATGTAACTAAATTTTATCCGATATTTGAATTTAATTCAAATGGAATTCAAATCGAATAATAATAAAAAAAACTCTAATTTGAAAGCAAATTGCTGATATTCTTCAAAGACTATGGGCTTGATTTACTAAAGGCAAATAGGCTGTTTGCTTTGCAACTGAATTTTCCTCCTAGCTTAGTGAATGTGGCGAAAATGAAATTGAAAAAAGAAAAAAAAAATTAGAGTTGATAATAAAAATGAAAAGAAATTGAATAGATAAATAAAAATTAAAATAAAATAAAAACCAAAAAGAAAATACATGTAAATATACAATAATAGAATAGAATAGAATAAGGGTATATTAAGATAATTACTTGAGATAACGTAAGGAAGTCCTATACATCAAAATCATACCCAGGGCAGCTGTAAAAAAGATTTGTAAGAGAGAGCTGTGTTCATACCCGGCGGGTATATAGCTTTTTGGTTATAGATCCACTTCACTTCCTGTTGGAGGATCTTTTTGTCAAAAACCCTTTGTCCCTTTTTGTGGTTGCAGTTGCCTAAAGTTATATATATTTATGCCGTGAATTTGGTAAGCACTCATAAACATTTTTGTAATTACCGTATATACTCGAGTATAAGTCGTTCCGAGTATAAGTCGAGACCCTATTTTACCACAAAAAAAAATGGGAAAAACTTATTGACCCGAGTATAAGACGAGGGTGAGAAATGCACAGCTACTGTAAGTGGAAAAGAGGGTCAACAATGCCCTTTGCAGCATCACTGTGCCCATTTGCATGCCTCACTGTGCCCATTTGCAGCCATAGGTCCCCTGAACTTCAAACTCGGTAGTTAAGGGTTCCTAGATGCCCCCTAGCTGCAGATGGACTCAGTTGACCAAATTTGGGGCCCCATATCTCGGGGCCACTTAGTGCTGAGAACCCCAAATTTGGTGTGCAAACCCAGTGGAACTAGCACCATAAAATTTCTAAAGCTGGGGTTTCTAGCACCAAGTGACCCTGAGATACAGGGCCCCAAAAATCAGTTCAGAAAATGTCAAGCACTTTTCTGCAGCAGAGAATGACATTTTCTGAACCGGGTTTGGGGCACCGTATCTCAGGGCCACTTGGTGCTAGGAACCCCAGCTTTAGATATATTATGGTACCAGTTTCACTGGGTTTGTACACCAAATGTGGGGTTCCTAGCACTAAGTGGCCCTGAGATATGGGGCCCCAAAGTTGGTTCAGAAAATGTCAAGCACTTTTCTGCAGCAGAGAAATACATTTTCCGAACCGATTTTGGGGCCCCGTATCTCGGGGCCACTTAGAGCTAGGAACTTCAGCTTTGGATATGTTGTGATACCAGGTCCACTGGGTTTGTACACCAAATTTGTACACCAAAATTTTTTGCTGCAGAAAAGTGCTTGACTCAAGTATAAGTCGAGGGGGGCACTTTCAGCATAAAAAAATGTGCTGAAAAATTCGACTTATACTCGAGTATATACGGTAGATTATATATTATGTGATTAAATACTGTTTATATTGTTGTTTTTGTATTGGATACTAATGGTACTTTTTGCAATTTATATAATGTTATAGACGCATGCTGAGCCGCCTTGAAGAAGCAATTTGTGAAACGCGTCGGCCTCTCTGCATATTTAAAGCATCATTTTCATATCGTGTGCGCCAAGTATCTTCCTTGGTCAAACTTTGTGTGACCCATGAAATCATTGTACTGGAATTTTTTAACTGTACTTTTTTTCTAATAAATCTTTAATAACTTTTAGATAACTTGTGGTCGTGCTTGCCTCAGCCTGACAGTATAAACATATTCGCTAAAATCTAATTTTTCTCTGAGGGAGATATTCTCTCTCACACTCTTCTTTTTATACTTTACCAGGGATGTGGATTTGTTGATCTGTCCCTAGAAACCTATCCAACATCTTTAATATAACAAATTCAAGTAAAAAAATGTAAATAAGGTAGTTGTGCGCTGCCACCTACTGATAAAAATGCATAGTGTACAGCTGCTGCAATCACTAAATGTGCTCCCACATCCACAGAAAATCAATATAAAAAAAGTGTGATCGTGCGGCCTCAATAACAAAGTTAGGAACTGACTGAAAGGTGACAATAAAGAACTAAAAATGTAGACATTTCATATATACAGGTATATATGATTTGTTTGATACAGGTATATTGATTATGCACGTTGCAGTGATCTGATTTTCACAGTCGTCTGCGTTTGTGTATGAAGATTGAGCTACGTGTACTTTGCAGGAGCACTTCACTGTTTGGTATATAATAAATATATATAAGCTATATCAGATTTATATAAGAAAAAAAGAATTCATAAAAGTTAAGCCTCGAAGTGCAGATCTGTTGTATAGAACATCAAAATCCTACGTTTGCATAGCTCTTGTCAGCTCAAAATCCATCAGTGCACTTCTTATTCCCCAATTACCGTATATACTCGAGTATAAGCCGACCCGAATATAAGCAGAGGCACCTAATTTTACCACAAAAAACTGGGAAAACTTATTGACTCGAGTATAAGCCTAGGTTGAGAAATGCGCAGCTACTGTAAGTGGAAAAAAGGGTCAACAATGCCCATTTGCAGCCTCACTGTGCCCATTTGCAGCCATAGGTCCCCCGAACTTCAAACTCGGTAGGTTAAGGGTTCCTAGGTGCCCCCTAGCTGCAGCCAAAATTTGGGGTCTCTGGACCCAAAGGGTCCCGAAATGACATTGCTGCAGATGGACACAGTTGACTGACTTTGGGGCCCTGTATCTCTGGGCCACTCAGTGCTAGGAACCCCAAATTGGTGTGCAAACCCAGTGGAACTAGCACTACAACATATCCAAAGCTGGGGTTCCTAGCACCAAGTGGCCCCGAGATACGGGCCCCAAAGTCGGTTTGGAAAATGTCATTCTCTGCTGCAAAAAAGTGCTTGACATTTTCCAAACCGAATTTAGGGCCCCGTATCTCAGGGCCACTTGGTGCTAGGAACCCCAAATTTGGTGTGCAAACCCAGTGGAACGAGCACTACAACATATCCAACATATCCAATAGAACAGCACCAAGTGGCCCCGAGATACGGAGCCCCAAAGTCAGTTCGGAAAATATCATTCTCTGCTGCAGAAAAGTGCTTGACATTTTCTGAACTGACTTTGGGGGTTCGAATCTTGGGGCCACTTGGCGCTAGGAACCCCAGCTTTGGATATGTTGTAGTGCACACCAAATTTGGGGTTCCTAGCACCAAGTGGCCCCAAGATTCGGGGCCCCAAAATCGGTTTGGAAAATGTCAAGCACTTTTCTGCAGCAGTGAATGACATTTTCCGAACTGACTTTGGGGCTCCGTATCTCGGGGCCACTTGGTGCTGTTCTATTGGATATGTTGGATATGTTGTAGTGCTCGTTCCACTGGGTTTGCACACCAAATTTGGGGTTCCTAGCACCAAGTGGCCCTGAGATACGGGGCCCTAAATTCAGGTTGGAAAATGTCAAGCACTTTTTTGCAGCAGAGAATGACATTTTCCGAACTGACTTTGGGGCTCCGTATCTCGGGGCCACTTGGTGCTGTTCTATTGGATATGTTGGATATGTTGTAGTGCTAGTTCCACTGGGTTAGCACACCAAATTTGGGGTTCCTAGTGCCAAGTGGCCCCCAAATTCGGTTTGAAAAATGTCATTCTCTGCTGCAGAAAAGTGCTTGACTCGATTATAAGCCGAGGGGGACATTTTCAGCACAAAAAAATGTGCTGAAAAACTTGGCTTATACTCGAGTATATACGGTATTTGCTCTTTTTTTTTTAGAGAGGACAAAGAGGGGGTGAATGCTGAATGTGTGCCTAGACTTCCCATTTAATACTAAATTTGTTACTATGTCTTTGCAATTCAAAATCTGAAAATAGAAGTTAGATATTCGTACATTTTTAATCTGTGTTCCAGTTCAGCTGACAATAGCATAATACATATAAGTACAGAAAAGATTTGAACTAAGACTTACCTTGCTGTAGATGGATTTTTTTTCTTGTTATATTCTTCCTGTATGCTGTCTTTATCATACCTCCCAACATTCTGAGATGGGAATGAGGGACACCTACTAGCAAATGTATGTAGGCATAGGACATGCCCCCTGCCACACCCCCTTAAAGGAGATTAAACCCCAAAAAAGGTTAATTAAATCCACAAGTGATTTTCTTTTTACCACTACTGTTCCATTATATTAGCTTTTAAAATGTACAAATGCAGCAATTTAGAAATCGGATGAAAGGTTTAGCACTGGGAAACACTTCTTGAAAGATAAAAATGGCATTTTATATACAACCATATAGATCAGACCAAAATGAGGGACAAATGAGGAGGAAAGAGGGATAGAGGGACATTGCTCTAAATCAGGGACAGTTCCTCGAAATCAGGGACAGTTGGGAGGTATGTCTTATATATATACACTATACAGAGTAGGTGTATTCCATTAGTGCCCTGACCCACCTACTCTGAAAGGTGTCAGGTCTCCTCCCACCCGACCCTGACTGCCAAACCCGTATATTTTATACACAGACTTGTTGCTTATGGAACGGTGTGATATTTGATATTCCGTGTTGGTTTTCCCAGATCTGGTTACAGCATATCTTTATTTTATTTCCCCATGCAGTGGTCAATTCAGGGGGCAACCCCATACCTTCCTTCAACCACTTGCCTACTGGACACTTTCACCTCTTTCCTGACCAGGCAAATTTTCAGCTTTCAGAACGGTCATGATTTGAATTACAATTGCGCGGTCATGTAACACAGTGCCCGTATGACATTTATATCTATTTTTTTTCACACAAACAGAGATTTCTTTTGGTGGTATTCAATCACCACTGGGGGTTTTATTTTTTGCTAAATAAATTAATAAAGTCCAAAAATTTTGAAGAAAAAAACTTTCATAGGTTGTTTGGTTGTTTTTTGTTGTTTATTTGGTTGTTATAAAAATGGGCACTAATGAGGCTGCACTGGTGAGGCCGCACTGATAAGCATTGATGGCCATTGATAGGCTGCACTGATGAAGTGGCATTGATGAGGTGGAACTGATGAACATTGATGGGCATTGATAGGCTGCACTGATGGGCACTGATGAGGTGGCACTGATAGGCGGCCTTGATGGGCACTGATTGGTGGCTCTGATGGACACTAATAGGTGGCACTGATAGGCAGCACTGTTAGTCCACACTGATAAAACACCACCGATGGGCACTGATAGGTGGCACAGATGGGCACTGGTAGGCAGGGCTGATGAGGAGGCACTGATGGGCACACATTGGCAGCATTGGTGGGCACTGTTTGGACTGAACTAAAAATCAGGACATTGATAATCAGTGCCCTGATAATTAGTGTACAAGTCCCTTTTAGAAAAGCTGGTTATCGGGATTCTTGTCATGGTGTCACCATGAGGAAATGTGTACCGATAATTAGTGTACAAGTCCCTTTTAGAAAAGCTGGTTATCGGGATTCTTGTCATGGTGTCACCATGAGGAAATGTGTACCGATAAGCGACTTCCATTTACATCCACGATCAGCTGTGATTGGACAGATCATATGGTACAGAGCTGCTGATTGGCTCTTTAATTCAGTCTATGATCAGCAGTGTCTTCCGGACACTGTGACCACAGAGCTCGCTGCCCACGCCTTGCAGCGGGCGTGCGGCGGGTGCAAACCAGCCGTTCGTGCTGTAGTTGTCATTGGGCTATAGCGCGGGTGGCAAGTGGTAAAAAGACAAATGTGTAATGTGGTTGTAAAGCTAGAAGGTGTTTTACCTTAATGCTTTCTATGCATTACAATAAAAAAAAACCTTCTGTGGTCTACTCTCAGCCCTTCACCCAGACTTCCTACAGGGTTCACAGGCTGCAGCCGCTTGAATGGCCGAGCTGCAATGATGTCCCACCCGTGCATTAATGCAGTAGTTGGGGCCGCGGCACACAGCTTTGAAGGAACTGCATGGGTATGCCGTTCCTTTAGAGTGCATGCGCCGGTGATGTCAACGGCTGTTGCTCGCTAGAATATCTCCTAAATGGCGCATGTTTAGGAGATATTCATTTTACCTACAGGTAAGCTTTATTATAAGCTTACCTGTAGGTAAAAATTAAAAATGAGAGTTTATTACAATTTTAAGTCAAATCTATATCACTGCTCATAATATAAAGCCAAGCTGAGAGGACCTTCTGGGGGACATGCCACAGCTGCACCAGAGAGAGAGCATCACACACAGAGGGGACCAGCTGCTTGAGCCTGTCTGCCTACATTTCAGAAGGACAGACCTACTGCCAGTGACTGAACTTTGTGTGAACCAGTGCTGAGAGGCCGAGCCATGTGTATGAACCAGAGCTGAGAGACTGGGCAACATCTAACTCCTGGGACTGCTAACCACCAAGTGTGTGGAACCGGACGTGTCATCTTCTTGGAGTGGTGAGAGGAGATACAACACTTAATCCTTTGCTACACATTGGGCAACCAAGATTGCTCCTTACCTAACAGTCCCTGCAGCTGTCCATTACATACTCTTAAAGAGACAGCTTAATTTGCACCACAGACAGAAGGGCCCCGTCAGGTCTGCCAGGAGATTCCAACCATCACTCCTGATCGGTAGTCTTGTTATCCCAGTATCAGGTGGAGGGATGGTTGAGATCCTGCAGCCAGTATTAAGGGACCACAATAGAAGGTGCAAACAGCCTAACAAGGAACCACCAGCAAATAACTCACGGTTAGTAGAGGCCAAAGACAGGAACCAGTTGGGAGAAAGGGAAATCCTAAACGATCCAAATCAGTGGACCAAGGCAGAAGTACACGGGGGTCAACCAGAAAGCGGCATCAGGAACAGGCAGGGTCAGCAACAAAATCAACGTGAATCCAAGGGGTAATCCTAGAAGCGGAGTCAGGAACAACCAAAGTCAGCAACCAGAAACACAATAACATACACCAACAAGCAGGAACAGGAACTTATACTAGGGCAAAAACAGGAAGGGGAAGTGATGGTTTATGGGTCACTGCCTACAGCTGGACACTGGGTGGGACCAGGGTCCAAGATCAAGGAGCAGGGCATAACAAGGGCTCACAGAAATAAGTTCCCCAGTGGCTCAGGCAGTAGGGGACCATACGCAGAACACCAGAGCCCAGGATCAAATCCCAGGCATGTCGTGACAGGCCCCACATGGCCAAAACTAACATTTAAGTACTTTTCAGTCACCTTTTAGGGGTACCCTGTTCAGGAACACTTATGCATACCCTCATCCAGGGTATTTAGTATAGAGTACACTGAAGAACATTATTATTGTGATAATTGGGTCTGATCCTGCTCATTACTAGTTACCTCAGTTAAACCTTGACTTAACATTGTTGCAGTTAATTCTTTCTGTTATAGGCCAGTGTTCATTTTACCTAGTTCTACAACTTCTATATATAAATGGGTGTGTCAAAGGGGACCAAGCGGCTTAAAAAGCAGAGTTCTGCTTAAAAAAAATAAAATAAAAGTCAGCAGCTACAAATACTGCAGCTGCCGATTTTTAATAGACGGACACTTACCTGTCCCAGGGTCCAGCGATGCGGGGGAACGAAGCCCCGCTCGTCCCCCCTCCTGTATGCAGCTGGCGGCATTGTCACTGTGGGCGCCCGGCTGTGGCTTCACAGCTGGTCACCCACTGCGCATACACGAGCCGCGCCATGCGCCGTGACTGGCCGGGCAATCATCTGGGACCTGTGACGTGTCCCAGATGATTACCGAGAGGGAGGGGGGAGAGGTAATCTCCCTTCCGGTGCCGCGGTGCGCCAGGAGGAAGTGGGAGCTCGGACCCTCTAAAAAGAGGGTATCCGCTCCACCCCTAAAAAAATGACATGCCAAATGTGGCATGTCAGGGGGTCACCTCCCTTAAAGCGGAAGTTCCACTTTTGGGTGGAACTCCCCTTTAAGGGTCATGGCACATCGTGTGAGGAGCCCCAACTAAAGCAATTTAAAAAACTTATCAAGAAGAGTAAATACAGTATTCCTCATTTTTGTGTTTGTCTTCTTTTGCTAGTCACAGACATGTTGGAGCTCACTAATATTGCCATATGCCAATCACATGCCAAAAGATTGGGCAGAAAGAACACTTTACAAACAGAATGCTGTGAAAGAAGCGAATGACTTTGTGCTGTTTGCTGACAATGTGAGCATTGAGTATAGAATTATGCTTCAACTATGTATTCAGCAACACATGATGCTATGCCAACACCAGCTTACAAACACAGTGTGCTGTGATACTACACCAGCGGTGAGCAACTCATTTTCCCAAGGGACCACATGAAAAGCTGAGACTTTTGTGGAGGGCCAAACACAAAAACTCTCCCACTCTCCCAGGGCTTGGTGATTCTCAGGTGCCAGCTCGTCATGCCAACACTGGCTCTCCACCGGCCCCTAAACACATGTAGCCCTGACCAAGGCTTCAGGACACTTCCTATGCCGCTCTCCATCTGGCTGTTTTTATCTCTCAGTGACGCCATTTCCCAGGTGTCTTCCTGCCATTGCTTGCCCTCTTCTGGTGTGCCTCCACTGCTGATGACTACAGACTGGAGACTACTGCTACCTGAGTACTGGCACCTTTGTGCCCTGTGCCCATAGTTGAGGGTACTCAGACCAGAGCCACAAGGAGAAGCCCTTTAAACAGGAAGCGAAGGAAAATCTCTCTAACACTGACAAAGACAGAAGTAAAAAATGTTGCCCAAAGAAAAACAGAAAGGAGCGCTAGGCCAAAAAGTAAGAGTTCAAGATCATTTTAAATGTTAGCTAAAATGTAAAAGAAAAAAAGCCAATGCATTTCGGAGGCAATACTACTGTCAAGTTTTTCCTCTATTGCAGGGAGTTGAATACTGGTTCTAATATAGATCTGTGAAGCCAATCTCCATGGAGTCCATCCAAGCTTCATCCTGTGTTGAGTCCTGATCAAAGAGGAGTGATTTTGCAACTGAAACACAATGTCAGCTTTTATACAAAGTTTTTTTTTTACCAACAATTTAAATTAACTTGGACTTTTTTTTTATCTGGTTTTGGTCTGGTGCTCCTCTCTGTAATTCTATTGTTTTGAGTTTTCGTTGTAGTCCGTGTCCCTGTTTCAGATTTTCCCTCCCTTCCTGCCTGGTAAAAGGTTTTCTCCAGGACAGGAAGTATAGGGGACATCTCTCTAACAGTTCCCCAGATGTCATTAAAAGCTGAAAGATATTCTAAACTTTGCCCATTTTTTTTAGAAGCCAAAAAAAAGAGAAAACGTGTTGGGTATAGATATGGAAGGAGGAATAGACAGAGCTGGAGGCTGTAATACGTTTGTGATTGTTGTTAGGCTAATGCCCCGTACACACGGTCGGATTTTCCGACGGAAAATGTGTGATAGCTATGAAAGTGATTATGAATAGCGATGAAAGCTATTGGCTACTGCCCCATTGTCAGGGGACTTCGGTCACCCCCGTCCGCCGGGCTCTGGGGCGCATGAGCGGTGGACTGGCGCTTCGGCGCACACCCGTTCGCAGCCCGATGGTGGTGCACAATGGTCCCCGTGTGCGCGCCGTCGCCCGTGCGGGTGCTCAGTAGCACGTCACGCTGACGCACGCGCCGTGGGGGCTACTTCTGAGGACTCCAGCCGTCGTCAGCTGTCACTGGTTCCCTGTGATTTTTGTCTGCTGCTTAAACCTGTGCTGAACCCCTGGCTAGTTATAAAGGATACCACTCCTTGTCTGATACCCACTGATCCCTGGCTTGTTAAACGGACTTGCTCTGCCTGATAACCCGGTTCTGACCCCTGGCCTGTTAAACGGATTTGCTCTGCCTGATAACCCGGTTCTGATCCCTGGCTTGTTAAACGGACTTGCTCTGCCTGATAACCCGGTCTGATCCCTGGCTTGTTAAACGGACTTGCTCTGCCTGATAACCCGGTTCTGATCCTTGGCTTGTTAAACAGACTTCCTGCTACTCAGTCTCCTGATCCTGCACGGCACCTTCCCTTGCATCTCCAGTCAGCAACCGAAGACTTCTACCAGGCCTTCAAGTCCCACCGTCGGATCTCCCATCTACCGGAAGCCCGTGCCTCCGAGTGCCCCCTGCTCCCTGTATCATTTCCAGGGGTCTGGGTGCGCGTGGTCGTAAGGGCGAGCCGCTCTTGGCATCTTGGCCTCGGTGAGTATTAGTCGTGACACCCATTTATAGACCCGACATACGTGTTTTACGTCACTGCGTTCAGAACGATCGGATTTTCCGACAACTTTCTGTGACCGTGTGTATGCAAAACAAGTTTGAGCCAACATCCGTCAGAAAAAAATCCTAGGATTTTGGTGTCGGAATGTCTGAACAATGTCCGACTGTGTGTACGGGGCATTACAGTGTGGCATGTTCGCTCCGTTCTCAAGGTGACCTTGTCCCCCCCACTGCTGGTAATAGATATCTTTCTCAAGAAGCCCTAGTCATTCCCACCTTTGACAGCATTCTCATTCTCCATAAAAAAGGGGCCCCAACCAAAGAGGCCCACAGGCTTCACTGTACCATCTGCAACCACATATACTGTAAGTTAACTTACAAGCTCATACAAAATCACAAGCTCAACCCAATTCCCCTATAACCACCACACAAGACCAACCAAACATTAATACCCCAACACACACTCGCTCACACCATACACAATACCTACCTAACCCCACTAAAACAATGCCTCTTAACTACATCCGATATCAATAATTAATAAATTACAGATCTGGAATCATAGATCAGAAATACACCGCTTTACTTGTATCTGTATTTTTATACACTGTAATACTATCTAGGATCCTGCAGATGTCACTGTGCCTCTTGGCACAGCAAGTCGACATTGTTCAGAACTGAAATTTATCAAATTGATATTGAAGCTAGGAGACTCTAGTACATGCACCACCTCCTTTACATATAACCAAACAATATATACCCAAAGAGCACACAAGGTTTGAGTTTAAAGGTGCAGAAAGATCGATCAAGAGCAAAATTTACAAAAAATAGAAACATTTTATTACATAAACATTATAAAACAATGTATAAAATTTAGGCCATAACCACCCAGTGGTCAAGGTACAAAAGTGTGATTGCCTCTACATGTTTCACCACAAACGTGGCTTCTTCTGGAGCTTTTGTAGAACATTATTATTTAATATTTGCCACCTTCCAAAGTGGTCTTGATTCCAAATGATCCCCTAGACCAGTGGTCATCATATACAGACTGTGCTCCTGTTCTCCTGGCTCTGATGAAGAGGTTACCCTCGAAACGCGTCAGCCTTTTTTAAACACCTGCCTCAACATGGGCATACCCCAACTTTAACTTCCTAGTACTTATTTTGTTACCTGTTTTTATGTAATGTAGTATTTGTATGATTTTATATCTATATGACTATATGTCTGTATTCCTATACATGAATAAACCATACATGTCTTGATGCAAGCGTTTGATCACGCGCCTTCCATCCACCTCCTACAAAACAGTCCTTTCCAGACCACCCCTGGTCAGCTAAGGCAGCGGGACACGCTCCATCATCTCCCCCAGTCCTTCCACTGTCTACAATACTACCCCTTTCTTACAGCAAACGATCTCACAAGCGCAGGAGTATTCTTCACCATATCTCGTTTACACTTTGCACCAGTGGTCATCAACTCCTGTCCTCAGGGCCCACTAACAGGCCAGGTTTTAGGTATTACCTTGGGGGGAGATGCAGACTAGAATACTTCAATCACTGAGCAGCAAATGATATCACCTGTCAAATATTTCAGTTATCTTGCAAACCTGGCCTGTTAGTGGACCCTGAGGACAGGAGTCGATGACCACTGCCCTAGACCCATCAAAAAGGTTTTATGGGGAACGTCTGTGCCAAAAAAAGGAAAAAGAGATATTGCCCTATAGCAGCACCTAGTGTTTCAGGGAATTTTAGTGAATCGATCGATCAATAATTCAATCCTTTTCAGTAAAAAAAAACCTCTTCTATTGCCAGCAAGTTTATAGGGCAATTATACCATCTGAGCGCTTCACTCTTTTGATTTATCACTGTTGCTTGGCTCAGTGTCCGCACGGCACTTCTTTAACCAATGACGAATGAAAAACTATTATTATATTAATATATAATAATATTATATTTATATAAAATATATAAATTATATTTATTTTCAATTTGTCACAAGGGCTAAACCCTTTTCACCAGGTTAGGAGCCTCACCAGCGACAGCGTGGATGGCCTGAGCTGAGTCTATAGGTCTACTCGTAAGTCGCAGCCATAACAAACAAGCTGAGCGATTTAGGCAAAATTGCCAAATTTCACTGCTGGTAAAATTTTGCCAAATTGAAATTTTGCTGGATAATAAATGTATGTATAGTTAGAAGGTGTGTTTTTTTCGGATATACTAAGCATTTATGCCGACCACCTAACTTGGAATGTGCGTCATGATTTTGACGTTAAATATCGTTGTTCTGGCAGCAGCTCGCTGCCTCAACCCCTGTAACTTTTTTTTTCCCTTTAGGCAGTCGGCTTTCAGATAAAAGTGATCCCCAGATCGGAATCCCTGACACACCACAAGATCACTTTTATAGAGGTGCACCCAAACAAAATTGACGTCCTTTTTTTCCCACAAATAGAGTTTTCTTATGGTGGTATTTGATCACTTCTGCGATTTTTATTTTTTTGCGACAATTTTGAAAAAAACGCAATTTTTTTTTTACTTTTTGCTATAATAAATATCCCCCCAAAAATATATAAAAAAACAATTTTTTTCCTCAGTTTAGGCCGGTACGTATTCTTCTACATATTTTTGGTAAAAAAAATCGCAATAAGTGTATATTGATTGGTTTGCGCAAAAGTTATAGCCTCTACAAAATAGGAGATAGATTTATGGCATTTTTATTATTATTATTTTTTATATATATATATATTAGTAATGGCGGCGATCTGCGATTTTTATCGTGACTGCGACATTGTGGCGGACACATTGGACACTTTTGACACTATTTTGGCACCACTGGCATTTTTACAGCGATCAGTGCTATAAAAATGCACTGGTTACTGTGTAAATGACACTGGCAGTAGCAGGGAAGATGTTAACCACTAGGGGGCGATGAAGGGGTTAAGTGTGTCCTAGGGAGTGATTCTAACTGTAGGGGGGATGGGCTACCACTCTTATGACAGCGATCACTGCTCCCGGTGACAGAAGGTAGGCAGAACGGGGAAATGCCTTGTTTACATAGGCACTTCCCCGTTCTGCAGCTTCATGACACAATCACCGGGAGACTGCCGGACATCGAGTCTGCGAGTCCCGCGGGCATGGTCATGCTGCACTCAGCGGGCGCGTGCCTGCTAACCCTGCCAATTAAAGGGGATGTACAGGTGGGCCCATTTGCCCACTGCTGCCATTATGCCGGCGTATATTGGCGTGCGATGGTCGGCAAGTGGTCAAAGGGTAAATGAGAGATCTGGAGTCTTTTTGACTCCCAGATCTCTCAATCAAGAGGACCTGTCATGCTTATTTCTATTACAAGGGATCTTTACATTCCTTGTAATAGGAATAAAAGTGATAAAAAAAATAGATAAAGGGAGAGTGTAAAAATAAATAAATAAGAAAAAAAAAAGTAAAGCGGCCCATCCCTCCATGGAACGCATACATAGGTCGCGCATATGTAAACAGTGTTCAAACCACACATGTGAGGTATCGCCGCGATCGTTAGAATGAGAATTCTAGCGCAGGACCTGCGCTGTAACTCTAAACAGGTAACCTGTAAAAAATGTAAAGCGTCGCCTTTGGAGATTTTTTAAGTAATGTAGTTTGTCGCCATTCCACAAGCGTACGCAATGTTAAAGCGTGACGTGTTAGGTATCTATTTACTCGGCGTAACATCATCTTTCACAATATAGAAAAAAGTTGGGCTAACTTTAGTGGTTTTTATTTTTTTTTTTAATTCATTAACCACTTCAGCCCCAGAAGGTTTTACCCCCTTCATGACCAGGCCATTTTTTGCGATACGGCACTTATTTTAACTGACAATTGCGCGGTCGTGCATCGTTTTACCCAAACAAAATTGATGTCCTTTTTGTCCCAAAAATAGAGCTTTCTTTTTGGTGGTATTTGATCACCTCTGCGGTTTTAATTTTTTGCGCTATAAACAAAATAAGACTGCCGATTTTGAAAAAAAACACAATATTTTTTTACTTCCTATATAAAACATATATATATAAAACAGCTATAAAACATATCCAAACATATATAAACATATATATAAAACATACAAATAAAACAGCTATAAAATATATCCAAACATATATAAACATTATATAAAACATACATATAAAACAGCTATAAAACATATCCAATAAAATAATTTTTAAAAAATTGAATTTTTTCATCTAATTAGGAAAATTTATATTCTGCTGCATATTTTTGGTAAAAAAAAATCCCAATAAGCATATATTGATTGGTTTGCGCAAAAGTTATAGTCTACAAACTGTGGGATATATTCATAGATTTCTTTTTTTTTTCTACTAGTAATGGTGGGGATCAGTGATTTTTTTTAGCGGCACTGCGACATTGTGGTGGACAAATTGGAGCACCCAACTGACACTGTTGACATTTTTTGGAGACTAGTGACACTAATACAGTGATCAATGCTAAATAAAAAAATGCACTGTCACTGTATTAATGACACTGGCAGTGAAAGGGGTAAACATCAGGGGCGATCAAAGGGTTAAATGTGCTCCTAGGGAGTGCTTTCTAGCTGTGGGGGGGGTGCTTTGACTGGGGGAAGACAGAGATCCGTGTTTCTACTTAGCAGAGACACAAGATCTCCACCTTCCTCTCTCACAGAATGGCGTTCTGCCTTGTTTACATAGGCAGACCACATTTCCCCCCTCTCCTGAGAACAATCGGCAGGTCCCGGTGGACATCAGGTCCTCCGGACCCACTGATTGGCTCCCGCTGGGTCCAATCACAGTGGTAGGGGGTCGCCGGTGGCGTGCACACCCCGGACCTAGTGCACTAAGTCACTTACAGGTACGTGAAGTCGTGCAGAAGGGTCGCCCGGTCTGCTGCAGTATATCTGCATGGGGCGGTCCATAAGAGGTTAAAGTTTTTCCAAACAAAAAAATTGCATTTGAAAGACTGCTGCGCAAAAACTGTGTGACATAAACTATTGCAATGACCGCCATTTTATTCTCTAGGGTCTCTGCTACAATAAAATATATCTAATGTTTGGGGGTTCTAAGTAATTTTCTAGCAAAAAAAAAAAAAATCAAGGTTTTTACTTGTAAACATCAAATGTCAGAAAAAGGCCTGGTCTTTAAGTACTTAAAACAACAACCTACATATGACAGAAAAAATGATACAAAGCAATAACTGATAAACATTTTTAACAACTACAAAATATTTAAAAGCAAAGTGTATGTTCCTGCTGTTGCACGTAGTTGACTGTCCAGTTTCCTAACTTTCAGCTATAAATAAGTCAGGAATGATGCAAAGTATGGGCCTATCACTTGTATGAGTGATGAGAGCTGCTAAAACAACCTGGGAACAAACACCACCCAACCCCGTCCCATCACTCTAAACCTAATTGATGGCAATATCCTATGACAGTGACACCTTATTCTAACCGATAACTTCATAGCTTTTAAACGATGCATCATTAGATACCAAATTACACCTCTGACTTCGGTAATGATAAGTAATAGCAAGTGATTAATGGGATCTATCATTTGTGTTCGTACGAAAACATGTATATGAAACATATATGAAGCTTGTGGACCAATAAAGTTCACCCTAAAGTCCGAACTTGGGTTTTATTTTTTTGAGTTTTTTGTCAAAATTTGGAACTCAATATACATTACAATAATACATGTTTCACGGTGGGGATGGTGTGTTCAGGGTGATGTGCAGTGTTAGTTTCCCCCACACATAGCGTTTTACTTTTAGGCCATAAAGTTGAATTTTGGTCTCATCTGACCAGATCACCTTCTTCCACATGTTTGCTGTGTCCTCCACATGGCTTCTCACAAACTACAAACAGGACTTCTTATGACTTTCTTTCACCAATGTCTTTCTTCTTGTCACTCTTCCATAAAGGGCAGATTTGTGGAGAACACGACTAATAGTTGTCCTGTGGACAGATTCTCCCACCTGAGCTGTGGATCTCTGCAGCTCCTCCAGAGTTACCATGGACCTCTTGGCTCTTCTCTGATGAATGCTCTCCTTGCCCGGCCGGTCAGTTTAGGCGGACGGCCATGTCTTGGTAGGTTTGCAGTTGTGCCATACTCTTTCCATTTTCAGATGATGGATTGAACAGAGCTCCGTGAGATTGGGAGATTTTTTTTATAACCTAACCCTGCTTTATACTTCTCCACAACTTTATCCCTGACCTGTCTGGTGTGTTCCTTGGCCTTCGTGATGCTGTTTGTTCACTAAGATTCTCCAACAAACCTTTTGAGGGCTTCACAGAACAGCTGTATTTATATTGAGATTAAATTACACACAGGTGGACTCTATTTACTAATTAGGTGACTTCTGAAGGCAATTGGTTCCACTAGATTTTAGTTAGGGGTATCAGGCTGGGTTCACACTGCTGCGGTGCGGGAACGCAGCGAATTTACTGCGGGTTCCCGCACCGCACCAACTCGCACGGCAGTTCACACTGCCATATGCGAACTGCTGGGGAGTGTCATACAATGTTAATGACACCCCCAGTTCAGCCCGCATATCGCAATGCGAACTGACAATTCGGACACTTTCGGATCGCATAGGTGTGAACACCCATGCGATCCGATTTTGGTCCGAACAAAAAAAAGGGTCCTGTGCGAGTTTGGACCGAATGCGGTGCGATATCAGCCATACTATCTGTATGGCTGATATCGCACAGCACAGACATCGCATGTGATGTGAACAGCAGTGCGCTGCGAATCACATGCGATGTCTGCAACGGCAGCAGTGTGAACCCAGCCTCAGAGTAAAGGAGGCTGAATACAAATGCCCCCCCCCACATTTTTCACATATTTAATTGCAAAGAATGTTGAAAACCATTTATCATTTTCTTTCCACTTCACAATTAGACATGTGCACTGACAAAAAATGTGTTCGTTTTCATTTTCGTTTCATTCGTTTTTTTGGTTTTTTGCTTTTTTCGGAAATTCGAAAATTCGGAATTCAGAAATTCGGAAATTCGAAAATTTGAAATTCAGAAATTCGGAAATTCAAAAATTCAGAATTCGGAATTTGGAATCTCTGAATTTTCAATTTTCGGATTTTTGGATTTCTGAATTTTCAAATTTTTGAAATTTTTGAAATTTTAGAAATTTTCGAATTTTTGAAATTCCAAATTTTTGAATTTCCAAATTTCCGAATTTTCAAATTTCCAAATTTCTGAATTTCGGAAATTTAAAAATTCAGAAATTCGAAATGCGCAAATGCGCAAATTCGGAAATTAAAAAATTCGGAAATTTCGGAATGAACAAATTTGTCAAAATTTATTAAAAAACAAATTCAGAACTAAACTAATTGCACATGTCTAATAACAATTATGTGACACTTTGTGTTGGTCTATCACATAAAATCCCAATAAAATACATTTACGTTTTTGGTTGTAACATGACAAAATGTGGAAGATTTCAAGGGGTATGAATACTTTTTCAAGGCACAGTATGTCCTTTGGGTATCAAGATAGTTTATGGGGACCTCTTCTCCCTTCTGGTTTTTGGTATCCCATCCAGATGCTGCTTAATTAACTATTCTTCAAGCCTAGAGGGAAGGGATTTTTGAGCTGGAACTTGGTGGAACCCAGTTCCACCATCTCCAGCTCAGGCCCCCTGCTCCCTGCTCACCACCGTTACTTGTAAACACAGAAGTTTGGCTTTGTTATCTGGCATTATTATATTGTTTCTAATTTTTGAACATTAAACGTTTAAATATTATGTGACCTTGCTGGATTGATGGTGCCACTCTCTCTCTCTCTCTATATATATGTCATGGAGAGTCCTTTGCTACAATGAATTCTCGATTTCATAAAAGAGAATGCTGAGGTCTTCACTGGACTTCCATTGTTGGGAGGTTGGATCCAAGAGAGCACCTTTGCTCCAGAATACAGCAGGAGAAAGGCTCATTGACTGGTGGGATCACCAGCTTTTTGTTCTATAAAGCGGTATAATATATTTTAATTGTTGGGTACAGTTGAACCTTAAACCTTCTTATTCTCTATTTGTTTCTTAGGAACACCGTGTTTGGCATAGCTTGTGCTTGGTTTGAATAATCAGAGACATCGATACTAGGAAGTATTTAAAATGATCTTCTGAAGACAAGGCTGGAGTTTCGCTACTGGCAGAATCCATTACCTTAATAATAAGTGTATTAATCAAATTTTGTATACAGGTCATGCCATTGTTTTCTCTTTAATTGCATTTTATCATTTTATCTTCACTTGGCTGGGGTGTTGAGAACACTGATGGTGAGATTGCTGGCTATGTCACATTACCTCTGATATTTCTAGATGGTGATATCTGGGGTGGGATTTATCGAATCCGGAGCAAGAAGAATCTGCTAACTAACTAATCAGCTTCTATCTTCAGGTGGTTCAATTAAGCTTTGAAAATGAAAGATATAAGCTGATTGGTTGCCATCCAGATTCTTCCTGCTCCAGTTTTGATCAATTCCCCCTCCCGGGTGGCAGCAGTCTTGCTTTTATGACCCTCTTCATGGGTAAAATTTACTTCTAGGCTTGTACGTCTTTGGTGAACCATAAGTAAAAGATAGGGCATAATCCAACCAGCAACATCAAAGAGAAAAGATTATGTTGGTAGCGTGAGGGAACAAATCACATTTGGAACAGATAATGTGAGAGTGTATGGTCAACGGTCTCACTTGAGTTTGAGATGTAGACCTATTAGGCTAATGCCATGTACATGTTACATTCTATACCACTCCACTTTGTACACTTTAATGGATCTGACATACTCCAGACTGCAACATTTTGCATGCTGCTCAATATCTTCCATAAATCACACACGAAAAACCTGAATACTGTGCTGTACTAATATTATACAATCTATACCACCAATCATGGTGGTCTTGTAACAACAATGTGTTCCTTCCAGAAGGTATAATAAACAAAAAAAGTGTAGCGCTCAGACAACAAGCCCATTAAAGCTAATGGGTTTGAGAAGCCTATATCCTATATGTAATATACACATATAAATGTTTTACATTTCAAAGGCTCCAAATGAAAAGAGCTCAAAACTAAAATAAAAATATAAGAATATGAACAAAAATGATTAAAATAAATATAGACAGTCAGTGAATTGAAACTGGATGGGTAACTACCACAAAGTTGATTAGGGGCACCTTCACCAACATGCAACATAAAAGTCTTTAAGAATGATGGAGTGCAATCACTCAAGAAAGTCCCATATCACTATATTAAATGATGCATATGTGGACCAACTATGACTATCACACCACAGTGTCTTCACAAACGTGCAGTGCACTCAGATGGTACGGATGGGGGCTTACCGGAGCGTTTGAACCCAAAACAGCGTACACTGTGAGGGTCAAACCAACTTTTATTGCTCCCTGGCAATAGTGAGAAGACCTTGTCAGCCTGATGATATTGAGGAGGGCTTTCCTGAAGGCGTATCTTCTCCAAATGTAGTAATGGATCTCTCCGCAAAGGTTCATAAAGGGTACAAAAGGGACTACATCGTGTGATACCGTAGATAACGTATTTATTTAAAAATCAAAGAAATACACTTACATGATGTAGATGATAAAAAGCGCTTGTATATAAAAGGGGCGGCAGTGGAGTCCTCCCCCTTTATGAACCTTTGCGGAGAGATCCATTACTACATTTGGAGAAGATACGCCTTCAGGAAAGCCCTCCTCAATATCATCAGGCTGACAAGGTCTTCTCACTATTGCCAGGGAGCAATAAAAGTTGGTTTGACCCTCACAGTGTACGCTGTTTTGGGTTCAAACCCTCCGTGAAACATGGTGGTTGCAGCATCATGTGGTGGGGATGCTTTTCTTTAGCAGGGACAGGGAAGCTGGTCAGAGTTGATGGGAAGATAGATGGAGCCAAATACAGGACAATCTTAGAAGAAAACCTGTTTGAGTCTGCAAAAGACTTAAGACTGGGGCGGAGGTTCATCTTCCAGCAGGACAACGACCCTAAACATACAGCCAGAGCTACAATGGAATGGTTTAGATCAAAGAATATTCATGTGTTAGAATGGCCCAGTCACAGTCCAGACCTAAATCACATTGAGAATCTGTGGCAAGACTTGGAAATTGCTGTTCACAGACACTCTCCATCCAATCTGAGAGAGCTTGAGCTATTTTGCAAAGAAGAATGGGCAGAAATGTCCTCTCTAGATGTGCAAAGCTGGTAGAGACACCCCCAAAAGTACTTGCAGCTGTAATTGCAGAGAAAGGGCGTTCTACAAAGTATTGACTCTGCGGGGCGCAATACAAATGCCCCGACACACTTTTCATATATTTATTTGTAAAAAAATTGGAAAACCATTTATCATTTTCCTTCCACTTCACAATTATGAGCCACTTTGTGTTGGTCTATCACATAAAATCCCAATAAAATAAATTTACATTTTTGGTTGTAACATGACAAAATGTGGAAAATTTCAAGGGGTGTGAATACTTTTTCAAGGCACTGTATGGGCACTTTTGTTAGTCCTCTCTAAAATAAAGAATGGTATCTGTGACCTACATCACTGAGATATAATAACAATGGAGTGAAGAAAAGCCATTTAATAATAATCAAATCATTTATTGTCATTTACAAGGAAGAATGTTTTACATATTCATTTCCTTTTGTTCAGGGCGGTATAATGAACAATGAGTTGCAGCAATGATGCGGTCTGGATGTTGTTGCACTGCATCGGCATCATTTAGCCCAGATGTTATCATATCCCAATCTTATCAATTTGTAAACATCAACTCTAAGGGGACCTGTCAAATCATTCTTAAAGGCTACACATGGGTCAAATATCAGCCGATATCATCCGGTTCAACAGAAACCGGCAGACATTTGGCCCATGTGTACAGCAGCCTCTTGAACAGAAGTCAGTCTAATGACTGGCTGTTATTGAACGGGCATGCTGGGCTGGCTGGGGAGGAGAGGGCTAGGTGGATGTCCTATAGCCAGGAAATGAGGTGGCCTCATATGACTTGCTGCAGCTTCTAATACTCAGCTTACATCATGCAGCATATCAGAGGAAGCCATTTCAGTCTAGGAGAGGAGCCGGTACAACTGTGCAAGACTGAAGGGAGGGCCGGAGGTAAGATTCAATTATATCATTTTCAAAACACCCCAAATGATGTTCTATTGGACGAAACCCATTGGGTAGACTGAACTAGCTCCATGTTACTGCTCTTTTTGAATATACCTGTAATCACATATCTTATCTTGCCCGTTTATATCATCATTGATGTAAGTGTTCTACCTTCTACAATAAACCCGTAGTTTATGGTTTTACACTATGTGTATTTCTTTCATGAATGGTGGAGTCCAGGATTTTGTCTGGTGACAAGGTGGAACGGAAGCTGACCTCATATGCTGTTTCCTGAGAGTGACCACATTCCCAGTTCCATGCCTGTTTGACTCCGTGCCGCTGGCATTGGGTCCACATAGTCTGGTAAGAGTACCCAATCTTTCTTATCGGCAGTGGATGCACAATCTACTGTAATTTCTTATTGGATGGTGGTCAATCCTTCAGATGTCGACTATACCTTCAATTTTATCCTTGAATTTTATTCAGTCTTCTGTGATCTAATTTCACTTTTTTGGATTATTTTTTTTTTTGCTTTTTCCCTCACAGGTTATTACTAATTCACAATGTTATTCACATTTATGGACTATTTAGTGTTTTCACGTTTATGAATTGTTTGTAGAATCATTAATTGTTTTTTGCACCTAGCACTTTATTATTCGGATGATTTATTTGCACATTCAAGGTGTTACGTATATTGTTTGCATATTTGTACAATTTTTTTTTCAGTTTACACATATAATATGGATTAGCACCACACTTGAATATTCTTAAGATATAATAATAATAATAATAATAATAATAATAATAATAATAATAATAAAAATAATAATAATAATAAAATAAATCTATTTGAGTAGTTGCCTATTGAAAGCCATCACCCAAAGAATCAAAGAAAGACACATGTTCAAGTGGATACATACAAAAGAAAAGCACTGATTGATAAAAAAATAAAAAAAACTTGTTACAAAATGAATTAATTTTCTGATGGCAAATGGCCATTTCTTCAGGAAGAGTGTCCCAATGGTAGTGGGAGGACTGAAGAATGATTGGGTCTCTCCCGGCCTTTCCATCTCTCTCTAATCTCCTTTTAAGTTAACATGGAGAATTGTATGATATACATTATCTCACAAAAGTGAGTACACTCCTCACATTTTTGTAAATCTTTTCTTCTATCTTTTCATGTGACAACAGTGAAGAAATGACACTTTGCTACAATGTAAAGTAGAGAGTGTACAGCTTGTATAACAGTGTAAATTTGCTGTCCCCTCAAAATAACTCAACACACAGCCATTAATGTCTAAACCGCTGGCAACACAAGTAAGTACACCCCTAAGTGAAAATGTCCAAATTGGGCCCAATTAGCCATTTTCCCTCCCCGGTGTTATTTGACTCGTTGGTGGTACAAGATCTCAGGTGTGAATGGGGAGAAGGTGTGTTAAATTTGGTATTATCTCTCTCACTCTCTCATACTGGTCACTGGAAGTTCAACATGGCACCTCATGGCAAAGAACTCTCTGAGGATCTGAAAAAAATAATTGTTGCTCTACATAAAGATGACCTAGGCTATAAGAAGATTGCCAAGACCCTGAAACTGAGCTGCAGCACGGTGGCCAAGACCATACAGCGGTATAACAGGACAGGTTCCACTCAGAACAGGCCTCGCCATGGTCCACCAAAGAAGTTGAGTGCACATGCTCAGTGTCATATCCAGAGGTTGTCTTTGGGAAATAGACGTATGAGTGCTGCCAGCATTGCTGCAGAGGTTGAAGGGGTGGAGGGTCAGACTGTCAGTGCTCAGACCATTCGCTGCACACTGCATCAAATTGGTCTGCATGGCTGTCATCCCAGAAGGAAGCCTCTTCTAAAGATGATGCACAAGAAAGCCTGCAAAAAGTTTTCTGAAGACAAGCCGACTAAAGACATGGAATGTTGGAACCACGTCCTGTGGTCTGATGAGACCAAGATAAACTTATTTGGAACAGATGGTGTCAAGCGTGCGGGGTGGCAACCAGGTGAGGAGTACAAAGACAAGTGTGTCATGCCTACAGTCAAGCATGGTGGTGGGAGTGTCATGATCTGGGGCTGCATGAGTGCTGCCGGCACTGGGGAGCTACAGTTTCTTGAGGGAACCATGAATACCAACATGTACTGTGAACTCCATGCCCCTGAATGAAGGCAAAGCATTCTCTAAATAGACAAGGTGGAAAGGCAAGGTGTTGCTATCACACTGTCCACCTCATTCAATCAGAGAATGCTTTACATTCATTCAGAAAATGCAAAGCGTTCTCTGAATGGCACCCATGTTGAGCAGCCAACCTCCTGTATTCAGAAATCAACAGAGCAGATGCCCATCACTGGACCCAGAAGCTAGTGGAGATCACTGGAGTGGCAGTATAGTAGTCTACTTCAGTACTTCAGTAATTTCCAGTAATTTCCAGCGTTCAGTGGCATTGGCGAGGTATGGTATATACATAGTTACATTGGTTCAACCTCTCTTCTATACAGCCTTCCAAAACATACATTTTACACAGCACCTCTTAGCTCTGAATAGCAGGGGGCAGGGGTCTGAAGTCTCACACTGCAGAGTTAAGTGGAGAGGACACCTCTAAGGCCTGATTGGAGGGAAGGGGCACACACCACAGCTTCCACACAGTACATGGGGAACATGTCACAGATGTGGATCTCAATCACAGTCTGTGTGCTGGAGCTCTCCTACCCCGTCACCAATTATCACTTGCAGTCAGGAAAGGCTATCAGAAGTGACTCATGCAGATAACAGAGGGGCAAGGCAGAAGAGAGAAATCACACTTAGTGCTTTGGATAGAGGCAAGTACTGTACACAGTATAGAAGAGTGTGCTTTAGGCTACTAATGCTGGAACATCTTCTCAGTGACCCTCCTATTCAATTCCAACCAATAGGGGTGAGGCTAGTAATGCCAGTTCTTGAGGCCATTTAAGCTTTGACTTCATTTTAAGCCCTGATGAAGGGATATTGGTTTCGGAGGTTGAGTGTCATCTAAAAAAAGTTTTGTGAAATTATGCAAATCATCCCAAACCCTTGCTGTGTTGGTTGGGCTTTGATGTCATGAGTAGAGTGATGACGCCTTCCACAGTCTGCAGGTCTGCACACATAGTTCCACTAACTCTGTTTACTGCCTCCTTCCTTTTGTTTGGCTAGTTAGTGAACTTTGCCATATTGGAGATGCCCACCCTGAGCTTTCCTACTTCCTTAAGCCCCAGAATTGTATTGACGGCAGGGATAGCACACCCCTGAATGAGCAGACCGGTGATTATGGTACTATGGTATAAATATAATTGTAATTATAAACAGAGCAACAATGAAAACCATAACAAACAATAGGCAAATTATAAATTATAAAGCAGTAAAGAATAAAAATAGAAAAAGGAAATCAGGGCATAGGTGGAAGTAGGGCAGGACTGGACTACCCAAATAGCAGAGGGTTGATCTAGTTATGAAGTTGAGTCTAGATAGCAGGACAGACCTGAGTCTAGCTGGGCAGAACAGTGTTAGGTCTAGCTGGGCAGGACAGACCTGAGTCTAGCTAGGCAGGACAGGGTTCAGTCTTGCTGGGCAGGATAGGGCTGAGTCTAGTTGGCAGGACAGGCTGGAGTTTAGCTGTGCAGGACAGGGTTTAGTCTTGCTGGGTGGGATAGAGCTGAGTCTAGTTGGCAGGACAGGCTGGAGTCTAGCTGTGCAGGACAGGGTCAAATCTAGCTGGGCAGGACAGGCCTAAGCCTAGCTGGGCAGGACAGGGTTAAGTCTTGCTGGGCAGGATAGGATTAAGCCTAGCTAGGCAGGACAAGCCTAAGTCTAGCTGAGCAGGACAGTGTTAAGTCTTGCTGGGTAGGACAGGGTTAAGTCTAGCTGGGCAGGACAGGCCTAGACCTAACTGGGCAGGACAAAGTTAAGTCTTGCTGGGTAGGACAGGGTTAAGTCTATGCTGGGCAGGACAGACCTGAGTCTAGCTAGGCAGGACAGGGTTCACTGTAGTTGGGAAAAACATTGGTTCTAGCTAGCTGGGCAAGATATGGTTCACTTTAGCGTGGCAAGACAGGATTAAGTCTATATGGGCAAAACAAGACTACGTCTTGTTGGGTAGGGCAGGGTTGAATCTACAGTAGTTTGGCAGGACAGGGCTGTGTCTAACTGGGCAGAACATGGTCGAGTATAGTTTGGCAGGACCGGGCTGAGTCAAGATGTTTAAGCCAGTGCTGAGTCTAGCTGGTCAAGATAGAGTTCAACCTAGATGGGCAGGACAAGGCTAGGTCTATTTGGGCAGGATGAGACTGATTCTTGCTGGGCAGGGACAGATCCTGCAGTAGATGGGCAAGACAGATCTGAGCCTAGTTGGGCAGGGTAGGGTTGAGTCTATTGGGGCAGAACAGAGCCAAGTCTAGCTGACTAGGACAGGGCTGAGTTTAACTGGGCAAGACAGGGCTGATTCTGGCTAGGCAGGGCAGAAAGTATGAAAAATGTAAGCCCCCCTTCAGAACGTAGCTCTTCTTTTTGTGTTTAATTTGTCAAAAAAAGACTGCATACTTTGATGTCTCCATCTAAAACTAACCTTCTTTGATGCTTTTCACCACTGCTGGCTTCCCCTTTCCTTGTGAGCAAACCAGAAGTGGTGAAACGTGTCAAGGAAGGTTGTTTTTGGGTGAAAACATCAATGTAGGCAGTCTTTTTTTTTTTTGACAAATTTAACACAAAAAGAAGAGCTCAGTTCTGCTGTGTGGCTTACATTTTTCATACTTTCTACTTCCCTGTAGGTTTGAGATTTATTATGCTTTTTATTATAGCACTTGTATGTCCACATTTTATACAGTGTATGCCACATCAGTCAATAATAACAGTATTTACCCTACCCCACCGTATAAAATTCAAAATGCTAACCACAACATACAAGGCCATCAACAACATCGCCCCCAGCTACATCACCAACATCATCTGCAGATTTCGCCCAAATCATCCCCTCCGCTCCTCCCAGGACCTCCTACTCCATATCTCCCTTGTTACCTCCTCTCATGCTTGTCTTCAGGACTTCTCCAGAGCCTCTCCCATCCTCTGGAATTCCCTGCCCCGGTATATCCGATCAGCTTCCAACCTGTCCATTTTTAGGAGATCCCTGAAAACTCACTTATTCAGGGAAGCCTATCCCACACCCACCTAACAACGGTCCCCGAGCTACCCCCATCAATCCATTCCCCGCATCTATTACCTTTTGTACCACCACCCCCTCCCTTTAGAATGTAAGCTCTACGAGCCGGGCCCTCCTGTCCCTTCTGTATTGTACTGTAATTGTGCTCCCCCCCCCCTCTACATTGTAAAGCGCTGTGTAAACTGTTAGCGCTATATAAATCGTGAATAATAATAATAATTTAGATTGAGTCGGTGATATGCATTTTGTTAAATGTCAAGCTCCTATTGTTCTCCTAATCCCTTTTAATAATATCTCCTGTATCAACCATCTAAAGTACCAACAACACCTACAATTATTTAAATTATGTGATAAACATCAGGCGGTGATCCATTAAAAAATAAATAAAATCTTGTGGCTGATGAGTGATAATTTAAACCCTGCAGAAAAATACGAGTCTTCCAGAGTGTGAAAAATGTTAAACAAGAAGTTGAAACTTTGAGTCGATACATCTTAGAAGGACGTCTACTGCAAGTTAAATGTATCTTAATTTGTAATGAAATGCCTGCTGAAAACAAATGAAAGCAATGAACAAATTGAAACATACTGAAAACAAATGAAAGCAATGAACAAATTGAAACATACTGAAAACAAATAAAAGCAAATGTTACCAGTTGACACATGCCCTTAAAGGATAACTTCACTTCTGTGTAAAAAAAAAATATAGCAATTACAAAAATAATATAGCATATGTAATTGCTACACAAGCCATATATCATTTAATGTTATTTAACCCTTTTGTGCCTAAGGGTAAAACAAATGTCTTAATGCACAATTTTGCAACTTTGACACGTGTTAGTAAAATTGTACATATTATCACTACTTTGTGCATCCAGGTGGATTATACCGCATTTTTTTTTAAGGACAAATTGGGCTTTCATTTGGTGGTAAATTGTAATGGATATCTCCTGATTTGTTTTTATTATCAAAAGACAACTGGCCCAAAATAGTAAAAAAAAAAAAACTGTTTTTATTTTTAATTTAGCTGTTTATTTCTGGCTACTACCTTACCCTTCCACCAAGGAACAGCCCAAAATAAATTCTCCTGCTCCTGATGATCGCAGCAATACCACGTATGTGTATGTTATTTGTTGTTTGTACCCGTAGTGCAGCCCAGAAACAATAGTGCGCATTTTGCTTTTTTTTTATCCTACCTAAAACACACCGACACTGATACTAATTAAACGCTTTAGCCCCGGAAGATTTTAGCCCCTTCCTGTCCAGAGCACTTTTTGCGATTTGCCACTGCGTCACTTTTAACTGACAATTGCGCGGTTGTGCGACGTTGCACCCAAACAAAATTGACGTCCTTTTTTTCCCACAAATAGAGATTTCTTTTGGTGGTATTTGATCACCTCTGCGGTTTTTATTTTTTGCGCTATAAGCAAAAAAAAGTCACAATTTTGAAAAAAAGCAATAAACAAATCTTTTCCTCAGTTTAGGCCGATATGTATTCTTCTACATATTTTTGGTAAAAAAATAACAATAAGCGTATATTGATTGGTTTGCGCAAAAGTTATCACGTCTACAAAATAGGGAATAGTTTTATGGCATTTTTTATTAATATTTTTTTTTTTATTAGTAATGGTGGCGATCTCTGATTTTTATCATGACTGCAACATTATGGCGGACACATCAGACACTTTTGACACTATTTTGGGACCATTGGCAGTTATACAGCGATCAGTGCTATAAAAATGCACTGATTACTGTGTAAATGACACTGGCAGGGAAGGGGTTAAACACTAGGGGGGCGATCAAGGGGTTAAGTGTGTCCTAGGGAGTGATTCTAACTGTGGGGGGGGGTGGGCTACTACTGACATGACATTGATCACTGCTCCCTTTAATTGGTGCGCGCCCGCTAGCCCCGCCAATGTAAACATCCCCTGACAGGTCCTCTTAAATATGAGATCTGGGGGTCAAAAAGACCTCAGATCTCATATTTACACTAAAATGCAATAAAAAAAAATAATTGTCATTGAAAAAAAAAAAAAAATTAAAAACGGACCTTTAAGAACTATGGGTGGAATTGACGTTTTGACATCACCCTGCAATGGTATGGAGATGGGTGGGGGCCATCTTCCCTTCACTCGTCTCCATACCCAACAAGTGAAGATCCGATCGCCGCTGCAGGCTCCGGTAAGCGGCGGAGGGCACACAGAACCTGTTCCACTCTTATTTTAGGTGTCCCTCTCATAGTCCCACTTAAAGCGGAGTTCCGTCATTTTTTTAAAAAAGTCAACAGCTACAAATACTGCAGCTGTTGACTTTTAAGATATGGACACTTACCTGTCCAGGGCGCCATGATGTCGGCACCTGAAGCCGATCTGTCCCTCGGCTTTCGGGTGGAGGTGTCCCCATCTTCGTTAAGGGAATCAGGAAGTGAAGCCTTGCAGCTTCACAGCCTGGTTCCCTACTGCGCATGCGCGAGTCGCGTTGCATCATTCCACTGGCCCCTGCTGTCTTCTGGTACCTGTGTGTCTCCCAGAAGACAGCGAAGGGGACGGAGGAGGCGCCGGATATAGCACAAATATCCGCGGATACTGCAGCTATCTATGCCCGGAAGTGGGAGCAAATACCTGGATTAGACAGGTATCTGCTCCCTTATCCTGAAAGGTGCCAAATGTGACACCGGGGAGGAGGATTCCGAAAAGTGGAAGTTCCATTTTTGGGTGGAACGCAGCTTTAAATCAGTAATTCTCATCAGAATCCCCCCTTACATCAGGAGTCCTAAACAGAATCCCCCCTTACATCAGGGCCCCAACCAGACTGACCCTTTATATCAAAGCCCCCAACAGTGCCTCTTTACATCAGGGTCCCCATAAAAATGCCCCTTACATCATTTGCCCCCAATAGAGTGACCATTTACATCAACTGTTCCCACCATAGTGCCCCTTACATCCACTATCCACATTCGAGTACCCCTCCTGTAAATTCTGGTGTAGAGGGTACATGTGATGTCATTGCTTTTTAGGACACTGGTTGTCCTAATAGTCACTGCAGAGGAAGGGGGGAGGTAACCTGCCATGGCATCTGGAGAACGAGCCGTGTATGTCTCCCTAGCAAAGAAATGCTCTACAGTAGGAGACCTGGGGAAGCCTGAATCTTGTGGGACCACCCTCTCATCATCCTCTACCCCTCCTTACCTCCATAACTCCACCATGTACATAGGAAGTTGTAATTAACCACTTCCAGCCCAAGGCCGTCATATGACGTCCTTGACCTTCAGTGGGAATATCTGAATGATGCCTGCCACGATTCTGTGCACCGTAAGAATGATCATAGAGGCGGTTCAGCCACTAGATTGTTCTTACAGGTGACGGGAGGGGACACCCCCCCTCGCCACCCTCCGGTGCTTCTCCAGGCTCTCCCGTGCCTTTGGGGACCCGGAGAATCATCCGGCCACCACCAGAAGACGATCATAGAGATTTCCAGTGACCAGATGGTCACCCGTCATCTCTATGACCACCAGAAGCGCGGGCGCGACTTTATGAGATCACGTTCGGGCCGTGCTTGTAAACAAAGCCACGATTGCGGCTAGAAAGCATGGGATTGTGAATTTATTTTTTTTAATCTCAGGCTTTCCAGCTTGGAGGTAAGATGTGGGGTCTTATTGACCCCACATCTCTCCATAAAGAGGACCTGTCACACATTATTCCTATTACAAGGGATGTTTACAAAAAAAAAAAAAGAGAAAGTGTAAAAATAAAAAAAAAAGTAAAATAAGCAATAAAAAAAAAATTAATGCGCCCCTGTCCCCAATAGTTCACGCCCCCGGTAGTTCACGCACAGAACCGAACGCACATGTAAGTTCCGCCCACATATGTAAACAGCATTCTAACAACACATGTGAGGTATTGCCGCGTGTGTTAGAGCGAGATCAATAATTCTAGCACTAGACCTCCTCTGTAACTCTAAACTGGTAACTTGTAAAAAAATTTGAAGCATCGCCTATAGAGATTTTTAAGTACCGAAGTTTGGCGCCATTCCATGAGTGTGCGCAATTTTAAAACGCGACATGTTGGATATCTATTTACTTGGCGTAACTTAATTTTTCACATTATATCAAAAAAATTGGGCTAGCTTTACTGTTTTGTTATTTTTTAATTCATGAAACATTTTTTTTCCAAAATAAATGCATTTGAACAATTGTTGCGTAAATACCGTGTGACATAAAACGTTGCAATGACCGCCATTTTCTTCCCTAGGGTGTCTGTTAAAAAACATATGTAATGTTTGGGGGTTCTGAGTAATTTTCTATAAAAAAATGATGATTTTTACATGTAGGAGAGGAGTGCCAGAATAGACCCGGTATGGAAGTGGGTAAAGTCAGTGAGTGAGCCAAACACATGTCCAAGTAATCAGGTTATTATACTCAACAACTCCACTTTTGCTCACATTTTTTGTATCAATTTCAGTAAATAATCACCATAGGGCATATCATTGGTTGCTCTATCATGCTGCACACTATAGAACAGGGGTCTCAAACTGGTGGCCCTCCAGCTGTTGCAGAACTACAAGTCCCAACATGCCTCAGCCTGGCTTGTAACTGTCAGCCTTGCAAATGCCTCATGGGACTTGTAGTTTCGCAACAGCTGGAGGTCCGCGAGTTTGAGACCCCTGCTATAGAAAAATGTTGGCAATACCTGGTTTTAAATGTAACTCATAGAAAATTAGCTGGGTCGGGTTCAAAAGTCCATTGCTGAAATCCTAACCTGTCCTAGTGTAGCCTGATATTGTGTTGAGCAAGATTAGAAAAACAAGTTCGATCTTTGGGTGTTTACCTTTCATTCACATTTTTAATTTCGACATGGAATTCTTTCAAGGTGTGTCATGCATCCGTGTTTTGTTGGCCTGGAGGAAGTATACAGCCAGTAAAGCCTTACCTGCCATCCTCCTTGATTCTTCCAGTGGCTATAGAGCAGTGAATGGACTTTTAAAAAAAAACTATAATGATTGCTCCTCAGATTTGTGTTAAATATATTTTTAATTTTATACATTTTTACAAAATTCGCCAATTTTTCTATTTTAAAAAAAAATAGATTCCAGTGCAGTGGGGGCTGGTGCTCGATAATTCTTGGGGGGGCAACCAAGGCCCCCCCCCTGGCAGGAGACAAGGCCATTCCACACACCCTGCCCCCCCCGGGAAATGAATGTGGGGGAATGGAAGCGGTGAACACCCGAACCCCCCCTCCCCCAATGCTAGACGGACAGCCTCCTTACCTGCCCGGCTGACTCCGATCTCCCCTCCTCCTCCCTTCCCTAACTGAGCCGGGGAGTCCATTTCACAGTGGCGGCTGGTGGGTTGGTCAGTCTTATCCTCCGGCTGTGCTCTCCTCCTCCTCCCTCCTCCTCCTCCTAGGGGGTCCAATGGGATCGCCTGACATTGTGGCCAATTGGGCAACGGGCCTCAGGACTCACTTCCTGATTGACGGGGGAAGAGATTTAGTGTGAAAATAGCAAATGTTCATTCGCTATTGTCACACAACTTGCTGGGCTCAGAGCGCAGTGCTCTGCACCCTGAGACCACCCTTTTTTGAAGCCTATTAGAGCCTCTGGCTCTAATCACGTGCTTCAAAAATAACACCCTCCCCATTGGACTCCATGTGTCCGGCGTCCCTGTATGTAGATCAGGGGGCTGGACGCATGGATGGAGGGGGGCGGTGCCTGTGCACCCCCAATGGATGGGCCGCCGCTGTTCCAAGGAGTATATTTATAAATGTTTTCATATAAGACAAGAAGAATTCGGGACCAGATATACCGGAACCCGCCTAAATAACCGGACTTTGAAGGATCAAACAGTAGTGTATGTAGGTTTTGTGCTGCTCTAGGCCTGACTAAACTCGTGCACCCCCTAATTTAAGCATGACCCACCCTTTATTGTCAAGGCCACACCTCTTGCTGTTTAAGACTGCCCTGAAATTTTCAAGTGGGGACACTAGTTCTGAGGGCCTGGGGGGGGGGGGAGCAATGGATTCCCTTAATTTGCAAAGAATTGCAATGGGACAGGGATGGTAAAAAAATAAACTGACTGGGGCTATAACCCTCTCTTACTCTTTCCAAAATGAAAAAAAAAAGTGTTGCCTATAGTTTCACAAAGTTTTGATAATTTTATGGAGAGGACTAAGAAGATATAACGATGCCAATGGTGCAGCAGAAAACATATAGCACAGTGAAGAAGTTTGTGGTCCAGGATGATAGGACAGTCAAAATTAGAAGTGGCACCCCCCCACAATTGCGGAATGCCGGCCGCCCGCATACCGGAAGCAGCGCGGCCGCTTTATGGGGCGCTAGACTTATTTGCCTCTTAGCCCAGTCCACCCCATAAGACTGGCACTACACTAAGAGCGCAAGCCGGCGGGGACTCTTTCTGTGCTGCCCCCCTGCAAAGTGCTGCCCTAGGCCTGGCTGCTTCAGGACTCAATATGGCACAGTAGAGCGAAGCTACAAAAATTATGCAAAGAGAAGAAAATGTAAGTACTCACATAGTATAACATTTAACCACAATAGGTACATATTATCATTTTGTATGCTTACAATATTGCAGTGGATCGCGCATGTTTTTTTTCTATTTAAATATGTATACTCTTTTTCTAAATTACTTATTGCCATACTACAGTTTTATGTATGATATATATTTGCATTAGCAGTGTTGTTGATGTATTTAGCTTTGTATTTGCATTGGGTCGTGCGGGCCCCTCAGCTGTCTGCGGGTGGGCATATGCGCCCCAGATGTGTACATCTCCATATTGTGTGAGGTTAGGTTGGAGCAGCTCCACCCCTCTGGGTGTCACGATGCGGGCCCTCTCTGTCTCCACTGCCGCGCGCAGCACCCAGAGCGCATGTGAGGCGCCAGGGCGCACGTCACGTGATGTCATTTGGCCACGTCCAGTGACCGGGGTGCGCGTGGCAGGGGGTATTATATCAGGGCGTTTGGCCGGTGGGGGAATCGACAGTCTGGCGGGTGAAGGCCAATTGTGCCTATCATCAAGAGGTGAGCGGTACCATCTCCCCTGTGGTGTGGGTGTTTAACTGACACTTGATGCGTTCATTTGGCTTTTAGCTAAAGTGGCTAAAGACACTTTTAACTTAAAATTCCTACTTTTTTTTTTTTTTTATTTTTCAATTTTTTTTTAAATAGATGCCAAGGAGTATATTTATAAACATTTTCACACAAGATTCACACCACCTTTACTCAAGAATCATACCTTTTTTTAAACAAAATTGTCCATATTTTATGTTTATTTTTTTAAATAGACTCCAATGAGTCTATTTATTAATATTTTTACACACGATTCACACCACTTTTACTCCAGATTTATACGTACATATTGGATTTCACTGAAAAATGTGTAACTCCTGGGTGAAAGTTGTGTAAATCTTTTACTTACTATGAGCTCTTATGTAACAGATCCTGTTTTAGCAGTTTAGTAGAACTTGTTTAAAAACATTATTACAGGGCATGATCCAACTTGCCAAGCGAAGACGGTAGATAAAGCATACAAGGCTGCAGTGTTTTGTACAATCCTTGTACAATCCTTGTACAATTATGGTAAACTGTAATTTGATGTATTATCAAAGGAACTTATTTTTATAGCCTACTCAACCTTCAATCATTCAAAGTGCACTTTCTAATGATAACATCAGAAACTATAATACTGAAACTACATAATTACCAGTAATCATTTGATTTGGGATACATTATCAGAAGTCATTGCTGTCTATGTATTAATTCTACTTAAACGTATTTCTAAAGGCTGCAGTTTTTTTACCCTCATGCATTATACTCTTATAGGGATTGCATAGGAGTGCAGGGGATGGGGAGGATGGGACTCTATAGGAGTACAGGGGATGGGAATGGGAGGACTGTATAGAAGCACAGGGGATGGCGGGACTGTATAGGAGTACAGGGGATGAGGATAATGGGACTGTAAAGGAGTGTAGCACCCTGTAGCTTAGACAGGGAGCACCTTACACATTTACTTTCCAGGAGTAGTTATCCTGGTTGATTGATAGGGGATGGGGATGATGGGACTCTATAGGAGTACAGGGGATGGGGATGACGGGACTGTATAGGAGTACAGGAAATGGGGATGATGGGACTGTATAGGAGCACAGGGGATGACAGGACTGTATAGGAGTACAGGGGATGGGGATGATAGGACTGTATAGGAGTGTAGCACCCTGTAGCTTAGACAGGGAGCTCCTCACAAATTTACTTGCCAGGAGTAGTTATCCTGGTTGATTGGTAGGGGATGGGCATGATGGGACTCTATTGGAGTACAGGAAATGGTGATGACGTGACTGTAAAGGGAGTACAGGGGATGGATGGGACTGTATAGTAGTACAGGGGATGGGGATGATGGGACTGTATAGGAGTGTAGCACCCTGTAGCGCAGGCAGGGAGCACCTCACAAATTTACTTGCCAGGAGTAGTTATTCTGGTTGATTGATACTGTAGATTGATTTCTCCCTAAATTTGGCCTTGTTGCACTTTTCTTTACTTTTCTCTTCCACCATTAGGTGGCCAGGTACTTGGTGGTACTATATATGAGAAGGGCAACCCAAGGCCCGGTTATGGGTATATGGGGTATTCCAGCCAATGGGCAGGGGTTTTCTTGAATCCCTTGCTTGCTATGAGAACCTATATATTCGGGTGAGGCCAGGTGATCTTTGTTCTGTGCCACCTGGACGGCTGTCTGGGTAGACGTGTGTCGTACTCCCCGGGCTGATAGGCTAGAGATTGGGCCTATCCTGGGTGCATCTGGCTGCCAGCCTGTGTGAGGGCCTAACCAGAAGTAAGAAGCCAAAAAAGGACAAAAGTACCCCTACCATTTCACAAAAAAAGTGTCAAAAATGTTAAAAATGACAAGAGACAGTTTTTGACAACTCCTTTATTTAAATGCTTTTTCTTTCTTCTATCCTCTATCTTCTTTCTTCTATCTTCTTTCTTCTATCTTCTATCTTCCTTCGGTTTCTTCCTCCATCTTCTTCTGCTTCTTCCTCTGATCCTCTGCTTCTTGCTCCGGTGTTCTTGTCTGGCATCTTCCTCTGCGACGTCTTCTTCCCTTCCTCGTGCTCAGGCCACTCTGCATCCATGATGGGGGGGTCCTGCTGTGTGACGCTTCTCGTTTTCTGACGGTTCTTAAATAATGGAGGGCGTTACGTAATGGGTGACCCCGCCCCCATCTGACATTATAGGGAAAGCCACAGGGAAGTCCCCGTCAAGTCCCCGTGTGTCAGAGGGGGGGCGGGGTCACCGGGTGGCCCCACCCTCCGTTATTTAAGAACCGTCAGAAGACGAGAAGCATCACAAAGCGGAGCCTCCCATCATGGATGCGGAGCGTCCTGAGCACGAAGAAGGGAAGAAGACACCGTGGAGGAAGATGGAGTCTTGGAGAGGAGAGCTTGCAGATAACAGCCAGGGAAAGGTGAAGACTTCACTGCTTGTGTCACGCTGTCTTTGCTTCTGGGTTTTAGCTGCCATGGAAACAGAGGCACGTGAAGAGATAGCAGTTTGGGTGTGCACCTCTTCACCAATCACACCCACATGTCCTCCAGATGGAGGGAGTGAAGGAGTGGCTGGATTGTGGAGCTGTATCCACCCCTTGGAAACTTTTGAACTGACAAAGAACTTTTAGAGGCTGCTTCCGGGCTCTTCAAAAGACTATTCTGCAAAAAGGAAAGGGCTGAGGAAAGAAAGAAATGCAATGCAGGTCAGTGGCGTAGCGTGGGGGGTGCGAGAGGAGCGTAGGCCCCGGGTGCAACATTTGGGGGGGCGAAATCCTGCTCCAGTATGTGTCACCCTCTCTCCATACAGCTAAATTCTATGTTCTGTGACCCCGCGCTCCGGCCGCCATATTAATTCTCAGGCCGGCCCCTGGCGCCCTGTGATTGGGCGAAAGGGGTCATGTGCGGCAGGTGGGGCTGGCCTGTCCTCAATCGCGGGGGAGCGGGGCTGGCCTTCATTGTAGCCGCCGTCTTCTCCTCCTCCTCTCCGGCCCGGGTCACCAATCATGTCGGCGGAAGGCGAGCTGTGGCCGCTGTCTTCTCCTCCTCTCCTCCTCCTCTCCGGCCCGGGTCCCTGATCATCATGTCCCCACCGGGGCAGGCAGTGTGACAGTCGGCAGCGCAGAGGCAGAGCAGATGGAAGAAAAAAAGGTAAGAGACTCACTCGGCCGGGGGGGAGTAGATATGGTCTGGGGAGAGGGAGCAGCCAGAAAGTTAGTGTATAGTGTAATGTATAGTGTATTGGTCTGTGGGTAGAGTGTTGTGTAGCAGTCAGTATGTAGTGTATTGAGTAGTAGTGGTCTGTGGGTAGTGTATTGTGTAGTGGTCAGTGTGGTGTGTGGTCAGTGTGTAGTGTAGTGGTCAGTGTGTAGTGTAGTGTAGTGATCAGTGTGGTGTGTAGTGTAGTGTGGTCAGCGTGTAGTGTAGTGTGGGCAATGTGTAGTGTAGTGGTGTGTAGTGGTCAGTGTGTAGTGTAGTGGTCAGTGTGGTGTGTAGTGGTTAGTGGTGTGTAGTGGTTAGTGGTGGTCAGTGTGTGGTGTAGTGTAGTGGTCAGTTTGTAGTGGTCAGTGTGTAGTGTGGTGGTGTGTGGTTAGTGGTGGTCAGTGTGTAGTGGTCAGTGTAGTGGTCAGTGTGTAGTGGTTAGTGGTGGTCAGTGTGTAGTGGTCAGTGTAGTGGTCAGTGTGTAGTGGTTAGTGGTGGTCAGTGTGTAGTGGTCAGTGTGTGGTGTAGTGTAGTGTGTAGTGGTCAGTGTGTAGTTTGGTCAGTGTAGTGTGGTCAGTGTAGTCTGGTCAGTGTAGTGTAGTGGTCAGTGTGGTGTAGTGGTCAGTGTGGCGTGTAGTGTAGTGTGGTCAGTGTGTAGTGTGGTCAATGTGTAGTGGTGTGTGGTGGTCAGTGTGTAGTGGTTAGTGGTGTGTAGTGGTTAGTGGTGTGTAGTAGTCAGTGGTGTGTAGTGGTTAGTGGTGTGTAGTGGTAAGTGTGTAGTGGTTAGTGGTGTGTAGTGGTCAGTGTGGTGTAGTGGTCAGTGTGGTGTGTAGTGTAGTGTGGTCAGTGTGTAGTGTGGTCAATGTGTAGTGGTGTGTGGTGGTCAGTGTGTAGTGGTTAGTGGTGTGTAGTGGTTAGTGGTGTGTAGTAGTCAGTGGTGTGTAGTGGTTAGTGGTGTGTAGTGGTAAGTGTGTAGTGGTTAGTGGTGTGTAGTGGTCAGTGTGTAGTGGTTAGTGGTGTGTAGTGGTCAGTGTGTAGTGGTTAGTGGTGTGTAGTGGTCAGTGTTTAGTGGTTAGTGGTGTGTGGTGTGTAGTGTAGTGGTCAGTGGATAGTGTAGTGTATTGTGTAGTAGTATAGTGTAGTGGTCAGTATAGGAACCAGGTAGGTCAGTGTGTGGTGTAGTGGTCAGTGGATAGTGTATTGTGTAGTGGGTAGTGTACTAGTATAGTGTAGTGGTCAGTATAGGAATCAGGTAGGTTGATGTGGTGTGTAGTGTAGTGGTCAGTGTATAGTGGATTGTGTACTGGATTGTATAGTGTAGTGGTCAGTGTGTAGTGTAGTGGTCAATGTAGGAAACGTGTAGGTTGGTGGGGTGTGTAGTTGCCAGTATAGGAATCAGGTAGGTCAGTGTGTAGTGTAGTGGTCCATGTAGGAATCGGGTAGGTCAGTGTGAGGGTCAGAATGAGATAGGTCAGTGTATTGTGCAGTAGTATAGTGTAGTGATCAGTATAGGAATCAGATTAGTGGTCAGGTAGGTCAGTATTATTGTAGGAAGGGAAGGGACTCAGGGAGTGCGAATTGTCCGCAGGTTAGGGGGCGCAAATTACTTGCCTTGCCCCGCTGACAACCCACGCTACGCCACTGATGCAGGTATGAGGGTAACATGTACTACCTATTTTTGCATTCCGATACTTCTCCTTTAAAGGAAACCTCCGCTTTTGCTAAAACCTTGATGTAACAAATAAAGCTCCTACATAAGTGTATCGAAACCCAGGTTTATTGCCGGTGTCCTGTCAAGAAATGTCCCCCATCGGATAGTATCTGCCCTGTACTGTGCAGGCGCAGCGTTTGCGCATTACAGAGGACAAAGGAGACGCCGAAAGTCTCCGAACATCAACAGCTGTTCATGAGCTCTACATGGCGCCTGGGCAATTAATAGTACATTCTGTCACACACTCCCGATGCTCGTACAACAGTGTGCCTACAGAATGGGCAGAGCTGATTACACAGCTGAAGGAGTTTTACAATGATGGCCAGAGCTGATAAGGGCGGGTAGTTCAATGTTACATACATAACACAAGCAATTTCAATACTTTACTGATTTTATTTTTATTATGCTTATATCTTAATATGCCCTGCAAAGATCCGCCCATTTGAGAAATCCACCCCCACGAGCATCGGGAGTGTGCGGGAGCGTGTGACAGAATGTACTATTAATTGCGCAGGCGCCGTGTAGAGCTCAAGAACTGCTGTTCATGTTCGGAGACTTTCGGCATCTCCTTTGTCCTCTGTACTGCGCAAGCGCTGCACCTGTGCAGGACAGGGCGGATACTATGCGATAGGGGGACCTTTCTCATCAGAACACCGGGATGCATACATAAGAAGCAAAGGATGGTCTATTTTCATAATCAGTGCTGCGAATGACAATTTTCTGTAATCCCTTTACAAAAACATCAATAAAAACACATTTTTATTTCCACATTTCTTCCTTCCCCCTCATCTTCCTTCCATTTCTCCCCTTACATTGCTAATCTTTTCACAGCTGCCTTGGATATTTAGTATGTTATTTATCTGAATATTGGATGTATTAAATGATTATTGATGAGATATGCAAATGTAATAATGTATGTATTAACAATGAAGTGAATCCTGAAGAAGCTCGCTTTGGGCGAAAAGCGTTAATCCACTTGTTCTATGTCACGTTTATTCCATTTTATGCTCTTCATATTTGAATTGTAGCTGATTTTTTATGCTTTTATAATGTGTTAATTTCAATGTGGAAATAAAAATGTTTTTATTGATTAAAAAAAAAATCCACCTATTCTATGTCACATTTGTTCCATTGTTCCATCGAGAGCGTGCCTGCTTGGGTGCCCCCATTGCAAGCTGTTTGCCCTGGGGACACTCAACAGGAGGGAGGGGCCAGGAGCACCAGTGGGGGACCCGAAAAAAGGAGGGTCAGGGCTGCTTTGTGCAAAACCACTGCACAGAACAGGTAAGTATAACATGTTTGTTATTATAAAAAAAACTGCGTTGCCTTTAACCGCTTGCCAACTAGCCTCTGCAGTTACTGCGGCAACATGGCTCGGCTGTGTGAATCGCCATCATGTTATGTCGGTAACATATTTGGCCACTAGGGGGCGCACGCGTGCCCCCGGAGGCATGCCCTCTGCTCGCCCACGGAGCCGATGCGAGTGCCCGGTGGTCACGATCACTGCTGGGCTCCCACAATCACTCGGAACACATCGAGAACCGGGATCTGTGTGGGAGAACAGACAGATCATCTTTTCATACAGAGTATGCACAACGATCTGTCATCTCCCCTGCACAGTCCACATCCCCCTTCAGTTAGAACACACAATAGGGAACACATTAACCCTTTCACTGCCCCCTAGTGGTTAACTCCTTCACTGACAGTGACATTTTTACAGTTTCAATGCATTTTTATAGCACCGATCGCTGTAAAAATGCCAATGGTCCCAAAATAGTGTCAAAAGTGTCCGACGTGTCTGCCATAATGTCGCAGTCCTGATAAAAATCGCAGATCGCCGCCATTACTAGTACAAAAATAAATAAATAATAAAAATGCCATAAAACTATCCCCTATTTTGTAGACGCTACAACTTTTGCGCAAACCAATCAATATACGCTTGTTGTGTTTTTTTTTTACCAAAAATATGTAGAAGAATACGTATCGGCCTAAACTGAGGAAAAAAAAATGTTTTTTAATATATTTTTCGGGTATATATATTATAGCAAAAAGTAAAAAATATTACGTTTTTTTTTTTCAAAATTGTCGCTCTTTTTTTGTTTATAGCACAAAAAATTAAAACCGCAGAGGCGATCAAACACCACCAAAAGAAAACTCTATTTGTGGGGGAAAAAAGGACGTCAATTTTGTTTGGGTGCAACGTCACACGACCGCGCAATTAAAGCGACGCAGTGCCGAATCGCAAAAAAAGTGCTCTGGTCAGGAAGGGGGTACAATCTTCCGGGGCTGAAGCAGTTAATATCACTTTAAAAGAAAACTCTGCTTTCGCTATAACCTTGATGTAACAAATAAAGCTCCTACATAAGTGTATCGGAAACCCAGGTTTATTACTGGGATGCATACATAAGAGGCACAGGATCTTCTATTTTGATACTCGGTGTTGTGAATAACCATTTTCTGTAAAAAAAAAAAAAAAATGTTAATTAATTTGTAAATAACGCTTCCATGTTTTGTACCAGAATTTTATTTTGTTGCATTTTAAAACAGATTATAGAATAAAATATTTCATTTTTATGTACATCAGATCTCTAAATAAAACTGGTCCAAATAGAAAAAAAGAACATTTATTTATGTTTTTCTTCTCTATAAATATAACAAAAAAAAGTAATCTTTTTTTTTTTAAAACAAAATCACCAAAAAAAAAAATGCTTAGTTTGTCCTGAAAATGAACAATATACAGTATGTATTAATTTGTAAATGTAGATACTACTCTCTAATTGACTTGGGATACAAATGGGATACAAATGGGATACAAATGGGATACAAATGTGGCCCTTGGGCCTTTTTATGTTTGACGCCATGGATTTAGGTGTACAGGAAAAGGCTAAAGGTTATGCAGGTTTTTATTGCACTCTGAGTTCCTTTCTAGATGGTAAACTGAATACATTTCTGTGAGAACTAGATGCTGGTTGGAGGAGTGTGTTAAAATTGACACCCCTATCTGTCTTAAAAGTGATCTTTGTATTTAGCTTAATTGCTGTTGCTTAATTGTTGTTACCAAAAATGTATAATAATATAATTTTATATTTTTCAGGGCTACAGGGTATTATCATTGACCAAGATCGTTTGTCTGTAAAAGGAGCACTTTAGTACGTTTTCTATTTTTATAAAAATATAAAAATCTTCATAATATTTGACCTTTAATTGAAAAAATGTTATTGATTAAATATTGATTTTATAAAAAAAATGTAATGATTTTAAATAATCAAGTACCAATATGTAGAAATGTGTTTGTTGGATGCAGATTGTAGTGATGTTGATCTTAGACAACCTCATTCTTATATGTAGTGTATAGCAGCTTGCTATGGGGGCACTCGGCAGGGGGGAGGAGCCAGGAGCGCCGGGGGGGGGCAAAGAAGAGGAGGATCGGGAGTGCTCGGTGCAATACCATTAGACAGAGCAGGTAAGTATGACAAGTTTGTTATTTCATTTATAAAAAATGTGAATGTTTGCAATCACTTCAAAGCGGAGCTCCACGCAAAAGGGGAAGCTCCACTTTTCTGCCTCCTCCCCCTCTCCGCAGCCACGTTTGGCACCTTTTGGGGGGAGCGGGTACCTGGTTTTGACAGGTACTCTTTCCCACTTTTGGCTCAGTTTGCTGCCGCAAACTTAACTGGAACCCATGTTTCCCCCGCAGCCTTCTGGGACACTTCACAGGTCCCAATAGACTGCGGCCCATTCATAAATCAGGAATCGGCTGTTTAGCCGCAAGGTTTCACTGCCGCTTTCCCTCAGTCAAGATGGCGGCACCAGCGCCTGATAGCTGATTGAAGAATCCTGGACAGGTAAGTGACCTGATATTAAAAGTCAGCAGCTACAGTATTTTTTAATTTTTTTTGGGGGGGGGGGGGCTGGAGCTCCTTTTTAAGAAGGATCAAATTGGCATGGGCTTGCCAGTCCTCTAATGTTAGTGGAAATGGAGATGCTCAGTTCAATGTGATGATTTTTCAAGCGGCAAATAGAAGCCTGGATATTGTCATCCATGTCTCATTAGGATACAATTCCTCATCTACATTCCCTAGGATACACACCCAGGGGACTGGTACAACTTGTGTTTGATAAGCTCTATTAATAGTATCTATAATAGACTGCCAGTACACAAATACATTTGGGCACCGCCAAACCATGTGTATAAAATCTGCCGGGTCCCCTTGACCTTTCATGCAAAACAGGCTTTCCTTCCGACCCCATTTAAATCACTTCAGCAGATAATATGTTCTATCGATAGTAAAAAGTGGAGATAGTCGCTGTGTGGGAGATGAAGATATCATTTCAACCCGTTCCAGGATAAACTACCAAGATTCTTCCAGGAGCGATCCCAGGTCATTTCCCCATCCTTTTCTACTAGAGATGGTAAAGGCATCTAGATGACTTCCCAAAAGGGCTTGATATATGAGGGGTCTTCAAAAAGTTTGCACATTTTCATTTTCACTTGAAACGGTGAGAGTGGGAGGAGTAGTATTTGGCCATGTCTGCCAGTGTCATGTGACTAGTCTGGCCGGCAATCCGACAGACCTTGCAGTTTGGAATAAGAGTTGTCACACTGTGGTGAAGATGGCTGTGAAACTGTGATTAACTACATTATTTGGATGCTGAGTTAAATTTCACTTGCCACACCCAGGCCTGATTACTGCCAGACCTGTTGAATCAAGAAATCACTTAAATAGAAGCTGTTTGACAAAGTAAAGCACGCTAAAAGATCTCATAATAGGAACACATAATGTCGCGATCTAAAGAAATTATTATACGTCCTTCCAAATTCACCGATATGCATACCTCTTAAATAGGGATGAGCTTCGAGTTCGAGTCGAACTCATGTTCTACTCGAACATTGGCTGTTCGCAAGTTCGCCGAACAGCGAACAATTTGGGGTGTTCGCGGCAAATTCGAATGCCGCGGAACACCCTTTAAAAGTCTATGGGAGAAATCAAAAGTGCTAATTTTAAAGGCTTATATGCAAGTTATTGTCATAAAAAGTGTTTGGGGACCCGGGTCCTGCCCCAGGGGACATGGATCAATGCAAAAAAAAGTTTTAAAAACGGACGTTTTTTCAGGAGCAGTGATTTTATTAATGCTTAAAGTCAAACAATAAAAGTGTAATATCCCTTTAAATTTCGTACCTGGGGGGTGTCTATAGTATGCCTGTAAAGGGGCGCATGTTTCCTGTGTTTAGAACAGTCTGACAGCAAAATGACATTTGGAAGGAAAAAACTCATTTAAAACTACCCGCGGCTATTGCATTGCCGACAATACACATAGAAGTTCATTGATAAAAACGGCATGGGAATTCCCCACAGGGCAACCCCGAACCAAAAAAAAAAAAAAAAATGATGTGGGGGTCCCCCTAAATTCCATACAAGGCCCTTCAGGTCTGGTATGGATATTAAGGGGAACCCCAGCCAAAATTTAAAAAAAAAATTGACGTGGGGTTCCCCCTAAATTCCATACCAGACCCTTCAGGTCTGGTATGGATTTTAAGGGGAACCCCGCGCCAAAAAAAAAAAAAAAAACGGCGTGGGGTCCCCCTAAAAATCCATACCAGACCCTTATTCGAGCACGCAACCTGGCAGGCCGCAGGAAAAGAGGGGGGGACGAGAGTGCGGCCCCCCCTCCTGAACCGTACCAGGCCACATGCCCTCAACATTGGGAGGGTGCTTTGGGGTAGCCCCCCAAAACACCTTGTCCCCATGTTGATGAAGACAAGGGCCTCATCCCCACAACCCTGGCCGGTGGTTGTGGGGGTCTGCGGGCGGGGGGCTTATCGGAATCTGGAAGCCCCCTTTAACAAGGGGACCCCCAGATCCCGGCCCCCCCCCTGTGTGAAATGGTAAGGGGGTACTTACCCCTACCATTTCACTAAAAAACTGTCAAAAATGTTAAAAATGACAAGAGACAGTTTTTGACAATTCCTTTATTTAAATGCTTCTTCTTTCTTCCTTCATCTTCTTCTTCTTCTGGTTCTTCTGGCTCTTCTGGTTCTTCCTCCGGCGTTCTCGTCCAGCATCTCCTCCGCGGCGTCTTCTATCTTCTTCTCCTCGGGCCGCTCCGCACCCATGGCATGAGGGGGGAGGCTCCCGCTCTTCTCTTCATCTTCTTCTTCATCTTCATCTTCTTCTTCATCTTCTTCTTCTTCTTCTTCTCTTCTTCATCTCTTCTTCCTTCTTCATTTCTTCTTCGGGCCGCTCCGCAGCCATGCTGGCATGGTGGGAGGCTCCCGCTGTGTGACGACGTCTCTTCGTCTGACGGTTCTTAAATAACGGGGGGCGGGGCCATCCGGTGACCCCGCCCCCCTCTGACGCACGGTGACTTGACGGGACTTCCCTGTGACGTCACGGGGAATGCCACAGGGAAGTCCCGTCATGTCCCGTGCGTCAGAGGGGGGCGGGGTCACTGGGTGGCCCCGCCCCCTTTTTTAAAGAACCGTCAGACGAAGAGACGCCGTCACACAGCGGGAGCCTCCCACCATGCCAGCATGGCTGCGGAGCGGCCCGGAGAAGAAATGAAGAAGGAAGAAGAAGAAGAAGAAGAAGAAGAAGAAGATGAAGAAGAAGATGAAGATGAAGAAGAAGATGAAGAGAAGAGCGGGAGCCTCCCCCCTCATGCCATGGGTGCGGAGCGGCCCGAGGAGAAGAAGATAGAAGACGCCGCGGAGGAGATGCTGGACGAGAACGCCGGAGGAAGAACCAGAAGAGCCAGAAGAACCAGAAGAAGAAGAAGATGAAGGAAGAAAGAAGAAGCATTTAAATAAAGGAATTGTCAAAAACTGTCTCTTGTCATTTTTAACATTTTTGACAGTTTTTTAGTGAAATGGTAGGGGTAAGTACCCCCTTACCATTTCACACAGGGGGGGGCTGGGATCTGGGGGTCCCCTTGTTAAAGGGGGCTTCCAGATTCCGATAAGCCCCCCGCCCGCAGACCCCCACAACCACCGGCCAGGGTTGTGGGGATGAGGCCCTTGTCTTCATCAACATGGGGACAAGGTGTTTTGGGGGGCTACCCCAAAGCACCTTCCCAATGTTGAGGGCATGTGGCCTGGTACGGTTCAGGAGGGGGGGGCCGCACTCTCGTCCCCCCCTCTTTTCCTGCGGCCTGCCAGGTTGCGTGCTCGGATAAGGGTCTGGTATGGATTTTTAGGGGGACCCCACGCCGTTTTTTTTTTTTTTTTTGGCGCGGGGTTCCCCTTAAAATCCATACCAGACCTGAAGGGTCTAGTATGGAATTTAGGGGGAACCCCACGTCAATTTTTTTAAAAAATTTTGGCTGGGGTTCCCCTTAATATCCATACCAGACCTGAAGGGCCTTGTATGGAATTTAGGGGGACTCCCACATCATTTTTTTTTTAAATTTTGGTTCGGGGTTGCCCTGTGGGGAATTCCCATGCCGTTTTTATCAATGAACTTCTATGTGTATTGTCGGCAATGCAATAGCCGCGGTAGTTTTAAATGAGTTTTTTCCTTCAAAATGTCATTTTGCTGTCAGACTGTTCTAAACACGGGAAACATGCGCCCCTTTACAGGCATACTATAGACACCCCCCAGGTATGAAATTTAAAGGGATATTACACTTTTATTGTTTGACTTTAAGCATTAATAAAATCACTGCTCCTGAAAAAACGGCCGTTTTTAAAACTTTTTTTTGCATTGATCCATGTCCCCTGGGGCAGGACCCAGGTCCCCAAACACTTTTATTGACAATAACTTGCATATTAGCCTTTAAAATTAGCACTTTTGATTATTCATGTTCGTGTCCCATAGACTTTAACGGTGTTCGCGTGTTCGAACAAATTTTTTTCCTGTTCGCATGTTCTGGTGCGAACCGAACAGGGGGGTGTTCAGCTCATCCCTACTCCTAAATAGTTAAAAAAATAAAATCAAAGGCTATTATGGAAAGGAAAAAATCCCTAGGATTAAGCTATTAACTCTCCAGAAAGCTAGGGATGGGGGAGGATTGGCGGTGCCTCAGACGAGACTTTATTTCATAGCCTCCCAACTTCAGCATTTTGCTGGTTGGAGAATTGTGAATTGGGAAGACCCTCTACAGGCCCTATTGTTAACCACCTCCCACCTGACCACTGCATATATATATGGGCAGGTGGGAGCTTCCTCCTTCTGAGTGGACATTCAGGAACGTCCCGCAGACGGAGGGGGAACGCGTGCGCGCGTCCCTCGCAGTGGCGCAATCCCGATGCGCTTGTATCACCCGGACACGGCGCATCTCCGATCGGCAGAAGGGCTCTGTGATTGGCCCTCCTGATCACATGATGACTGTGTCCAATCACAGCCTTTATGTGATGTAAACAGTGAGTTGGTTGCTATGCGATCGGCTCTCCTTTCCTCACATGGAAGTTGTCAGTGAGGAGAGGAGAGCGGATCGCCAGCCAGCCAGTGATCAGTGAGTATGAGCTGTTTTTTACAGCTTTTTACACACTGATCACCGGCCCAGTGTCCCCACGCAGTGTAGAATCACAATGTCCCCAAAATAGTGTTCCCAAAACACTGTCACCACACATGTCCACACACAGTAAAAAGACCTGTCCCACATATGTAACAGTAAAATCATATGTCCTAATGATCATCTGCACACATATGTCCGTGATCATCTGCGCACATCTGTACATGATCATCTGCGCACATCTGTACATGACACTAGTAATAATTATATTTATTAATTATTATTACTAGTCAACCAACATTAGAATTCTTCTATAGCCTATGGGCGGAGCATTTGACTATAAATGTCCGCTTGCGGCGACTGCTTCGTCGAATCTTCATGTCGAATGTTTTAGGTTCGAGTTAGGCACATTCGACCTTTTTTGCTATTGTCTCTATAATGCCGAATCTTTTCTCTCTATGTCAAATCTTTTCTCTCTGTGTAGAATAATCTTGGACTAATAGAGCTAAGGTTAGGCACATTCGACCACAGGCTCGATGGACACAGATCACTATTGTCAGCGTCATGTCAAATCTCCTATCTATATCGAACTGTTGTCGCAATGAAAACAAAAATAAAGCATTTGTTTATGTCGGATCTTTTGGTTTTCGGATTCTGCACGTACGTTATCGTTTGTTAAAACGTTAACAAAAATACCCAAAATTCGGACGAAAATGCATTCGGACGAAAATGAATGCACATGTCTAGTATTATGTGAATCTTTGTACCGTAGGTCCAGTCCTCAATAACTGCATTATTGGGTTACTGGTAACTGTGTCCATACAGGATGTTGTTTGTATGTTGTTTATATGTTTTTTAACTATGTTTTAATAAAATTTGTATTTTTTTTTTACTGATTCTCTCTCTCTCATTATGTGCCCACAAAGTCCGTTAATTTTTTGGCTTGGTCAGTCCTTGAATCTATATTTTAGATGTTGGCATGGTGAGGGTCTTCCCTACTTCTATTAAAAACTGAAAAAAAAAAATGGACCCAGGATTTAACTCCAGAATATTCTCCATAGCAAAAAAAATATAACGGAATCACTTGCAAAATGAGGGCACATCTTAGAAGAATTTAATTCTGTCGCACAATATATGTATAAAGTCAATGGAAGGGACTATGTATGTTTCATTGTTTGAAGGGCATTTTGCTAAGTAGTGTCTTCACTTGCGTAAATGAAACTTGACTTTTTGTTCTATGAGTTCAGTTAATTAGAGATCTGGGATCGCTGCCAGCTAATAGAGTTAATTTTTTATGCTTGCTATTCCTCCGAGTGCCAAACTCTCCTGGCAAGAGATCAACGGTATACATGTCTGGCATCATTTTATTACTTCTGGATTACAAGGAGACACTGAATTACATTCTTCTATATGCAAATGAATTACTTTAAGAAGACCACACACACATATTAAAATCTGACTGTGCAAATTTCTTTTTAATCTAGTGAGAGCTACATAGGGCACGAGCCTGCCTGAATGGATACAGAATTGTATAATTTAGGTGGGACATTATATGTTTTTTGGTAAATCTAATGTTGTTAGTAAAAAGATTGTAACATTTATGGTGAGCTTTAAGAGTAATTTAATAGAAAAAAAAATCACAGATTTGATTAAATAAAGAATTGACCAAAAAAATGTGTTAACAGTGACATAACTGAATCTCCCAACAAATACCATGTTTGTGATCCTATTTAAAAAAAAAAAAAAACTCAAATTAGCTCTAAACTCAACCAATAACGTCTTATACAGGCTTTACCGTGGTAATGTCATTTCAAAAATTACTTTTCGAAATTGCTGCCTCCTTAAATCTGTGGCTTTCATTAAAATATTGGAAGTATATGCACAAAATGATTTATAATGAGCGTTTAGGGTGCCCAAAAATTATCATTTTACGTTACAAACAAATTAACATATAAACGCATTAAACAATTCTAAAAGTCACATTTTTACCATTTGTTTTAAAAGAAAAAGACCCGATTAGGGTTGTACCCTGTTTCCCCGAAAATAAGACCTAGCGTGATTGTCGGTGATGGCTGCAATATAAGCCTTACCCCAGAAATAAGCCCCAGTTTTCCTTGTAGGGCTTATTTTCGGGGAAACAGGGTAGGGCTTATTTGGGGGGTAGGGCTTATATTGCAGCCATCACCGACAATCATGCTAGGTCTTGTTTTCGGGTAAACAGGGTAGAACTTCCACATCCTTAAAGATCCGTATATACACTCACCGGTCACTTTATTAGGTACACCTTGCTAGTATCGGGTTGGACCCCCTTTTGCCGTCATTCTTCAGGACATGGTCTCAACAACGTGTTGGAGACATTCCTCAGAGATTTTGCTCCATAGTGACATGATAGCGTTACGCAGCACAAAGGTGTTCTATTGGATGAGAAGTGGTGAGTGTGGAGGCCATTGGAGTACAGGGACCTCATTGTCCAGTGGTGAGATGATTGGAGCTTTGTGACATGGTGCATTATCCTGCTGGAAGGAGCCATCAGAAGATGGGGACACTGTAGTCATAAAGGGATGGACATGGTCAGCAACAATACTCAGGTAGGCCGTGGTGTATAAACCATGCTCAATTGGGACTAAGGGGCCCAAAGTGTGCCAAGAAAATATCCCCCCCACACCATTACACCCCCACCACCAGCCTGAACCGGCGATACCCCATCCCCCACACCCTTACACCCCCACCACCAGCCTGAACCGGTGATACAAGGCAGGATGGATCCATGCACCAAATTCTGACCCCACCATCTGAATGTCGCAGCTGAAATCCAGACTTATCAGACCCAGCAACATTTTTCCAACCTTATATTGTCCAATTTTTGTGATCCTGTGCCAATTGTAGCCTCAGTTTCCTGTTCTTAGCTGACAGGAGTGGCACCCGGTGTGGTCTTCTGCTGCTGTAGCCCATCTGCTTCAAGGTTTGATGTGTTATGCATTTAGAGATGGTATTCTGCTTACCTTGGGTGTAACGAGTTATTTGAGTTGCTGTTGCCTTTTTATCATCTGTAACCAGTCTGCCCATTCTCCTCTGACACCAAGGCATTTTCCTCTACACAACTGCCGCTCACTGGATATTTTTCTCTTTTTCGTACCATTCTCTGTAAACCCGAGAGATGGTTGTGCGTGAAAATCCCAGTAGATCAGCAGTTTTTGAAATACTCAGATCAGCCCGTCTGGCACCAACAACCAGTCCATGTTCAAAGTCACTTAAATTCCCTTTCTTCCCCATTCAGATGTTCAGTTTGAACTTCAGCAAGTCATCTTCTATGCGTCTAGATGCCTAAATGCATTGAGTTGCTGCCATGTGATTGGCTGATTAGCAATTTGTGTTACCAAGCAATTGGAACAGGTGTACCTTATAATGTGTACAGTGAGTGTATATATATATATATAGATATATATATATATCTATATATATATATATCTATATATATATAGATAGTTATATATATAGATATAGATATATACATATCTATTCATCTACCTATATCTATCTATCTAAATATCTATCTATCTATCTATCTATCTATCTATCTATCTATCTATCTATCTATCTATCTATCTATCTATCTATCTATCTATCTATCTATCTATCTATCTATCTATCTATCTATCTATCTATCTATCTATCTATCTATCTATCTATCTATCTATCTATCTATCTATCTATCTATCTATCTATCTATCTATCTATCTATCTATCTATCTATCTATCTATCTATCTATCTATCTATCTATCTATCTATCTATCTATCTATCTATCTATCTATCTATCTATCTATCTATCTATCTATCTATCTATCCATCTATCTATCCATCCATCCATCTATCTATCTATCTATCTATCTATCTATCTATCTATCTATCTATGGCTATATATATATTATATATATTTTTATATATATATATATATAGATAGATATATCTATGTATCTATCTATGGCTATATATATATATATATATATATATATATATATATATATATATATATATATATATATATATACATATACATATAGATATTTCTATATCTATATCTATATATATAGATTTAGATATATATATGTTTTTTTAGCAATCCTAGCTTACACAATATAGCAAGGTATCATCCTATTAAAGATATACAAAGGGTTGTATTATCTTGACGCGTTTCACAAGATAAAACCTGCTTCCTCAGGAGAATAGGGGATCTGTAACATACAAGAATATTGGTGATAGGTAATTGAATAATTGTTAAATTAATTTAAATAATCTGATGATCCTTATTCAACCACTTCCTGTTATCTGGTGACTATCTCCCAATTGTACTCCAGCATTATCACTTTGTCACATGCACCCTGGTGGAGACACAAGCCATCCTGCCGAAGCTCATTATGCAGGCAGGATCTGCCCTTGTCAACATCAGGAAGCCGGCCCCCCGAGCAATGCTGCGCAACCTATGCTGAAGTGAGTGCATGTAGACAGGAAGTGGCTGAAAGAGGCTGGAGGACATTAGCAATACTGAGATGGAAAAAAAAATAATAAAGGAAAAAATCGTATTTTATAAAAAAAAAAATGTATTTACTATTGATACACAAAGGTTGATTTACTAAAGTCAAATATTCTGTTTAGTTTTCATGGGAGTTTTCACATTGCAGGGGAATTTTCTCTGAGCTTAGTGAATGAGGTGAAGCCCTGCTGACTTCCATCATCCAATCACATGCAAGCAAAAACACAGTGTATAAAAAAATGTTCTTTGGGTATTCTTTGTAATGTGAATTTTCACCACATTCATTAAGCTCCAGGGAAAATTTCCCTTGCAAAGTGATAATTCCCTTGAAAAATAAACAGCCTGTTTGCCTTTATTAAATCAACTCAGTTTAGATTATCATTATTATACAAGATTGAAGCAGCCAACATTTTGCGCAGTGCTTTACAAAATGAAGGCAGACATTACAGTTACATTACAATTTGGTACAAGAGGAATCAGAGGGCCCTGATCATTAGAGCTTACAATCTAAGAGGGAGGGTCAAGTGATACATAAGATAATAACTGTGGGAGATGAGCTGTTGGAAAAATTAAAAACACTGTGTATTAGTTAGAAACAGGATAGGCTTCTTTAACCACTTCAGGCCCAGAAGATTTACCCCCCTTCACGACTAGGTAATTTTTTCCCCACAAATAGAGCTTCCTTTTGGTAGTATTTGATCACCTCTGTGGTTTTTATTTTTTTGCGCTATAACCCTATATGCCCTCTCCTGAGAACGATTGGAGGGTCCTGGCGGACATCGGGTCCACTGATTGGCTCCCGATGTGTCCAATCACAGCGGGAATAAGAAAAAAGGTGCACTGAAAAAGCCACGTCCATAAATATTGAGGAGAATGTAAGGGGTACTACTGAGTGTTACCAAAAGGGCGGACTATATAGGCTAAGAAACAACGGAGAAGAAAAATAATGTAAACAATCAAATTTATTGAAAAAATACATTCCACAAAATAATCAAAAAGGGTAAAAAGCGTAGCATATATGCATCTGTGTTTTTTGTGCAGTGAGCTCTTGTGCGTCTACGCGTTTCGCCGTTAGGCTTCTTCAGGACACGACCAAGGTTCAGAGATGAAACAGATAAGAGAACAGATTTCTCTATCTTAATTTGAATTACACTATCATATATATACCCACGATCAGGTGAACAGTGAGTTTTGAAAGTATGAATAAATCGCAATTCTTTAGCTAAGTCTGTGAGCAGGGGCAAATGAAGGCTTGTATTCCTGGTCTGTAAAAGGCCAGCGGGGCCAAAATAACGTACACCATATGTATGAGAGACAGATCCTTAATTAGGCTGCAACAGTGCTAGTGACTAATAAAGCCTGACAGCAACCCGCTGTATATCCAAGATTCGTATAGAGAGCATGCCCCTGGGAGACAGCAACTTACTGCACACAGACTTAGCTAAAGAATTGTGATTTATTCATACTTTCAAAACTCACCGTTCACCTGATCGTGGGTATATATGATAGTGTAATTAAAATTAAGATAGAGAAATCTGTTCTCTTATCTGTTTCGTCTCTGAACCTTAGCCGTGTCCTGAAGAAGCCTAACGGCGAAATGCGTAGACGCACAAGGTCTCACTGCACAAAAAACACAGATGCATATATGCTACGCTTTTTACCCTTTTTGATTATTTTGTGGAATGTATTTTTTAAATAAATTTGATTGTTTTTTATTATTTTTCTTCTCCGTTGTTTCTTAGCCTATAAAGTCCGCCCTTTTGGTAATACTCAGTAGTGCCCCTTACCGTCTCCTCAATCACAGTGGGAGCGGGTGACCGGCGGACCCAGAATTAGTGCATGGAATCACGTACAGGTACGTGATTTTGTGCAGGAGGACCACCCTGCCGCAGTATATCTGCGTGGGGCGGTCCATAATTCATAAAAGAGAAGGATTTTTAGAGATCGTCTAAAGATGGATAGATTAGGAGACAGTCAGCCAGATTAGGGTAAGGAGTTCCAAAGGGTGGGAGAAGCTATGGAGAATTCCTGGAGGCGAGTGTGGGAGGAGGTGACAAGGGAGCTGGAGAGCAGGAGATCCTGGAAGGACCGAAGAGGGCATTTAGATCTACTTTAATTGTCTTTCGAAAAATACCAGTTGTCTGGCTATCGAGGTGATCCACTCGCTTTAATACTTTCACTGGCCTGGAACAAGATCAGGATGTATGGTTTCCCTCTGAGCTTATTTATTGCATGCTTGTTGAGAATCAGTGATTGAGATAGTCCTGTGCTAAGAACAAGTCAATATAAAGGCAGGACTCAGCATGAGGACCTATTCATCCTCCACCATTGAGACCTGTCATCTAGTTGGATCTGCACTCCTGCCCATGGTGATGACAAACAGTAAAATCAACAGAAGATGCATACAGCATAACTTAAAAAAATGGTGCAATGGTTTCAGTTCCCTAATCTTAGTATCCATTTGTTGTGCACGTTCCTCTAGGTAAAACAGGTTTTGTAGGCAAAGTTTCTAAACAATGCAACTACTCAGGTTAATTGACTCCTGGGCTCAAATCCAGCCTTTCAAAGAGAACCATCTATGCAGGTCAAACTGATAAAAAGGGAGTCAATGTTGAAGGCTTTCATGTGGACTTTGCTCATCTTATTGTTTTTTTCTACCAATCCATTTTTGCCTTATCTGTCTATTAAAATAGGAAGTAAACCCTGATGGAATTTACTTCCTCTTTTTCCCCTGCAAAGTAAAAGCATAATGGGCTAGTATGCATCGCATCGCATACTAGCCCGTTATGTTGCACTTACCTGCAAAGGAAGCCAGCGACATCACCGCTGTCCACGCTGTGTGGAAGCATCCATCTTCACCCCTCAGAGAGCCGCGGACTCCGACTTTCTGACTGGCCTGCGTGTTGGAACCGACGGGCACGGCACGGGCCCTATAGAAACGGCAGGATCGCGCCCTTTCTTTAGCGTGCATGCGCCGATGACCTTGTACAAACCGTACAGGTTTAGGAGATATTTCCAGTACCTACAGGTAGGCCTTAATATAGGCTTACCCAGGGCCGGTACAAGGCAAGGGGAAAGGGGCGGATGCCCTGGGCGGCCCAATTTCCTGGAGGAAGGGGGGGCGCAGGTGAAGTGTCCATAGTGTGCTGTAAAAAACTTGCTGGTCATCAAGCACATTGTAACCGATTACCGCCGGCCGCGCTACAATACGGTAGAGCCAGAGCTGCTTGCAACGATGTGCTGAGTGCGCTCCTGCACCCGGCACGAGCCTGGAAGCTCCCCTTCACTTCCCTGTTAGGCGGAGCAGTGGAGTAATCTCCGCCCAACAGGCGCTTCCTAGGCGCGGCAAGGTGTGACGTTACCTAGCCGGCAGGGAGGCTGGATAAAGAGGACCATAGAGAGCTGCTGGCACACTGAGAGCGACCTAGAGGAGGAACCAACCGCACTGTATATCGGACAAGTAAGCAGGCATATGCAGATTAATTGGTTTGTCAACTTTGCCCTGGGCACCGGATGACCTTGTCCCGACACTGGGCTTACCTGTAGGTAAAAGTGGTTGTACAGGGTTTACAACCACTTTAAGATTTAGTTCAGGAACTGACATCTGAACTTTTAAGATCCTCAAAAATGGTTGGATGTTGGCCAAAAGGCTGTTTCAGGTGTGATTTTGGTGTTCACACAAGCTGGGGAAGAGCCTGTTGCACAATGACCATGTAGCATCCTCCCAGTCAGTGTAAGGTGCTAGGTGAATTTAGTTTAGCTCCTCTGTAGTCAGTGGAGATGGGGTTGATTGCTCTAGTCTGCTCACTGCCTCACAGGCTGCTGATCTGATTACTTCTTCCTGCTTTCTAGAATATTCTAGAACCATAGTGAGAGAAAGTATAGAGAGGCGGGGCTTGAATATTTAAGAGGATACAGCCAACCCCTGGGGAGGTGTTTCCAATAGGTGGTGGTAGAATATCCTGAATACCAGAGAGGTGTTAGTGAATTATGCTGTTGCATCTCTCTGTCCAGCCCCTCTGTGTGACAGTGTTCAGGCCTGAATATGGGGGACCTGGAGGACATCGAACAGGTAACATACCCCACTATACATGGAGGCCCTGTGAATGTTCTGATGGAACAAGGACGTGAGAACAGGCAAGGAGGTGACAAAAGAAAGTAAATAGGTGAGAGGGACAATATATGAGGTACCATTGCTTTGCCCTAAATAGGCTAATACGCAAGCAGGAATGGGGTTGATTTACTGAAGGAAAATACGCTATTTACTTATCCCAAGAGCATAGTGAAAGTGGTGACATTTCACTTTGCAAAAAATACCCAATCACATGCAGGGAACAAAAAAAAGCATTTTTTTGCTTGTGCATGATTTGATGATGAAAGTCAGCAGAGCTTCACCTCATTCACCAAGATTTGGGGAAAATACCCATGCAAAGTCAACAGCCTATTTGTCTAGTGAATCATCTCCAATGTCTAAAACCATTTACTCAGTTTTTTTTTATCTCTTGGGGACTCTATTCTTAAGTTCTTGGATCTTCGCATCTGCTGGGGTACTAATGAGGATTCCCTACCTACCCTGCTGGATTTTAAAATTTATTTTATGTCATGCAGAATGTAACATCAGCAGTCAGATTATGCACAAGTGGCTTTGCCAGATACCTCTGGGAATAGAAATTTGGCCTTGTTTCTATAAGACCCACAGTTAGTACTGATCAAGTCATTAAAGATGGCTTGACTGCCATTGAGAGTACAAATGGAACACCTTATTAGACCTCAGTTTGTGCTGCTCAAGCATTATAATTAGTCTGACCACCATTAGGGAACGTATATTGGGCATCCCTAAATTAGTTCTTGATTTTGACTGGATGCATGTATGATAGCAGTTAACATAAGAGAAAACCTGTTCTAATTAATATACCGTAAATTGCTTTTTCCTTCAAAGAAGCAGATCAGTATATGAAATATAGTACAGCTGGACCCTATTCTGGTACTAGACTGCTACCTCTCTGATAGCGATATAGGGAGTGCTCCCCAGACATTAAATTCTCAGATGTTTACTAAGGAGCACCTGTGTCAGGACCAGGATCAGAACACACAACCTCGGCTGCATCTGGTAGCAACTCTTCTTGCTAAGCCACCTGGGATGCTGGACAGCTCCCTGTCTGATCTCTTATGTCCCGTACACACAATCAGATTTTCCGACAACAAATGTTGGATGTGAGCTTGTTGGCGGAAAGTCCGACTGTGTGTACGCTCCATCGAACATTTGTTGGCGGACTTTCCGTCAACAAATGTTGGCTAGCAGGTTCTCAAATTTTCAGCCAACAAATGTTTGTTGTCGGGCTTTCCAATCGTGTGTACACAAAGCCGTCGGAGACAAAAGTCCATGCATGCTCGGAATCAAGTACGAGCCAGAAGCGCTCGGTCTTGTAAAACTAGCGTTCGTAATGGAGATATCACGTACGTCTTGTACGTCACTACGTTCGAAATTGTTGACCAACATTTGTATGACCGTGTGAATGCAAGACAAGTTGGAGCCAACATCCTTCGAACAAAAATCCACGGTTTTGTTGTCGGAAAGTCCGATCGTGTGTATGGGGCATAAGGCTTCATGTACAGATAGCCTACTTTGACCGCCGGCCGATGGAAAATGCAAAGCGCAACAAAATCGTGCTGCTCTTTTACTGTGATTTTGCCACAATTTGGCCAGAAAATATTCCTATCCTGATTGTGATTCTTCTGCGTTCAGGAGAGGGAGGTTGAAGCTCTCCTATCCACAGCAGCCTAAGCACTGCTAAAAGCCTATGTGTACATTGACACATAGGCTTTTATGGAGTTGAGTTTAGGAACGTTGACAAAAAACCACCAAAAGCTCCTAAACTCAAGTTTAGGAGCTGTAGTGTACATGAAGCCTTAGAAAAAAATCTTGCCTTGTCTCTTGTTTCTGATGGACCTTGAACTCTTTGATCCTCCCCTGAACTTCTTGATTTAAGCCATGTCTCTGCACTTCCTGTTTGCCTGAGTATTGCGCTCTCTCCAGCCAATATCTTGATTCTTTGTGTACCTGCAGCTGTCCTTATCTCCACCACCACTCCTTACCGACCTTAGCTTGTTCCTCAACTATGTTTTCAATTGACCCCAACCTGCAACCACTTGTTAGTGACTTTTGGCTTGTTTACTGACTACGCTTCCGCTTGATCCCTATCCTCAATATCTGCTACTGAACGCCAGCTTGCTCACCTCCTGGTTGGGCGATCCAGAGGACCGCAACCTGGTACTAACTCACTGAAAAGCCCATCGCTACTATCAAGAGCTCTGGTGAATACTAATTAGTGCTTAGACCCCGCACCGAGGTGGAGCCCACATCATCTGCCAGGGTGACCTGCTTACTTATCCAGCTGGTCGATGGAAATATCTCTACTAATAACTACTGGTTTCCAAGCCTGACTCCTGACCGTGGTACAAAAGTTCATCTCGTTTAAGTACTTTTTAAAACATTGAATGGTTAGGAGCATCAAACAGAGCCACTGTGTTTTGGGGAGGAGAATCCTCCCCCTTCTTCAGGTCTTGAGCTGTTGATGTTAATAAAATCACAACAGAATGCACTAAAGGAACTGTGTTAAGGCTTTATTAAGACGAGTGTCTCCTGATGGCACTAAAGGTGGCTTGATTTGGACTTGTCTAGGCATTAGAGTCAGCATGGCTGTCAATGGAACCTATGAAGAACCTCAAGGTAGATATTGTTACAATTAGACTTTATTCCATTGTATTTTTCTGTACATAACCAAGATACAGCCAAATCTACTGAATAAGACTATACTAATGCTTTATAAAAGGGTGCTCTTCCCCTTCCTGGAGGCACCTATCTGGCTGTGGCCTTGATTTTGGCCTTATTAATGGAGATAACCAGACCATTTGTTCCGATCACCTGGCAAAAAAACAAAGTGTATCTTCATAAAAAGGAAATAAACAAATTAAGGTATTAAAAATTGTTTCACAATGATAACAAAGCCTAACTGATGGATATACAGCGGAGCTTCTTTTGTTGGAGGATTAACCTAACAAGGTTAAATATTGACTCTCAACACACGTGAGGTTGATACACACCACACCCGACACAGTCAAAGCTTTTATTGTGGTTTGTTGGGGAAAAATATCTCTGCTTAGGTGCACTTGAGCAAATCACTTGAGCAAATCCATGAAATAATAAGATAAGTGCCAAACTGAAACCCTTTTTTATGCACTGTAAGATTCCGGGGTGATTCAACTCAAGTGGTGCATGAGATTTTAGAAACACGTGTCAGTCCAGATTGCATTTTAAGGGCACGGCAGCCCACTCTTATTGAAAGGAAAAGTTCATCAGTAATCTTCCCTCGCAGGGGGTTCCACCATTACTGTCTAAACACACACTTCAGCCTCCTGGCTTACTCACTGTCAGCTTCATGCTGTTCGGTCCCGGCCACATCTGCACGCTACAGACGTGCACATACAGGCTGCCACCTGCAGCCTTAAGCCTCGTACGTGCAATCAGATTTTCGTCCGGGAATTGTGTGATGACAGACTGCCTAAAATCCGACCGTTAGTACGCTCCTTCAGACAATTGTTGTCCAACGTTCCGCCAACAAATGTTGGATGGCAGGCTAGTAAATTTTCGGCGGACAACGGTCTGTTGTCAGATTTATGTATCGCCTGTACACAAGTCCGTCACACAGAAGTGCAAAGTACAAACACGCATGCTTGAAATCATTGCTCACCAAACACGACATTAGCAGAAGATGCCCAAAGGGTGGCGCTCAAGAGCTGAGATTCCATGTAGTACGTCACTATGTTCGTTTTTGTTGGCCGACAATTGTGTACCGTTTGTATGCAAGACAAGTTCCTGGCACACGCCCTGCGGACAAAAGTCTGATGCTCTGTTGGCCAACAATCCGATCGTTTGTACGAGACTTAAGACTCCGAGATCTCCTGTCTCTTTCTCCTGGAGCCATCTCCTACTGGGACCCTCCCGACCTCCTAGGCCAGACTTCCTGTCTGCCGGGCGGAGCTGTCTCCAGGTCTGAGCTCTGGGCTCTAATCCTGGAAAGAATATAAACTCAGCCCACAGGTGTACAATCAGCATGCCTGTCTTTGTAAAAACCAGGCTGAAAATGCTAATATACACAGTGACACAGGGTCGTCTCTCCACAGCACTTAAAGTGCAACTATCCCCGCCAATTTAAAGCATAACTTCATACATTTTTTTTTCCTCCCATGCATTGGGGTTGTGCCCACACTGCATTGGTTAACTGCTCATTGTGTCTAGGGGCGCACTGAAAGGCTATACTTACCCAATCCTTCAATCCTCTGGAAAACCGCGCACCCCCACGTCTAGTGGTGGACTGTTCCTGCTGTCTTCACGTCCAGATACATGCAAAGTTATTAAGTCTTCGGTGAATAGATAGAATTAATGAATTACAGATATTTATTACCTCCAACAGCCTTCTCCCTGACATTGCTGTCATCTACTTGTTTCTACCCATTGTCATTAAAAAGCCCTCCTTGAACTCCATTCTAGTGACTTTGCCTAGGCTGAGATGATGTCATCATCATCACAAGGTGAGCTCCAGTTATTTCACATCCAATACTAAGTTAACTTTAACTTTCTCAACCATTTTACCCAAGGAGAACCCCTAAAATAATTTTCAGGTCTTGAATATTTTATAATTTCCCCCACATATTTTTCTATGTAGATCTCCTTATGATTAGAAATGTATTTATAGAGCTAGTTATAGATCTAATTATATATATATAATCGTTATGGAATAGTGTTAAAATATTCTTATTTCCCATATTGGTGGGCACTGAGGATGTATAGTGATATTAGTTATTTATGTAAGGTTGAGTGTTACGCACACTATTGGGGTAATATCGTATTAATGGCAGATGTTAGATGGTATCATGGCATACAGAAGATAATTATTATAATTATATAGCCACTGAGAGATAACACACCCCCATAAGATAATAGTCAGAGATTAGTTCTGATATGTGCAGAGGAAAAAGGTGATTTTAGTGCACTGAATATTTTTCACCACTAGGGGTCGCTTGACACTATGGGAAAAAAGGCTTGTATAGGATATGGTAGTATATATATATATATATATATATATAGGATGTAGCATACATATCTAAACAGCAGGGCTGGGGCAAGGATTTTTGACACTCTAGGGGAAACCTCACTTTGTCACACACCCCCAGGCTCTACCCCTGACTCCACCCCCCTTTGCCCTGCCCATGTATACCCCACCTTTTTAATGAAGCACCCATCAAATGCAGCCCCACCAGCGCCCATCAATGCAGCCTCACCAGCGCCCATCAATGCAGCCTCACCAGCGCCCATCAATGCAGCCTCACCAGCGCCCATCAATGCAGCCTCACCAGCGCCCATCAATGCAGCCTACTAGTACCCATCAATGAATGTTTGCTTGTTTCCATTCATTCGGGAGTCAGGACACAGACACAGTCCTCCACCGCCACTGTGCCTCTGACGCTATGTGGGAACGGAGCAGCGGCTGCCTGCTGATGCTGGGACTTGGTTGCTTGTTGCAGAGAGAAGAGAGTAGGAACACCAGAGAGCCCCTAGGCAGCAGTGCGCCCTAGGCGGCTGCCTAGTTTGCCTAGTGGTAGAACCGGCCCTGCTAAACAGTAGTAGTAACTCAATAGGGAATCGCCATAATGCAAATATAGGTATGGGGTTTTAAGTAATAGACGGCGCACATATATATTAGAATATGTCAGCATGTGATATTTATTAAACAAATCACCGCAGTGCAATTATAATTGCGGGCTACAAGAAAATGGCAGCAATCGCGGGCCACAAGAAAATGGCGGAGATCGCCGCTATAAAATGTATGGGAAAATTGTCAGCCTATCACAGTTCCCAGAGGAAGTCACGAGACTGTGACAAAACCGGTAGGAGGAGCTTGATCGGCTGACGAGGAAGGAAGTGAGGTTTATGTTTGGACTGTTGAAATATTAGAATTTTTGTGCAATACACGGAGCACGTGCACTTTCCTTATATATAGTTTTGGACATTGCATGAAGATACTACCATCTCGTTTCATGTTTATGTTTTTACGATGGACTTTTTACATTATTGAGGATTTTTGTGCATCACACGAGCACGTCCACTTTAATTATATATTATATTTTAGGTTTGACTTTTTCACATTATAGGATATATGCATGAGTTATTAGTTTAATATTCATCTTATTCTTAATTAATTTATTTGATTTTTTTAGCGTCGCACATTTGGTATATAAACTTAACTATGTAGACACCATCAAAAGTGAAGTCAATCAGCCACAGCTCAAGGCAATCGAATGACCCCTGGGCGACCTTTAAGGTTCCAAGGAACCCTGATGGAGAATGGCTTCTTTAACCACTGGCCAACCATGCAGTTCAAAATAATTACCTGGATTAGCCTGGATCTCATCCAACAGAATGCAGATTAGACTTCTGAAAAGGGTTCTTTGTTCCACAATGGTCTCCTTCAAGGTCTACATAAAGAATTAAAAACATTTCACAGTCCTAATAATTAGTATTATCTTTTTTATTTTCATTACCCCAAAAGAACCCTCAAAATAGTTTTCAGGACTTGGGGAACCCCCTCTAAAACCAATAAATCAATGGCCAGTGGGATGAATGCCCCCCTTTTAAAGTGGTGATCTGAATGCCAACCTTGTAGACAGCTGAAAAGGATCATTGATGTCATGCAGCTGGTTCTGCTAACGGTTGTTGGCCTTAAAGTAGTTCTAAAGGCTAGACTTTTTTTACTTTAATGCATTCCCTGCATTAAGGTAAAACGCGTCTCACTAGTTGCATGATCCCCCCACCTACTTACCTAAGTCCTATTTTGATCTAGCGCTGGGCCAGTCTGCAGCAGTGCTGGTCTCTCTCTCTCTCCTCACAGGACATCAGCATGAGCCAATAGTTCAATCAGATCCTGTTAGGAGGGAGCAGGGGCAGGGCCAAGCTGAGCCCACTTAGCCGGGCTTGGGAGCCAACCCGCTGGTGTGCAATGGGAATCGGCTTCTTATGATGGCACACAGAGAAGAGGAGGAGCCAAGAGCACCAGCAGGGAAACCCCGGAATAGGAGGTTTTGGGCTGCCCTGTGTAATACAATAAAGTAATACCCTTTACAGACATTTTACAGAGGTTGTAACTCAAAAAAAAGAGATCCTGTTCCTTTAAAGCAGGTCAAACTGCACAGTGCTTGTGCTGTCTAAGCTGTCCATTTCTATGATGTAAAAAACCTGGTTGATTCTGCCTGTTTCTATGTGCCCCTATGTAAACTGACCACGGTAATCATGGCTGCTGATCCATGATACCGTGGTCAGTTTACATGCCTCTGTCATCCCGCAGTCTCTCCTCTCTCCCACCTCTCCCCCCTGGCTGTCAGCTCCTGTGTGTGAGTGATCTCCTCCCAGTCCATCTCCTCCCCTCCCCTCCTGCCGCTATTAGTAGCTGTCAGTAAAGTCAGAGTAGGATTACTGCCAGCCCCTCTGTTATAACAAGGTATACTACTACACAAGGTAAATGTTTGTTCAAAATGATTCCAATAAATACCTTATTTCAGATCACCTCTGTTCAGTCACGTCACCTCCCGCCGCTTTCCTCCACTGATCTACAGCAGGAGTGGCTGAGCGGATGTCAGGGCTGGCTCAGCCCTTCCTTCTCTGAGCTGGCAGCTTAGCTGTCGGCTAATTGCCAGCTCTCATCAGTCTCCACAGTTTACCAGCTGTTGTGGATCTGCTCGTCAGTCCCGCCTACTTAAAGATCTCCAGCTCACTTCATTCCTGCCTTCGCCTTGGTCACAACACAAGAAACCATCTCCTGCGTTCCTGTTTAAAGACTGGCTTTGCTGACATCCCTTCTGGCTCCTTATCCTGCTTGCTGTTCCTCTACTTGGATCCCTGACTTCTGGCCTGGCTGATTACCCGATCCGGTTACTGAATTCTGGCTTGGCTGATTACCCGATCTGGTTACTGAACTCTGGCTTGCCTGACTACCCGATCCGGTTATTGGACTCTAGCTATGCTTTGACTATGCTTACTCTATTTACCTTTTTTTTTTTCATAAATAAACAAGTGTGATTTTACTGTACTTCTATCTCAGTCTGGTTCATGGTTTCTGACAGCGGACAGCACATCGATCAGGTGACCTTCTGTCTGACGTCAGAAGGGGATCTCAGCCCCTCCCGCTGTAGCCCTTATTTCAGAGAGGAGAGCGGCGGGAGGTCACGTGACTGCACAGAGGTGATCTGGAATCATTTTGAACAAACATTTTCCTTGTATAGTAGTATACCTTGTTATAACAGAGGGGCTGACTGTAATCCTACTCTGACTTTACAACCATTTATTATATATACACCATCAAATGTTAGGCCAATCAACCACAGCTCAAGGTACCCCAGCAATGTCTGGAGGAACACCAAGGTTTCAAGGAACCTTGGTTGAGAATGGTTGCCTTAACCCCTGACCAACCATGCAATTAAAATAATCACCTCCAGCCTGGATCCCATTCAACAGAATAGGGATTAAACTTCTGAAAGAGGTTCTTTGTTCCACGATGGTCTTGATGGGCCAATGTCAACACAATGGATAAAAAACATTTTTACAAACGCTACAGTTAATATTTTCTTTAGCATTATGGGTTGTCAGAAGTTAATAACCAAATATAATCAGTTTGCCGCGGGAAAATCCCAGTGCACAGAATGAGGAAATACACTGAGCAGGTAAATAAATAAATGTCTTTTGTTCTCCGCCAGCACGTCTGAGGAATGAAATATCCTGATTCACATTTAATGAGCCAGTGGGGTCAATCAGAATGCAGCAAACACATGACCCTATGGAACTAAATAACATTGTATATTTAACCCACTTAGAATGTGATGCAGCATAAATATTTTCTCTGCCTTTAACCTCAAGATAAACACAAGTGGTTAATTAAATTCTAAATGTTTCGGGCGAACTACTAACCACCACACCAGCAGAAACAAGGCTTGCAATGGTGGTGAACGGTCTCCAAACTGGTGGATGGGAGCGATGGGTAAGGTTACAAGAAGGAGAGAACTGAAAGCTGGTTTTACGACTGTGTTCCTGTTCTCAGTGGTAGTTCAAAGAACAGGCAAGAGGTGGGCAGTGAAGCAGAGGCACCGGCTTGTGTTGTCTCTCTCAATATTCTATGGAAAACAGCATTTAAATACGTCAAATTAACGCTAAATAAGGCAGTGTTTCTTGCATGCTATATGGGTGCTTCCTACTATGATCATTTATTGCTACATTAAAGGAATTTGTATCACAATGTGCGGAGACATGTAAATCTTTCCTTTACACCCCAACAGCCAGATGAACACCCTGAACCTAATCCAAAGCCTAATATAATAAAGCCAAACTACATACAGCTTTTTTTTTATTTTATTTTTTTTTACGCTCCATGGTGTAGTGAAACACTCTTACAAAACCTAACACCATATGCTTAGAAAAGTGAGCACACAAAAAAAGTGCGTAGGGTGTACACATGGTCCTCCTCCAAAGAGAAAGGACCCTGGCCCTAATCCACTGGGGCACAAGGCTCCAGGGGCTCTGGTACTTGGTGGTTCGCCTAGCCGAAGCCAGGTGCAACCCTTTTTTCGGGAGGCCTGCTGAAGCAAGGACTACCCAAGTACTAGGTGGAACTCCCCCAAAGGGAGACACCATGGGAGGGGGAGAACCCGACCAAAAGGCCATGTGCTCTATCTCCCCCTAGGCTTTCAGGGCAAGCCTGAGGAACTACACCCTACGAGTAGGGATGAGCAAATGCCAGATCTGTGAAAAAAATACCCCAAAAAACCAACAACAATAGACAGACAAACATAGAATGGAAAAGGTAAGTGAAGAAAGTGCTTCAGGTGCCAGGTGACAATGGCAGGCATTCAGGCCAAGTATAAAAATTCATCCATTTCTCTAGCCAAAAGGCCTGGCCCAGGAGACAAGTGTGAAAAAAGCATGCAATAGTGCAGTGACCTTGGTGCCATAATAAACCCAATTGAGCTCTCCCACGTGAGAATTTCTGGCACCACTGGACTGTCACTCCAGGGACACATACGGTTCATAACCAGCTTCTCTCAGTCCAGTCCCTGGCCTGACCACTGCAGCTCCAGCCCTATCAGAAAGGCATTTGAACTTAGGAAGCTTAGGGAGAGCCTTGCCTTCAACCAGGCACAAGCCTGGAACACCAGGCCAGAATCAACGCAGGAAGAAAAAGACCCTCCCACCACTCCCTAATTACATCAGGCTGGATACTAAAAAGCGCCCTATCCCCTGATCCAGGGGGCACTCCGTTCTCTCTCCTGAAAACTGATAAGAACAGATACTACACTTGATCTTAGCCAAAAGGCTGAGGGACTAGATACCAGTTGTTTCAGTTTTTTTTGGCCATAACCAATGGAAACCATAGCTTCTATGGAGTAGGACGAAGGACTCAATGAGAGCAGCACAACCATTAAGGTTATGGTGAGTAGGGACTAAAGGAATCAAAAAGTCCTCCAACCCAATCAGTTCATAGCACAATAATGCCTTTTTAGCCTAATTTCATCACATATCCCAAAAATAGGAGGAATTTTTCCCCATTTCAGGAGAGTTTGCAGGCCATGCAAACCATTCCTTTATGTCCCATTGGCCAGTTGCACATTTAAAACCTCTAGTGTGTTGTGCAAAAAAGCCTAATATTATAGTTTTATTCCAACCTGCATACAGCTGTTTTAGGCTATTTGGCCACCATCAGTGCAGTGTATGGAGCCCATTGCTTCTTTGGAGTAGGGCTTGGAACCTAATGACAAAGTGTAACCATACAGGTCATGGTGATTGAATTATTGAAAAAGCCTTCCAACAGAAGGTATTCGCATGTCTCATTGCATCCCATATCTCGAAAGGGTGCAAAATTATTCCCAAGGTAATGGGTAGAGCCACCTAAATCATTGCTTTGAACCCCATTGGGACAGATGCACATCTAGAACTGCTGCTGCATAGTGGAAATGTAGCCCTATATTACAAAGTTATTTATTTCAAACTGCATTGGCCATCATCAGTGCAGTAATGTATGGAAATCATGGCTTCTATCAAGTAGGGGGCTCGGGACTCAATGAGACCAGTATAATCATACAGGTCATGTTGAGAAGGGAATAAAGAAACCAAAAGCCGCCCCAACCAAATCAGTCCATAGCCAGTTATTTCTATGTACTTATCTCCGGAGGTGTACTTATTAGTCAATGAAAGCTGCAGACCCTAAAGGGAGAGCCGACCTGTCCCTGTAATGCTATTGTGGATGGCTTCCATATCATTCACCCCTCTGCAGTAAACCGGTATGTGAATATTTGTATAGCGGTAATATTTACCTGTCAAGAAATCGGAACAGAAGTTGATGGCACAAGGAGGGGACACTCAGGTCCATCTGGGTACAATTAACTATATAAAGTATAAACTTTTTGAAAAAACTTTTGGCCTTACATGTATAATTGGAGTAATAATAATGAAGCCGTTTCTGCAGTAATAATTCCTATGTTCATTCATCCGTATTCTTTAAAACCTCTAACAACGATGACACCTAAACCTCGCCAATGTCTCTTTGGCAAGGTGTAAGTGACTTGCCCAATCTTTTTATTGGGTCAAAAACATTGTCCATCATTAATTCCAAAACTTTGACAGGAGGAGGAGGAGAACCTCAGGATTATTATGTATAATTTCTTCCGGTAAATTGAATCTACATTGCACATTAATTAAAACAAAACACTTCTGGATTTGGCAATTGGTAAACGTGACTTGGCAATGAGAGATGGTATCGGCTTTTGGTCCATAAAATTATTGACATTTGGCACAATAAGAAAAAAAAAAAACTAAAAACAATACACAAGTTTCTTTAACCACTTCATCTCTGGAAGGATTTACCCCCTTAATGACCAGGCCATTTTTTTGGCATACGGCACTGTGTCAGTTTAACTGACAATTGCGTGGTCGTGCAACGCTGTGCCCAAACAAAACTGAGGTCTCTTTTTTTTCCCCCACAAATAAGAGCGTTCTTTTGGTGGTATTTTATCACCTCTGTGTTTTTTATTTTTTGGGCTATAAACAAACAAAAAAAAAAAAACGTCAATTTTGAAAAAAAAACTATATTTTTTACTTTTTTTGCTCTAATAAATATCCCCCAAAAAATGCAAAAAACCCCCAAATTTTTTCATCTGTTTAGGCCAATACATATTCTTCTACATATTTTTGGTAAAAAAAAATAGCAATAAGTGTATATTGATAGGTTTGCGCAAACGTATATAGTCTATATGGGATAGATTTATGGACTTTTTATAATAATTTTTTTTTTTTTACTAGTAATGGCGTTGATCAGCGATTTTTAGCGGGTCTGAGACGTTGCGGTGGACAGATCGGACACTTTTGACACTTTTTTTGATACCTATGACATTTATACAGCGATCAGAGCTAAAAAATAGCCGCTGATAACTACATAAATTACACTGGCAGGGAAGGGGTTAACACTAGGGGGCGATCATGTTCCCTAGGGAGGTGTTTCTAACTGTGTGGGGAGGGGACTGACTGAGAGTAGAGAGAGAGAGATCGCTGTTCCTGATCACTAGGAGCAGACGATCACTAGGAGCAGACGATCTCTCTCTACTCCCCATTTGGGATTTGTTTAAATTGACAGATCCCCGTTCAGGGTCTCTGTGGAGCGATCGTGGACCACGCACATCGGCTCCGTCGGCACGCGCGGGCCCCCTATAGCTTCTTAAAGCGGCCAACGTACAATGACGGCGATCCGCGTAGCCGTGCCAACCTGCCGCAGTACAACTGTGGCAGCTGGTCGGCAAGTAGTTAAAGTGCATGTATACTCAAATTTTTTTTTTCTAGTTTTTAATCGAATGAAAAAGAGTTTATTGGAGAGATTTCCCCTTACTTCCTGTCTTGAGGGTGGACTTTTACCAGACAGGAAGTAAGGAAACATCTGCAAAAGGAAAACAGACAACAATGAAAATATGACAGAGGATCTAGCCTTCCCTTACTTGACTTAGAAAAACATTGTTACTTTTGTCTGTTTACCTCTTAAGCCTGGTACACACGGGCCAAATTTTTGCCGGTATCGGCCGGTTCAACAGAAGCTGGCCGACATTTGGCCCGTGTGTACAGCAGCCTGTCCAACAGAAGCCAGTCGAACATACAGCCTCAGCCAGCTAGATTGAGTGAAAAATTAACTGTTAATGTGTGCCGGGCTTTAGAGAGACTTCCCCCTCACTTCCTGTCCTGGAGACAACCTTTTTACTGGACAGGGAGTGAGGGAATCACTGAAAAAGAGCCTCTGACTGCAATAAAACCTAACAAGCAGCACTAGGGTTCAAATCCCAACCATCGCACTACCTGCCTGCAGTTTGCATGTTTTCCCTGTGGTGGCATGGGTTTCCTCGGGGCACTCGTGTTTCCTCCAGGTACTCCGGTTTCCTTCCACACTCCAAAGACATGCTGGAAGGTTAATTATCTCTTGTCTTGGCCATAGTATATGTAGGTATGAATTTGAGTTAGTAACCTTAGATTGTAAGCTCCTTGAGGGCAGGGCTGATGTGAATGTACAATATATATAAGCAAAGGGCTGCGTTAATTGATGGCACTATATACCGTAAGTACCGGAAAAGAATAAATAATCTTGAAGCCAGGATGGTCCAATGAAAACCCATATTGGCATACTAGTTTTTCTGCCTCTTGTATCCTCTCTTTTCTAAGGGCTTCTATAATTTTCTCAGCCATGAATATCCCTATCTATCTCAGGGATAGACAGCTGTAGTCCAGTTTCTTCTCTCCAATAGTGACAAGCAACCTTCTGAAAAGTTTGATTATTCGTGATGCAGCTAAAACTTTTTAAAAACTCATGAGCCCCTGAAATTCTGTCCAAATGAAGTCAATGGGAAACAGAATCCTGGATCCTAAAAGTGTGCCATTTCAGTGCAAAAGATACACAAACAAATCCATAGCTCTGCTGAAAACCAGCCTCTCCTGCACACGGACGACCTGGGTGCTGTCCATCTCAGTCCATCTCCAACTCTTCATTAATATAGGAAAAACATCACTTGCAATCCAGTTAGCTCTTTTTGAAGTGTGCACAATGCAAGAAGAACTAATTGGAGAGCGGGTGATAATTTTTCTATTTACAGTGCAATGGATGATGCAAAATGAGCAGCAGAATGGCTTGGAAGCTCCTGGCAGTCCTGCCCAGCAAGAGACAAAAACGATAGGTAATATGGGATTCAGTCTTGGTAAAGAAATAAAAACCAGGAGTAGCTAGCTCCTAGTAGTCCCTACAGATTGTACAAGGAATACTAAGAAGGGAGGGGCCCTTTGACACTAACTAAGGGTGATTAGACAACAGTTGAACTAGATATAATATCCTCATCCAATGGAAAACCAAACTGCCAAAAAAGAACAATGAAATTCAAGTTTGGCACATGCAAGCAGGCGTTCCGACTCCATTAAGGGTGACCCCACCCTGTTGCTAGTATGGATGTGGGTTGGACCCTTATTTCTCCATACAAAAGAAGGAGGAGCAGCATAAACAGGGGCTGATTGGAAGAAGGAGCCCAGAGTGTGAGAAGATGTGATAGTTGGGTACCACAAATATTATCTCCTTTGTGGTCCCTGCTTGGGTTCTGAAAAGCTTTAGGATTTTGAGGTCTAAGGACTAGGACTGAAGCACAGAATGCTGGCTGGCAACCCTTCTGTGTAGGACATGATGTTCTAGTGACAAGAACTGCTCCCCAAATCTGGGATGTGTTGTATCTTTTTCCTTTAGGAAAATGTTGAAGTCAAGGCTTTTCTTGGGGAAAAGAATATTTATGTATACTTCATTGAGATGGCAGAGTTTCAGTGGTGAGTATGAGGGTCAGCAAACCCCATTCCCCTCAAATCTCTTGAGGAAATTAGAGGATAGCCCTAGACAAGCATGGGCAATTCTGGTGTTTGCTAGGCCTCCTTTTAATACTCAGGACAGCCAAATTCATGAAATTCAAATGTAGCCTAAGGCCTTCAAAATTTTGTGAAGCCGACTCTACTCACCGATGCTGCAGCTAGCAGTTTTTCCGCACTGCAAGCCTACACTTTCTGTTCCTTGTGACAGACTTCTTGACACCCCGCCAGGGTATCAAGGCCAAACTACAGCTTCCTCCACTCTGAAACCAGAATATAACACATCTCTCCAATATGCCAAGGGGTTCTAGAAACAGTCCCTCCAGCCCTAATTGCATGGAAAGGGTGGCTTGTATAATTCACGGCCAGCCAGGTACCCAGGGAAGTGTTATAACTCTCTTGGGGAGAAAGGTTCTTTGTAACCCCAAGAGGGGGGTCTCCTTAGTCTTGGGTCCATAGTCGTGTAGGGTGGCTTGTATAATTCACGGCCAGCCAGGTACCCAGGGAAGTGTAATAACTCTCTTGGGGGAAAAAGGTTCTTTGTAACCCCAAGAGGGGGGTCTCCTTAGTCTTGGGTCCATAGTCATGTGGGAAGGAGGCTGGCCCCCAGGCCCCTCCAGGAGCCCAAGTCACGGTGGTTTCCGTGACATTCCTCTATTCATTTCTGAGGGTCATTGCACATGATCTTCCACACTCTTTTACTTTGCCTGCAAGAGTGATAATAGACGTCGCTTTTCTAAGCTAGCCAATGGCGGAACAAAAAATTGAACTGGTGAGGCAGACAAGGCTTATTGATGAGTCCGAAAAAAACAGCCGGTTCCCGTATTTGGTTATGTCAGTCCACAGCATCTGTCGAGTCCTGTCCATGTTTCCAAAAGGCCATTATGGAAAAGCAGGGCTTTTTTTTCAGCGGGAACATGGGGGAACGCAGTTCCGGCACCTCCAGTACTAGGGGTCTATTGTTGCTGAGAAGGTCTACTGTTTCTGGTAGGGGATCTATTGATGCTTGGGGTGGGTCTTAAATTGCTGGGGGTCAGTTGTTGCTGGGAGAGATGTACTGTTGAGGGAGGGGTCTATTGTTGTTGGCTGCCATAAAGTCTATTGATGCTGGCTATGAGAGATCTGTTGTTGATGCCACAAGTCTATTGTTGCTTGGGGGGGAATTTTGTTGCGGGAGGTCCATTGTTGCTGGGGGGGGGGCTCTATTGTTACTGGCTGCAGGGGATCTATTTTAGTGCTTTTCTTGTTGTCATTACCAAATTCCATAAACATTCCATACAATTTCCAAAATGATACTTGGTTCTGTATTCTCTAAAAAAGGCAGTACTTGGAGATGGGTAGTGGGGTTAAACCAAGGAATGGTGCTCGTAGGTGGATAGGGGGCGGAGAAAAGAGGTCTCTCAGAAAGGGGGAGTTCCTGCACCTATTCTCTAAGAAAAAAAGCCCTGTGGTAAAGCATATGGAAGAAGAAGCCAGGATTCAACAAAAAAAGGAATTGTCCCCCATGAGGGGTTTTCTAGTCAGCAGAAGGTATTAAAAATATATATATATATCGAAAAAATGTTGTGTTTAAGACTTTTTATTTATAACAAAGTATCAAAAATTTCTACCTTAGACATAAATGATCAGAACATGAGCTGTGATGCACAATTAATAAATAAAAACAACATCACTGACATGGCAGTGTACAATAATGACACATATTGATTGTGCACCATGAACAGATGGTATATAAGTCTTGTGAATAAATTCTGACGCGTTTCGACCCCCTAGGGTCTTCTTCAGAGGATTTGGTGGACAATCACGATGTATTGAGCCACCTTAGCCACACTAAGGTAGAAATTTTTGATACTTTGTTATAAATAAAAAGTCTTAAACACAACATTTTTTCGATATATATATATTTTAATACCTTCTGCTGCCTAGAAAATCCCTCATGGGGGACAATTCCTTTTTTTGATATCTCCACTCGGGGTGTGCAGCCATTTTTTGACGAGTGTCCTTTATTTAGAAGCTAGGATTCAATAGCCAGTTTAGTAGAAATGTTAGAAATGTTAGAAATGTTAACGTCCCGAAATGAAAGCACCAGTTATTCACGTTACTTTATTTAAAGAATACATTTCCTCATTTTGGGTGTACCTTGCATCTTTAATTGAAGCTAATTTGCATATTTTTCATTTTTTACGGGGTGTGAGAAGTAATAACCCTATTAATATACGATCATACAAAAGAGACCTGACACACTAACATGTTAATCTTGATTATATCATCACCTTGTTGTGAAGTCGGACCTTGGTCCTCTGCCAGACACTGTCGTCTGGACTCAGTATGTGTCTTTCTTTAATAAGTTATGATGGGTGGACCTGAGCTTAATGCTTCTTTTATGCAAATGGCCATTTGAGCCGTGCCCTGTGCTCGCTGGTAACCCTTATAAACACTGGCATGTGCCAGTGAACTCTTAATCCTGGGCAGGAGAGGAGCAGGTAAGCATCTTATGTCTATCAGTGTTTTCAACGTGTGGCATGCGGGAGTTTGAGCAAGGTGCAGACCACATTCTTGGTAACGGTAGCAAGACAGGTGATAGGACAGACAAGACGGGCACAAGTGTCATTTCATAGGTAATAATAGGCAATATAATGCAAAAACGAACATTAGAATATCTTATTTGACATTGGAATGGGTAATACCAACAAATCTTTGTAAAACTTACAATGGATAATAATAAGAGTTAATGGTAGTAGTAGCAGTAATCTTTTAACCACTTCAGCCCCGGACCATTTGGCTGGCAAAAGACCAGAGCACTTTTTGCGATTCGGCACTGTGTCGTTTTAACTGACAATTGCGCGGTCGTGCGACGTGGCTTCTAAACAAAATTGACGTCCTTTTTCCCCCACAAATAAAGCTTTCTTTTGGTGGTATTTGATCACCTCTGCAGTTTTTTTTTTTTTTTGCTATCAACAAAAAAATAGCGACACTTTTGAAAAAACTCAATTTTTTTTTTAACTTTTTGCTATAAGAAATATCCCCAAAAAAATCTATAAAAAAAAAAAAATTTCCCCTCAGTTTAGGCCCATACGCATTCTTCTACATATTTTTTGATAAAAAAATCACAATAAGTGCTTATTGATTGGTTTGCACAAAAGTTAAAGCATCTACAAAATAAGGGATAGCTTTATGGCATTTTTATTTTTAATTTTTTTTTTTTACTAGTAATGGCGGCGATCTGCGATTTTTATCGGGACTGCGACATTATGGCGGACACATCGGACATTTTTTACACATTTTTGGGACCATTGTCATTTATACAGCGATCAGTACGGGGCAGTGAAGGGGTTAAGTGTGTCCTAGGGAGTGATTCTAACTGGGGGGGGGGGGGCGTGGCTATGTGTGACACGACACTGATCACCGCTCCCGAATAAGGGAGCAGTGATCAGTGTCCTGTCACTAGGCAGAACAGGGAAATGCTTGTTTACATCAGAATTTCTCCGTTCTTCCTCTCCGTGAGACGATCGCGGGTATCCCCGCTCATGGAGGGTGCGCCCGTAAAGCGCTTATTAAAGGGCAACGTACAGGTACGTTAAGCTGCCTGTACGCGCCCTTCTGCCGACGTATATCGTTGTGAGGCGGTCGGCAAGCGGTTAATATTATAAGGCCAGATTTGTACAAGGGACAGTTTTTAAAGTAAAACTGTATCTAAAAAAAAACCACCCTCCTCGTCTAGTAGGTGCCCTTTAGTGTCTTATAGCCCAACTGAACCTTCAGTTTAAATCAGCTAAAACCCCTCCTAGTGCATCAATAAAAACTATGCAAAAGCTTACAGTTTATTTTCATTAGAAAGCAGCCACAGCCCTGAGAAGAAAAGTCCGTCCCCTGCCAGCATGCTGCAGAGAAGGACCCTTCCTCTCTTTGTGGAAGCAGCGGTCTTTCTGCAGAGGTTGGGCAGGCCAACTTCTGAGCCAGCTCTGCAGTTAATGTGAAGCATGAGATTTACTGAATTGAAGAGCTCTATCTCTGTCTAGTAGGAAGGGAATGGGAAGGTGACCTCTACAGAGAGACCACTGCTTCCACATTGAGAGCATTGGTCCTTCTCTACAACATATTGGCATGGGACAGGCTGTTTTACTCAAGCTGTGGCCACCTTTTAAGAAAGTGAATTCTAATACTTTGCACACCTTTTTGTTTTGACGTACCTGAAATACATTAAGTTGTCAAAAGTATTGGGACACCTGCCTTTACACACACATGAACTTTAATGGCATCCTAGTCTTAGTCCGTAGGGTTCAATACTCAGTTGGCCCACCCTTTGCAGCTATAACAGCTTCAACTCTTCTGGGAAGGTCGTCCACAAGGTTTAGAAGTGTGTCTATGGGAATGTTTGACCATTCTTCCAGAAGCACATTTGTGAGGTCAGATACTGATGCTGGACAAGAAGGCCTGGCTTGCAGTCTCCGCTCTAATGCATCCCAAAGTTGTTGAGGTCAGGACCCTGTGCAGGCCAGTCAAGTTCCTCCACCCCAAGCTTGCTCATCCATGTCTTTATGGACCTTGCTTTGTGCACTGGTGGGCAGTCATGTTGGAACGGGAAGGGGCCGTCCCCAAACTGTTCCTACAAAGATGGGAGCATGAAATTGTCCAAAATGTTAAGGCTGCTGCCTTAAGACTTGCCTTTACTGGAACTAAGGGGCCAAGCCCAACCCCTGAAAAACAACCCCACACCATAATCCCCCCTCCACCAAATGGTTTTGACCAAAGCACAAACCAAGGTCCATAAAGACATGGATGAGCGAGTTTGGGGTGGAGGACCATGACTGACCTCAACCGATAGAACACCTTTGGGATAAATTAGAGAGAGACTGCGAGCCAAGCCTTCTCATCCAACATCAGCGCCTGACCTCACCACAAATGCGCTTCTGAAGAATGGTCAAACATTCCCATAGACACCCTCCTAAACCTTGTGGACAGCCTTCCCAGAAGAGTTGAAGCTGTTATAGCTGCAAAGGGCGGGGCCAACTCAATAATGAACCCTACGGACTAAGACTGGGAGGCCATTAAAGTTGATGTGCGTGTAAAGGAGGCGTCCCAATACTTTTGCCAATATATTTCAGGTACATCATAACAAAAGGTGTGCAAAGTATTAGAATTAATTTTCTTAAAAGGTGGCCACAGCTTGAGTAAAACGGCCTGTCTAATGCCAATATGTTGTAGAGAAGGACCAATGCTCTCAATGTGGAAGCAGTGGCCTCTCTGTAGAGCTCACCCCCCATTCCCTTCCCACTAGACAGAGATAGAGCTCTTCAATTCAGTAAATCTCATGCTTCACATTAACTGGAGAGCTGACTCAGAAGTTGGCCTGTCCAACCTCTGCAGAAAGACCGCTGCTTCCACAAAGAGAGGAAGGGTCCTTCTCTGCAGCATGCTGGCAGGGGACAGACTTTTTCCTCTCAGGGCTGTGGCTGCTTTCTAATGAAAATCAACTGTAAGATTTTGCATAGTTTTTATTGATGCACTAGGAGGGGTTTTAGCTGATTTAAACTGAAGGTTCAGGGCACCTACTAGACCAGGAGGGTGTTTTTTTACTTTACTGTCCCTTGTACAAATCTGGCCTTATAATATTAACCACTTGCCGACCAGCTCACGCCGATATACGTCGGCAGAAGGGCGCATACAGGCAGATTAACGTACCTGTACGTTGCCCTTTAAAAAGCGGTCTGCAGGCGCGCGCACCCGCTGCGACCTCCGTGAGTGTGAATGCGGGTCCCACTGACTCAATTGTCGCGATCGTCTCAATGTGGAAGCAGTGGTCTCTCTGTAGAGCTCACCCCCCCATTCCCTTCCCACTAGACAGAGATAGAGCTCTTCAATTCAGTAAATCTCATGCTTCACATTAACTGCAGAGCTGACTCAGAAGTTGGCCTGCCCAACCTCTGCAGAAAGACCGCTGCTTCCACAAAGAGAGGAAGGGTCTTTCTCTGTAGCATGCTCGCAGTGTAAAAGGCAGGCGTCCTAATACTTTTGACAATATAGTGTATATTTAGCTGATTTAAACTGACTTGGTGGAAGGGGTGGCCATTAAATGAACCTGTGCTTGCAAATTTTCTCAAGCAAAGTACATCAGGTGGACCGCTGGCGAGGTTTTAACATGACCCCTTCTCAAAACGTATCAGCACCATCCAAACGTATTAGGCCTCAATCTGGTAGATGTCCATCAGCAACAAATTCAATCTTTGAATTTTCAAATGTCCAAACTGCATGATTTGAGAATATTGAAATATGTTTTGGACTGCAGGAAACGCATGATAGCGATACAAGGATAATATCCTTCGCTTTAAGCAAGGGCGTTGCTAGGTCTACAAAAGATCTGGGGCTAGAGCCCATAGCAACGTAGTAAAGAAAGTCGTATGCTTGGGCAGGCATATATATAATATATAATAATATGTATATAATATACGTGTGTGTGTGTGTGTGTGTATATCCCCAGATACATCAGGGTCTCCAGGGAGCCCCCCCTTACATTAGGATCCCCAGAGAGCCTCCCCCTTGCATCAGGGTTCCCAGAGAGCCTCCTTTTTAAATCAGGGTCCCCAGAGAGAATCCCCTTGCATCAGGGTTCCCAGAGAGCCTCCCCCTTAAATCAGGGTCCCCAGAGAGCCTCCCCCTTAGATCAGGGTCCCCAGAGAGCCTCCTCCCTGCATCAGGGTCCCCAGAGAGCCCCCCACTTACATCAGGGTCCCCAGAAAGCCTCCCCTCCCCTTGGGGACCCCTGCAGAGACTCGAGGCTATGGGCCCCAGATTCGGGGCTATAGCCCCAAAAGCCACCCCCTAGAGACGCCACTGGCTTTAAGTTTACGAGGACTGTCTGGAGCAGAGATAAGTCTTATTGTTTTACAACATCACCGAGGCAAGACTGTGCTCCAGGGGAACAAAGAAGTGAATATTAGGGTGTGGGCCAAGCAGGGATCATTTGCTATTGTATATTATATACATGAAGACAGACATACGGATATGGTTGGTTGGATACTTTTGCTACATATGTTATGAATTTTGTATTTTCTTTGTTATGAGAATATCATCCTTTTGTGGAGAGAACGAGTACAATAATTGTAACCACCAATCCGAAAACATCCTTCATTTCTAGGTGACATGCCATTGGTCAGTTAGGAGGTAGTGGAGAATAATGTACAATAACTTCCATACTTCCAGTGTATCTGTTGTAATTTTTTCATTGTATAAGCAATCCGGTTTTTCCGGACCTGCCACATTCATGCTTTGAATTTTTCTTTTATGGAAAATGTAAAGCCTAATGCCACGTACACACGATCGGATTTTCCGACAACAAAACCGTGGATTTTTGTTCGAAGGTTGTTGGCTCCAACTTGTCTTGCATGCACACGGTCACACAAATGTTGGCCAAAAATTCAGAACGCGAGAACGCGGTGACGTACAAGACGTACGACGAGCCGAGAAAAAGGAAGTTCAATAGCCAGTGGGGCTCCTTCTGCTTGATTCCGAGCATGCATGGACTTTTGTGAAACGGACTTGTGTACACACGATCGGACTTACCCACAACAAGTTTTGTTGGCTGAAAATTTGAGAACCTGCTCTCAAACATTTGTTGGCAGAAATTCCAACAGCAAATGTTCGATGGAGCCTACACACGGCCGGACTTTCCGACAACAAGCTCACATCAAACATTTCCGACCATGTGTATGCAGCATTAATCTATTGTTCAGTATGCTCAGCATTATGCCTCACTGCACAGTTTTCTTAAAAAAGTAATACCCGCTTAAATCTAACCTGGAAAACTCCCAGATATTTCACTAAATGTAAAGAAGGGGTTGACCGCACTCCAATCCTCTAGATAAATGCGAGCTTCATTGGGTAAAATCCAGATGAAATGTACACCACGAGCCCAAGACACGAGATGACAATACAAATGTTAACGTGTTTCACACAGATTGCGCCTAGTCAATGGGTCACATAGCTAGCCTCATGCGTGGTCATTACCTCTTCCCTTCCCGTACCTCGTGATCAGGCCTGAATCTCTGCAACGCTAGTCTGCTCCCGGTGGCCAGAGTGTGTTGACTCTGTGTCACGTACCTGGTAGGTGGAGCCCGGGATGCAGAGAACGGCCTCTCGTATGCCTCCGACTTAAGAACCCCTGAAGGTGTGAACAGGGACTCGAAAGTACAGAGGGGCACAAGTGCCTGACTGGAACACTGAAGTAGAAGGCAGGATCCTGTAGTCAGCAGGGAGGTGCACTGTAGTCCTGTAGCAGGTTACAGACAGCAGGGAGGTGCACTGTAGTACTGTAGCAGGGTGCAGGTAACAGGGAGGTGCACTGTAGTCCCGTAGCCGGATGAAGACAGCAGGGAGGTGCACTGTAGTCCTGTAGCAGGTTGCAGACAGCAGGGAGGTGCACTGTAGTACTGTAGCAGGTTGCGGATAGCAGGGAGGTGCACTGTAGTCCTGTAGCCGGTTGCAGACAGCAGGAAGGTGCACTGTAGTACTGTAGCAGGATGAGGATAGCAGTGGGGTGCACTGTAGTCCTGTAGCAGGTTGCAGACAGCAGGGAGGTGCACTGTAGTACTGTAGCAGGATGCAGATAGCAGGGAGGTGCACTGTAGTCCTGTAGCAGGTTGCAGACAGCAGGGAGGTGCAGACAAGCTGGGTCAAGGTACTGGCAGGCAGATCAGGTACAGAAGGGCAAACCAAGAGAATAGTCAGAGTCCAAGCCAAGATCGGGGCGGGCAGCAAGCAGGTAAGTCAGGAACAAGCCAAGTAAGTACTGGATACAGGAAAACTGGTAACAAGGTAGCAGGGGTCTCAGGAAACGCTGTAGACCGGACAGCAAGGCAGCATTGGAACAGTCTTCTTTAAATAGCCTATCTTTGGCGCCAAGTGGCGCTATCGCGCATGCGCGTACGCCCGTTAGCGCTATCGGCGCTATTGCGCGTGCGCGAGCGCCGGATGGCGCTTCTATGCACAGGCATTCGTTTAACCCTCAATCTGCTGGGATAACTGCAAGAGGGCTTTTCCTGACACTCTGCAGTAATGTTCATGTCTTTTTGCTCACCTTTCTGCTGTTTTCAGCTTAGAGGCCAGTCTCTGTTCACCTGTATGCTTAAGTAATCTTTCCTCAAGCATGGCTCCACCCCAGCCTCTAACTAGGAACATTATATTAACCTGTGCACTGCAAGCCAAGCCTTGCTGATCGATTTTGTGTGTTTGGCTTCCTGTGTGTTTCTTGCCGTGTGCTCTACGTCTGTTTCTGTTCACCGATCTTGGCTTGTTCTTTGACTATCCCTGGCTGCTTGTTACCCGGACTTTTGGCGTGTTCTTTGTCTAATCCTTGTCTGCTAGTTGCCCCGACCTTTGGCTTATCTCCTGACTATCCCTTGTTGTCCTGGACTGCTGCTTCCTCTCTATCCTTCAGTAGCCTACCGTGAGCGTGAGCTGGGAGACCCTGGGGGCCGCGATCTGGAACCAGTTGCAGCGCAGTCCATCCTCACCACTAGGGGCTCTGGTGAACATCTGCTGGCTCTTAGACTCCGCCCCCTGTAGAATCTTATGCTCTAGCTCCCAGTGGGATCCACCCCAGCCTCTAACTAGGAACACAATATTAACCTGTGCACTGCAAGCCAAGCCTTGCTGATCAATATTGTGTGTTTGGTTTCCTGTGTGTTTTTTGTTGTGTGCTCTACATCTGTTTCTGTTCACCGATCTTGGCTTGTTCTTTAACTATCCCTGGCTGCTTGTTACCATGACCTTTGGCGTGTTCTTTGTCTAATCCTTGTCTGCTAGTTGCCCCGACCTTTGGCTTATCTCCTGACTATCCCTTGTTGTCCTAGACTGCTGCTTCCTCTCTATCCTCCAGTAGCCTACCATGAGCGTGAGCTGGGAGACCCTTGGGGCTGCGACCTGGAGCCAGTTGCAGAGCAGTCCATTCTCACCACTAGGGGCTCTGGTGAACATCTGCTGGCTCTTAGACTCCATGCTCTGGGGAATCTAATGCTCTAGCTCCCAGCGAGATCCGTGTTGGTGCTCCAGTGGACCTGCTTTCCTGAACCACCCAATGCTCTCCGCAGCAGTCAGCCGTAGGGTCTGCTACCTTTGCGGTGCTGTAAGGTACCTGGTAGTTGAGCCTGACTGGTAGAAGGAGACCTCTCTTAAGCGCTGGTTCAGGAGCCACTGGAGTGGGGACAGTAGTCTCCTGAGCACAGTGGGTAGGAGGGCCTGATGCGGTTCCAGCAGAAGCAGATGATGATCTGGAAGAATGTCCCTCAGGGATGGCTGAGCTGCGGATGCAGGTATGCGGATGCAGGCCGGTAGACAGGCAGGTAGCTGAGAAGGCAGCGGCAGGGTGCTTGACAGGCAGGCTGGAAGCAGCGTCCCAGGACACAGGCAGAAGCAAGTCAGACAGTCCGTTTCAGCAGGAGATCAGGCAGGTATGGCAAAGGGGTGATCCAAGAGTAGTCAGGCAGGCAGAGATTCGGCAACAGATGATCAAATAAGCAAGGTCAGGCAAGCCGGGTCGGATTGGAGACTGGAGAGTAGTCAGACGTAGCCGGGTCACAGGTAAATACAAATCAAACGGAAAACAGGAACGCAGGTACAGAGCTGCAGACAAACAGCATCTGACAGAAGCACCTGTCATCCTTTTAAAGGCGCTTTGGCGCCAAACAGCGCTAGCGCGAACGGGCGCGTGCACGGGCATGCGCGCGCACGCGCGAACGCGCGAACGCGCGCACGGGCACACGCGGGAGCGCTCCGGCGCCCCCTGGTGGGGAATTGAGCAGAATTGCCCTGGAAGAGCTTCTTGTGCACCTGTGTGTACGCATATTTGCCCGGCGGCCACTGATATGCCCCTGACATTGCCCCCTCCCAACGGGCAGCCTCCGGATGCCCAGAATACCCTTCTTTTCAGGATGAGCAGAGAAGTAAGCATGGATTAAACGTCTGGCATGGATATTACAATCAGGTTCCCATGAATTATTTTCAGGCCCATACCCCTTCCATTTAATCAAAAACTGTACTTGCCCAGCTCTCTTCCTGCAATCAAGGATGGCCTCCACTTCATATTCCTCATTGCCGTCCACCAGAACCGGTTCAGGGACCCTGGTGCCCCTGTCAGGAAAAGGGTCATCTACAGCAGGTTTCAAGAGTGACACGTGAAACACAGGGTGAATCTTGAGTGAATCAGGTAGACACAGTTCATAGGACACCTCATTAATTTTTCTTTTCACAGGGAAGGGCCCAATGAACTTAGGAGCAAGCTTCTTAGTGGGACAGGTCAATCTAATATTATCAGTAGACAGCCATACCTTGTCACCAAGCTGAAGGTTTAGGTCTCCTCTCCTTTTCTGATCAAAGAACCTCTTGTTGTCCGCTTGTGCCTTGGATATTGCTTCCCGTAAGATCTGGTTATTATGGCTAAGGAACTGCACTGTGTCCTGGACCGCTGGAACTGGAGATTCTGAAAGAAAATCTGGTAAAAAAGATGCATGAAAACCATAGTTGGAAAAGAAAGGGGATTGACCGGTAGCAGAGTGGCTGGCATTGTTGTAAGCGAATTCCGCTAGGGGCAGCAGAGATACCCAATTATCTTGTACAAAAGATGTAAAACACCTTATGTACTGCTCTAGAGTCTGATTTGTCCTTTCAGTCTGCCCATTTGTTTGGGGATGGTATGCTGAGGACAGGGCTAGTTCAATTTTCAGGATCTCACAAAGTGCTCTCCAAAAACGTGATGTGAATTGCACCCCTCTGTCGGACACTATATTTGCAGGGATTCCATGTAACCTGACAATCTCCTTGATGAATACACGGGCCGTCTCCACAGCAGAAGGTGTTCCCTTTAGGGCCACGAAGTGGGCCATTTTGGATAGTCGGTCGACCACCACAAGGATCGCCGAACATCCTTCTGAGCAAGGCAGTTCTACTATAAAGTCCATCGCTATCATCCTCCAGGGCCTATCTGGTATAGGTAATGGTCTCAGTAAACCCCAAGCTCTGTTCCTAGGAGTTTTATTCTGGATGCAGACAGAACATGAGTTGACGTATGTTTTGCAGAATTCTTTTAGGTTAGGCCACCAAAAAGTGCGCTGCACCAGCTCAAGGGTCTTACGTACCCCAAAATGTCCCGCAAGTGGGTGGTCATGCAGAAGTGTCAGCACCTTGACTCGGGCACTCTCTGGTACAAAAATTTGACTTCCTCTCCACAAAAGTCCATCACGAGGTGTTAAAGAGGATCCCTGAAGGCTTGAAAGTTCTGGAGATGCTTCTCTGATCATGGACAGAAGGTCTGTTTGAAGAAGGAGAAAGCTATTTGCCGGCAAGATAGTGTCAGGTACCGAAGAGTCTTTAGGGTTATCGAACATGCGCGACAGCGCGTCCGGCTTTACATTCTTGGATCCGGGCCGATAGGTAATATGGAAACAGAATCGAGTGAAAAATAGAGCCCAACGGGCCTGTCTGGGTTTTAACCTCTTGGCGGACCTTAAGTACTCGAGATTTTTGTGGTCTGTGTAAATCAGTACTGGGTGAACTGCACCTTCTAGCAAGTACCTCCATTCCTCCAAAGCTGTCTTGATAGCGAGTAGCTCTCGATCCCCCACATCATAGTTCCGCTCTGCAGGTGAAAGTTTCCTGGAAAAGAACCCTACGGGGTGCATCAAGTCCTTGTTGCCTTGTCGTTGGGAAATAACAGCACCCACGGCTACTTCGGATGCATCAACCTCCAGGATAAAAGGTAAGGATGGATCCGGATGGCTGAGGATCGGAGCTGATGTAAAACGTTTCTTTAATTCCTCAAAGGCTCTCTGGGCTTCTGAGTTCCAATGGAAACGGGAATTCTGCTTGGTCAGCTGCGTGATGGGGGATATAATAGCAGAAAACCCCCTAATGAACTTCCTATAGAAGTTTGCGAACCCAATGAAGCGCTGTACACCTTTTTTGTCCATGGGAGCAGGCCACTCTAACACAGCAGATACCTTCTGAGGGTCCATTTTGATGCCGGTTGGAGAGATTACCAATCCCAAAAACTGGATCTCCTGCTGTTCGAATTCGCACTTCTCCGCCTTAGCATACAGTCTGTGCAAACGGAGTCGGATCAGGACTTTACGGACATGTTCCCTGTGCTGCTCAAGTGAACTGGAGAAGATCAGAATGTCATCCAGATAGACAATTAAAAAGATGTCCAGGAAATCTCTAAACACGTCATTGACCAGATGCTGGAACGTGGCGGGGGCATTGCATAGACCAAAGGGCATGACGAGGTATTCGTAGTGTCCGAAACGGGTTCTGAAAGCCGTTTTCCACTCGTCCCCGGCCCGAATGCGGACCAGATTGTAGGCCCCTCTCAGATCCAGTTTGGTAAAGATAGTAGCAGATCTCAGCTTCTGGAACAGTTCAGGTATCAGTGGCAGTGGGTAACGGTTCTTGACTGTAATGTTGTTTAACTCCCGATAGTCCACACAGGGGCGAAGAGACTGATCCTTCTTAGAAACAAAAAAAATTCCGGCACCAGCTGGTGAAGTGGAAGGTCGGATAAAGCCTTTTTCAAGGTTTTCGTCTAAATAAATCTTAAGTGCTTCTTGCTCTTTTTCAGACAGCGGAAAAATGCGCCCGAAAGGAATTTCAGCCCCAGGAAGCAGCTCAATTGGGCAGTCATAGGGACGATGGGGAGGCAAGGTGTCTGCCCCCTTCTTGCTGAACACATCCGCAAATTCCCGATAGACCTCTGGTACATCTTGGGGTAGGTCTGGATCAATGTCCATACAAAGTAAGGTAGTGGCAGGATTAGAGGCTTCTGGTAGACAATGTTTTTGGCAGTAGGGTGACTGGAACTTGATCTCGCCCGTGACCCAGTCAACCAGAGGGTTGTGGGCCTGAAGCCAGGGCATGCCCAAGATGATTGGAAATAATGGGGATGAAATAACATCCAGGGTTAAGATCTCTTGATGCTGGGATGAGCAGGTGGCAGGCAGCGGGAAGGTTTCCTGAGAGACTTGTCCGGATTTTATATGGGAACCATCGGCCAAGAAAACTGAGAGTCTATGTGTTTTGTTCTTTAAAGGCAGATTCTGTTGGGTGGCAAAAGCAGAGTCCACAAAGCAACTACATGCCCCGGAGTCAACAATGGCGTTGACCTGGATTGTTCTTCCCTGGAGCTGCAATGAGAGGGGAAGGACAAGTTGAGTTGTATTGGCGGTTAAAGCAGATAAACAGGTTGGAGTAGAAGAAAAGCACTTACGAGTCTTTACTGGACAGTTGTTCACATAGTGGCCCGTCCCACCACAGTAGAGACAGAGGTTTAACTGGCGTCTGCGTGCCCGTTCCTCCGGGGTCAGGGTAGCCCGCATAAGTCCTAGCTGCATCGGTTCAGGAGCCTCGGTTGTTTGGGTGACTGGACTCGGGTAAGCAGAAGGTAGGTATCGGGAGGCAGGAACTGGAACTCTTGGAGTCATCCACATAGGGCGTGTTGGTTGGGAAGAGCGTTCAGACCGGCGCTCACGAAGGCGTCGGTCAATCTGGATGGTAATGGTGATGAGTTCCTCAAGGGTATCAGGCATCCCTACTCGAGCAAGCTCATCCTTCAGACCCTCAGACAGCCCCATGCGGAACTGATGGCGCAGGGCTGCGTTGTTCCATTGAGTGTCCGCGCTCCAGCGTCGAAAGTCTGTTACATAGTCCTCGGCCGGCCTACGGCCTTGCTGGAGCGCGAACAGAGCTGCCTCAGCGGTGGCAGTCCGTTGAGGATCTTCATAGAGCTGGGCCATGGCTTCAAAGAAGGCGGACAGGGACTGGACCTGTGCAGCGTTGGTTTCAAGCAGGCGGTGAGCCCAGGTCAAGGGTTCCCCCTGAAGGAGGGATATAACAAATCCCACCTTGGTGGCCTCCAAGGAAAAAGTCCGTGGCTGTAGGGCAAAATAGAGTTGGCAAGTGCTGCGGAAGGCCACAAATTTTGTTCGATCACCAGAAAACTTTTCGGGGGTAGGCACTCTTGGTTCAGGTGGAAGCATTACCACAGAGGGCGGTGCAGCAGCCTGTACTGGAGCGGCTGCAGCAGGGGCCATATTACTGGGCCCACTGAGGTTTAATACTTGGCCCTCCAGTCTGTTGTAACTGTCCTGTAAGGTTTGTACCGCCTGGGTAAGTGCTGCTAAGTGCGTGCAGATCTCCTGGATGGGAGAGGTCTCTCCTGCAGGCTCAGTCATGGCTGTTTGTACTGTAAGGTACCTGGTAGTTGAGCCTGACTGGTAGAAGGAGACCTCTCTTAAGCGCTGGTTCAGGAGCCACTGGAGTGGGGACAGTAGTCTCCTGAGCACAGTGGGTAGGAGGGCCTGATGCGGTTCCAGCAGAAGCAGATGATGATCTGGAAGAATGTCCCTCAGGGATGGCTGAGCTGCGGATGCAGGTATGCGGATGCAGGCCGGTAGACAGGCAGGTAGCTGAGAAGGCAGCGGCAGGGTGCTTGACAGGCAGGCTGGAAGCAGCGTCCCAGGACACAGGCAGAAGCAAGTCAGACAGTCCGTTTCAGCAGGAGATCAGGCAGGTATGGCAAAGGGGTGATCCAAGAGTAGTCAGGCAGGCAGAGATTCGGCAACAGATGATCAAATAAGCAAGGTCAGGCAAGCCGGGTCAGATTGGAGACTGGAGAGTAGTCAGACGTAGCCGGGTCACAGGTAAATACAAATCAAACGGAAAACAGGAACGCAGGTACAGAGCTGCAGACAAACAGCATCTGACAGAAGCACCTGTCATCCTTTTAAAGGCGCTTTGGCGCCAAACAGCGCTAGCGCGAACGCGCGCGCGCACGGGCACGCGCGCGCACGCGCGAACGCGCGAACGCGCGCACGGGCACACGCGGGAGCGCTCCGGCGCCCCCTGGTGGGGAATTGAGCAGAATTGCCCTGGAAGAGCTTCTTGTGCACCTGTGTGTACGCATATTTGCCCGGCGGCCACTGATATGCCCCTGACAGGTGCACTCCTGACTCCAACAGTGTGCATCTGTCACCTGGCCTCAGGTGACCTGACACAGAGGAGACAGACTGCTAGGGAGGGAGCCAGCGCACCCACCCCCTCACTGCCGGAGGATCTGTCACCTAACCAGGTACCACACGCTGTAGCTGTTCTTTGATTTGGTTACCCACAGCAACTACCTCCTTTTCCTTGCCTTTCTGAATCCCTGGTGGAGGGTGCCCAGTAGGCGGCTGCAGAACATATAAATAATCTGGAGCGTAAGGCAGCCCTGTTCTTGTCCAGGAGGAGACATTCCCAGGCTGAAAGGCTGCTGCCCTTCCGGGCAGCCCAGCCGAAAGTCTGTCTGTGTTCACTGAGGTCCCAGCTTCTAATGAGCTTGCTGAGACTTGCTACAGCTATAGAAGAGATTTGCTTCTGAGAATCCTGTCTGGAAGGCTCACTAAGGAAAGTCTTTGGATATTGGGAGGCGGCATCCAAGTCTCCAGGGACACTGTGAGTACAGACCTGTATGCCGGATCCTGACCTCTACTGCTGCTGCTGCAACCCCTTGTGTATTGGAGCTAAAGTTTGCCTGGCCTGGGACATTGCATATGGTGTCTCAGTGCTGTCCATAGCTGGGGCTATCACTGAAGGGATTGCTCCTAGGAGTAGCTACAGAGTGAAGAGTGTCATTTTGGTTACTGCTCAGGGTTCTGAAGTATCCCATAACTCCCTATGTCTTATCCCAGTTATTCAGCAATAAATGTAAAAGAAAAGCAACCCCTAGACTATTTATTGAGCCTTGAGAGGGACTTTTGCCATGTGCCTGGTTGCTGCCGCCCTGAACTGAACATGGAAACCAAAGCAAATCAGCAGCTCTTAGGGGAGGGGGGAGCATTACCTATTTTTTTTTTGGAATAAATAAAAGCCTAACAGAGGCTCTAACCTAACCCCTCACACCTCTGTCTAAAAAAAAAATAAAAAATTATAGTAAGTTTTGCCTTTAGAAACACTTTACATTTTCCTTTAAAAAAAAAAACTGGTCCTCTTCATTCTGCTAAGTCCCTGGCTTGCTGCCCAGCTATCATATTAATCGGCATAAAACATATAATACGTCACTGACATAATCCAAGATCTTTCTTACTGACTCATGCCTTTACTAATAAAAGGGTTCTGTGATTCATACGGCCAATCTGATTTCTTGCCAAGCTGCAGGTAACAGCAAAGAGCAAAAAATTTATTCTACGGGTATTATCTTAAAAGAGATTGCGGAAAGTGTCAGCGAAACTCTGAGAACCGTGCCAAACCCAACAATTACAACAATAACGTAACTACAAGACCAAATCACTAAGTACACTGAGCAGCACACACAAGAAACTAACCAAACAAGGAATAATAATAATTACATACATAATGCCATAATAAAACTAAGACAGCTTGTCGTAATGTGAGTGATTGATGTTGAGATCTGTTTGGTAAAAAAAAAAAACATGTTAACAACAATAAATGAAAATTGAATCATCGATAAAGAAAAGGGAATCTCAAAGGGTCAATTCATTAAGGCAATAAAGGTTCTTTTAAGACTTAATGCCGAAAATTGGATAAACTCTACTTTTGCTGACGGCCTCCCACATACTGCAAGTTAAATGCTGGTTTAGTCTAGGGGTGAGGCCCCTCCCTTATACTGAAAGGGTTGAATGCTGGTTTCTCTGTTCATTTCTGAAGCTCACCACACATGACCTTCCACTGGCTTGTGCTTTAACTGCAAAAGTGATAATGGACCTCGCTGTTCTAAGTCGGCCAATGGCAGGGCAAAAATTTTACCGGTGGGGTGAATAAGGCTTATAGATTAGCTGGAACTCCAAAAAATTGGACAAACATTACCTTTGCTGAGGGCCCCCACATACTTCAAACGTTAAATGCTGGTTTAATCTTAGGGCAAGGCCCTTCCTCCATACTGAATGGGTTAAAAGCCGGTTCCTCTGTTCATTTCTGGGGCTCACCAGACATGATCTTCCATTGCCTTGTGCTTTAACTGCAAGAGTGATAAAGCACCTCACTGTTCTATGTCAACCAATGGCCGAGCAAAAATTGTACTGGTGGGGTGGAGAAGGCTTATGGATTAGCTGGAAATCTCAAAGGGTCAATTCTTTAAGCCGATAGAGATCTTTTAAGACCCAATGCCAAAAAGTGGCTAAACTCTACCTTTGCTAAGGGAGCCCCTCATACCGCAAGGGTTAAAGGCTGGTTTAGTCATGGGGTGAGACGTCTTCCATATTTAATGGGCTAAATGCTGGTTCCACTGTTCATTTCTGAGGCTCGCCACACATGATTTTTTTCACATGGGGTGAACTCCACCAGGGGAATCTGTCCACTGATCCCCGCTAAGCCGGAGGATGGCTTGTCCGTGTCCACTTGTCCATGTCCACTCTGCTTAGACACAGCCAGCTGTCCTCTATGGGCAGTCGGGTTTAAAGTAAACGGACCACCTGTCCGTTTACACACTAAGGCCATCTGATCTGATCCGCCAGACAAATGGGGAACGGATCCCTTCTCTGTCTGTCTTTAGCCGATAGGATCGGATCAGATGTCGACGCGTGCCAACGGACACACCCGCTGCTCCTTTCACGGTAATGGATGGTCTGATTGGGTCTGCTTAAAAAAAATTACAGGCGGACCCGATTGGTCCACCCATGTGAACTGGGCCTAAATATTTGCAATGTAATATCATTACAGATGAAGTGATAAGAAAAAATCCTGGGTAGCCGCACTCAAAGTAATTTCCGCCTTTATTAAAAAAATATCAACAAAAATACATGCCACAGCAGAGAGTGCAGAAAAGCTGACGCATTTCACACTATAATCAGTGCTTAATCATAGCCATAGATCATTATCATTTGCAGATGTCGGCCCTGAATGAGTCATTCATGCAATGGCGGCGCATGAGCAGACTGACCTTGGCCAGTCATTCAGAAATGTATGTAACGTCTCCAATAATAACAATCACAGCAATATGTCTGCCAAAATTGGGTGGATCTGACATATTTTGTAGAAGGGTTATGTTTTTAAAAAAAAAAATCTTTATATGATTAAATGTATCCTTTATATTTATTGCAATTATTATTATTATTATTTTATTTAGTACTATTATTATATTATTATTATTTAGTACTATTATTATCATTATTATTATTATCATCTATTTGCACAGCCCATACATATTTAAGCAAAAGTGTTGCAATAGAGAAGGAGGTCAAAATTAATTACTTCTTTTTTTGTCCTTTCCAGCCTATTAATATTCATGATTTAATCACCATGCAATGACCCTCTTTGCCCTCAATTGAACAGTCAATGTTTAGTGACAGCGCATAAGCTGAGACATATTAGAAAACAAATTGCCTGTCAGTTCCATTTATTATTCAGGTACTTCTGTCATTAGATCTCATTACTCCTTCTCTCCACGCCTAGTGGTTAGAGTCGTCGGACTGGTTTCCTAAATGCCAAGTCTACACCCTGGTGGAAAGTTTCCAAACTGCAGCCAATCACCTGTTTTCGGTAACGGAAGCTCTGCTGATCCTCAGGTTGTAGAGTTGCCTCTGTGTGGAGTCTTAAAGGGCTTTCCTACCTGAGCCTTAAAGCCTCGTACACACGATCGGATTTTCGGCAGGGAATTGTGTGATGACAGGCTGTTGGCCTAGTACGCTCCATCGGACAATTGTTGTCCAATTTTCCCCCAACAAATGTTGGACAGCAGGCTAGTAAATTTTCGGCGGACGACGGTCTGTTGTCAGATTTTCCTATCGTCTGTACACAAGTCCGTCACACGAGGGTTGAAAGTTGACAAACAGGCATGCTCTGAATCAATGCTCACCAAACACGACATTAGCAGAAGGTGCCCAAAGGGTGGCGCTCAAGAGCTGAAATTCCACGTTCATGTTTGTTGGCCGACCATTGTGTGCCGTTAGTATGCAAGACAAGTTCCTGGCACACTCCCCTCGGACAAAAGTCTAAAGTCCCGTACAAACGATCGGACTTTCCGACGGGAAATGTTCGATGACAGGCTGTTGGTGGTAAATCCGACCGTGTGCACGCTCCATCGGACAATTGTTGTCGGATTTTCCGCGGACAAATGTTGAACGGCAGGTTTTCAAATTCTCGGCGGTCCGACAAGTCCATCGGGCAAAAGTCCAAAGTACAAACACGCATGCTCAGAAGCAAGGACGAGCCGGAAGCCGTCGGTCTTGTAAACTGTCGTTCGTAATGGAGAATTAACATTCGTGACGCGGCAAATTATGAAATCTGGAGATGCAGCGCACAATTCTCTTCTTCTTTAATGGGATAATAATTAAACTGCTTTGCTGGTGATACTGATGGAGTTTTTGCAAACAAATTTTCAAAGGCTTTTATTTTTCTAGTGATATCAAGAATAATATTATTATGCTTTTTTTTTTTTATTTGTGCAAGTTACCACAACACCATTATCCCGTAGTTTTTAAGATCAAAGATACAACTATGTTGGTGTCCCTTGTCAATTTTATATTGTATTTTTTTAAATGTAACTGCCAACTCCCAAACTGTCATTTGGAGAAAAACACAAAACCAACTATTATTCTCCACAATTTTTTTATTGTGTATTAAAAAAAAATAGACATGGTATCTGCCAATAGAACTTAACCAAAAAGTGCATTCTATGCATCCAAAAAATAGAAAATATACCAAATCAAATCATTATTATTCAACCAAAAAAAATAATAATGTCAAAGCAATAACTCCAAGGCCAATAATAAATAACACGTTATCTTCTCCGATTCCGCAACATGGCTGGTTGACGAACGGCCAATCAGAGACGAACTGAAAAGTACAAAATGAAAAGTGCGAAATGAAAAGCACAAATCAACACTCACCAAACTTCTACTAACATGAAATTAGCAAAAGGAGCCTGAAGGGTGGCGCTAAAGAGCTGAAAAACAACATAGTACAACACTACGTTCGGAATTGTTGGCCAACAGTTGTGCGGCCGTGTGTATGCAAGACAAGTATGGGCCAACGCCCTTCGGACAAAATTCCACAGTTTTGTTGACGGAAAGTCTGATCTTGTGTACGAGGCATTAAGGTGCCCAAAGGGTGGCGCTCAAGAGCTGAAATTCCTGGCAGTACGTCACTACGTTCGTGTATGTTGGCCGGCAATTGTGTGCCGTTAGTATGCAAGACAAGTTCCCGGCACACGCCCTTCGGGCAAAAGTCTGACGCTTTGTTGGCCAACAATCTGATCGCGTGTACGAGGCTTAAGCCTGGTACACACGATCGGATTTTCGGCAGGGAATTGTGTAATGACAGACTGTTGGCCTAAAATCCGACCGTTAGTACGCTTCATCAGACAATTGTTGTCCAACTTTCGGCCAAGAAATGTTGGATGGCAGGCTAGTAAATTTTCGGCGGACAACTTTCTGTTGTCAGATTTTTTTCGTATCGTCTGTACACAAGTCCGTCACACAGAAGTCCAAAGTACAAATGCGCATGCTCGGAATCAATGCTCACCAAACACGACTTTAGCAGAAGGTGCCCCAAAGGGTGGCGCTCAAGAGCTGAAATTCCTCGTAGTACGTCACTACGTTTGTGTTTGTTGGCCGACAATTGTGTGCCGTTAGCGGAGCTTTTTTCTCAGAGAATAGGTGCAGGAACTCCCCTTTTGGGAGTTACCCATTGTCTTTGCCCCTACCTACCTCTGAGCACCAGTCCTTGGTTCCACCCCCCACCCACCTCCCAGCTCTGCCCCTTTTAGAGAATAGAGAACCAAGTAACATTTGTGGTATTAAGTAATTTGTATGGAATTTGTTATTGATAACAAGAAAAGCAGTAAAATAGACCCCCCACAGCCAACAACAATAGACCCACCAGCAACAATAGACCCCCCCCACTGCAACAATGGGCCACCTACAACAAAATACCACCCAGCCACAATAGACCCTCTAGCAGCCAGCTATAATAAACTTCTCCCTCAACAGTAGATAACTCACAGCGACAACTGACCCCCCAGCAATATAAGACCCACCGCAGCAACAATAGATCCCCCACCAGCAACAATAGACCTCCCCAGCAGCAATCAACCCTTCTGCAGAAATAGATCCCCTCCAGCAACAATAGATCTATCAGCAACCAGCCTCAATAGACAATGTAGCACAGCCCAGCAATCCTTGTCATTACATACATTCAGTGGTGGAGGTGCTGGAACGGCGTTCCTCCGCGTTCCCGCTGAAAAAAAGCCCTGGCCGTTAGTATACAAGACAAGTTCCCGGCACGCGCCCCTTCGGACAAAAGTCTGTTGGCCAACCATCCGATCGTGTGTTACGAGGCTTTACATTCATCTAATCTAGTCTCGTAACCCTCTCAAACTATGAAAAGTCGCTCCACCAGACTAACCAATCGGCTTTTAATGTTCCAATAAAATGAAGAATTTGAATTGGGGCGATTACACTTTCATTCCAGTTTTAATAACCCGTTCCTACAGAGAAGGAGCAGCTGATCTCGTTAATAAATTATAGAGCAGGTTCTGTCGCATGAATAATATTTATAGCAATGACTATGTGTGTCTACATATAATATGCGTTACGTTGGCTCGTGGTAATTATGGGATGTCAAGGAGGACAGATTTGTAATGAGAGAAGTGAAGAGGAGATGTAAAAAAACAAACAAAATCTGACTATTAGTAACTGGCGGTCAGTCTGATTATATCCAGGATGGTGAATACTTGGTGGCTCTTTGTTGTGAATGGACTGTAAAGAATCCTTCACCTGGATTTAATGTATCCACTTGTAAGACTGACGAAAGGTAAACAATACAATGTTTTCAAGTGATAAGATTAATGACTGCATGATAACTGTATGTAATATTTTTTCCTATATTATGATAGCTGTAATTTCTATTGTTTGTAAACTTTTTTTTTTTCTTAACCCCTTCACACCTAACAGTAAAACAAATCTAAATGCCTGAGCTCAATTTTGCAAATTTGACGTGTGTTAGTAAAACCGTACATATCATCACAACTGCTTTGTACATACATAGTTACATCGTTACATAGTAACATAGTAGGTGAGGTTGAAAAAAAGACACAAGTCCAACCTATGTGTGTGATTATATGTCAGTATCACATTGTATATCCCTGTGTAGTGCTTATCTAAAGGCCAGTTCACACCACATGCAGTCCAGTGCGGGTTTTTTTTCTGCATCAAAAACGCATAGAAAGTAGGTTATATGGGTTTTCAATTGCATAGTTCACACCAGAGCTTGCAGTTCCAGTGCGTTCCAGTTCCAGAAAAAAAAAGTAGAAGATGCTGCATTTTTCCTGCACTGGAACGCTGTAAAAAGCATCAAAAACTCACGGGAACGCACCAAAATGCACTGGAACACCCATGTTCTTATTTAAGGTTAAGAAAAAAAAAGGGGGTGAATGCACTTTACTGCATCAAAAACGCACCAAAAACGCATCAAATACGCACCAAAAACGCATCAAAGCGCGCATGCAAAAACACATCTGGAGCGCACCCAGACTGCGTTTCTATGGTGTGAACTGGCCCTAAGAGCGCTTTCACACTGGGGCGGTGGGGGCGTCGGCGGTAAAACAGCGCTATTTTTAGCGCTGCTTTACCGCCGTTATTGCAGCGGTATTCGGCCGCTAGCGGTGCGGTTTTAACCCCCGCTGGCGGCCGAAAAAGGGTTAAATCTGCTCGCATAGCACGGCTATAGCCGCGGTATTGCCGCAGTATAGCCGCGTTGCCCCATTGATTTTATTGGGCAGGAGCGGTGAATACACCGCACCTTCACTGCTCCAAAGATGCGGTTTGCAGGAGATTTTTTCTTCTCCTGCCAGCGCACCGCGGCAGTTTTAGGTCGGTTTGCAGGCGCTATTTTTCCGCAATAACGCCTGCAAACCGCCCCAGTGTGAAAGGGGCCTAATAGTTTTTTGAAACTATTGATGCCCCCGCTGAGACCACCGCCTGTGGAAGGGAATTCCACATCCTTGCCGCTCTTATACACACGACCGGTTTTGCTGCCGGAATAAACTCCGAAGGTTTCTCCGACGGAACTCAGACGGAATTCCATTCAAGCGGTCTTTCCTACACGCGGTCAAACCAAAGTCCGACCGTCCAGAACGCGGTGGCGTACAACGCGTACGACGGGACTAGAAAAAGGAAGTTCAATAGCCAGTAGCCAATAGCTTCCGTCTCGTACTTGCTTCAGAGCATGCGCCGTTTTTGGTCCGTCGGAACACAATGCAGACCAGCGGTTTTCCTGATAGGAATTGGCTCCGTCGGAAATATTTAGAAAGTGTTCCATTTCTAGGTCCGTCAGAATTTTTCGAAAAAAAAAAAAGCCTGATAAGGCACACACACGATCGGAATATACGATGAACAAACTTCCGTCGGACTTTTTCTGTTTTTCTGTCGGACATTCCGCTCGTGTGTACGCGGCTTTACAGTAAAGTTTAAGGTTAAACCTCTTTTCTTCTAATTTTAATGAGCAGCCACGAGTCTTATTAAACTCCCTTCCGCAAAAAAGTTTTCTCCCTATTGTGGGGTCACCAGTCCGGTATTTGTATATTGTGGGGTCACCAGTCCGGTATTTGTATATTGAAATCATATCCCCTCTCAAGCGTCTCTTCTCCAGAGAGAATAAGTTCAGAGCTCACAACCTTTCCTCATAACTAAGATCCTCCAGACCCTTTATTAGCTTTGTTGCCCTTCTTTGTACTCGCTCCATTTCCAGTACATCCTTCCTGAGGACTGGTGCCCAGAACTGGACAGCATACTCCAGGTGCGGCCGGACCAGAGTCTTGTAGAGCGGGAGAATTATCGTTTTATCTCTGGAGTTGATCCCCTTTTTAATGCCAATATTCTGTTTGCTTTGTTAGCAGCAGCTTGCCATTGCATGTCATTGCTGAGCCTATCATCTACTAGGACCCCCAGGTCCTTTTCCATCCTGGATCCCCCCAGAGGTTCTCCCCCTGCATCCAAGTGGATTATACCGCATTTTTTTTTTCAGGAAAAATTAGGCTTTCATTTGGTGGTAAATGAATATGGATACCCCCCCTTTTTTTTTCAAAGGAAAACTGGCTCTAAACAGTAAAAAAAAATTTTTTAAATGTAGCTGTATATTTCTTCTTACTACCATAACCTTCCACCAAAGAACAACCCCAAATAAATTCTACAGATCCTGGCGATCGCAACAATACCACATATGTGTATGTATGTTAGTTGTTGTTTGTACCTGTAGTACAGCCCAGAAGCAATAGTGCGCAATTTTTTATTATTTTTTTTGTCCTACCTAAAACACGCCGATGCTAACTGACACTGATGCTAATTAACCACTTCAGCCCCGGAAGATTTTACCCCCCTTCCCGACCAGAGCACTTTTTGCGATTCGGCACTGCGTCGCTTTAACTGACAATTGCGCGGTCGTGCGACGCTGTACCCAAACAAAATTGACTTCCTTTTTTCTCCACAAATAGAGCTTTCTTTTGGTGGTATTTGATCCCCTCTGCGGTTTTTAATTTTTTTGCGCTATAAACAAAAATATAGCGTAGATTTTGAAAAAAAACAAACAATATTTTGTACTTTTTGCTATAATAAATATCACAAAAAAATACCGTATATACTCGAGTATAAGTCGAATTTTTCAGCACCTTTTTTTGTGCTGAAAGTGCCCCCCCTCGACTTATACTCGAGTCAAGCACTTTTCTACAGCAAATAATTTCATTTTCCGAACCTACTTTGGGGCCCCGTATCTCAGGGCCACTTAGTGCTCGAAACCCCAATTTTGGTGTGCAAACCCAGTGGACCTGGTACCACAACATATCCAAAGCTGGAGTTCCTAGCACTAAGTGGCCCTGAGATACGGGGCCCCAAAATCGGTTCGGAAAATGTCATTCTCTGCTGCAGAAGTGCTTGACATTTTCTGAACCGACTTTGGAGCCCTGTATCTCAGGGTCACTTAGTGCTTGGAACCCCAAATTTGGTGTGCAAACTCAGTGGACCGGGTACCATAACATATCCAAAGCTGGAGTTCCTAGCACAAAGTGGCCCCGAGATATGGGGCCCCAAAATAGGTTCGGAAAATGTCATTCTCTGCTGCAGAAAAGTGCTTGACATTTTCTGAACCGATTTTTGTGGTCCTGTATCTCGGGGCCACTTGGTTCTAGAAATCCCAGCTTTGGATATTTTATTGTGCTAGTTCCACTGGGTTTGCACACCAACGTTGGGGTTCCTAGCACTAAGTGGCCCCGAGATACGGGGCCCCAAAGTCGGTCAACTGTGTCCATCTGTAGCAATGTCATTTAGGGACACTTTGGGTTCAGAGACCCCAAATTTTGGCTGCAGCTAGGGGGCATCTAGGAACCCTTAACTACCGAGTTTGAAGTTCAGGGGACCTATGGCTGCAAATGGGCACAGTGAGGCATGCAAATGGGCACAGTGATGCTGCAAATGGGCATTGTTGACCCTCTTTTCCACTTACAGTAGCTGTGCATTTCTCACCCTCGTCTTATACTCGGGGCAATAAGTTTTTCCCATTTTTTGTGGTAAATTAGGGCCTCGACTTATACTCGGAACGACTTATACTCGAGTATATACGGTATATAAAAAAACACATTTCTTCCTCACTTTTGCAAGAAAACCCCAATATTTTTTACATTCTGCTATAATACATATCTAGAAAAAAAAACGTATTCCTCAGTTTAGGCCAATATGTATTCTGCTACATATTTTTAGTAAAACAAAAAAAAATCTCAATAAGCGTAGATTGATCGGTTTGCGCAAAAGTTATAGCGTCTACAAAATAGGAGGATACATTTTGGGTTTTTTATTTCTTTTTTATTGTTTTTACTGGTAATGCGATTTTTAGCGGGACTGCGACATTGCGGCGGACAAACCTGAGCACAAGTGACACTTTTTGGGGACTGGTGACATTATTACATTGATCAGTGCTATAAAAATGCCCTGATCACTGTATAAATGCCACTGGCAGGGAAGGGATTAACACTAGGGGGGCGATCAAGGGATTAAGTGTGTTCCCTCAGTGTGTGTTCTAACTGTGTGGGGGGCTGGGCTGCCTGGGAAAACAAAGAGATCTGCTGTTCCTGGTCACTAGGAAAAGCAGATCTCGGAGTTGTCCCCTGTCAGAGCAGGGATCCACCTTACTCTTCAGCGCTATCGCGGGTGGCCGCGCGCCCACAGTTTTACATGCACAGAATGGCGTATGGGTACAGTGGTTAGCACAGGAGAGCCGAACTGCAGCCGTATATATACAGTGGCTGGTCGGCAAGCAGTTAAAAAAACAGAACAAACTCCAAAATATTCATAATGTCCTAAATATACTGACCCTGACCTTTGACCCTGACCTTTCACCCTTACTTGACCCAAGCACTAACCCTGGCGCTGACCCAGATTAAACCTTCTAGGTGATAGGTGTGCAAACAGGGTGTGCCAGGTGTGCCCTGTGCGCTTTAAGCCGGCCATAGATGGATCAGATCTCGACTAGTTCAACAGGGGCTGGCCGAGATTCAATCCAACTATAGGCAGGCTGGTCGTACTGAAGTCAGTCCATTGATCGACTTCAGTACAACCAGCCTGTCCGATTTTTTTGCATGTGATCACTGCCAGCAGCTATAGCAGCCAGCAGTGATCATTGTGTGATCATTGTGTTCTGCTGGTGTGGAAGGCTCTATTGGGGAGATGGGAAAGATTTCCCTGTGATGGACTCTGCCATAAGAGAAGTGTATATACACACACGCATGTGTAGCTTTGGGGGTGCACACCCTAATGCAATAGGCTGCGCACACCTATGATCTAGATATTTTTCTTTATTTTATTTTATTTTTTAATTTTTTTTGTTAAAAAAAAAAATTACAAACACTTTTTTCTTTCTTTCTGCAAGGAACGAGAAAGATACGTTGTATACTTCTTCTCTTTTTACAGAAAGAAAAAACACATGGGGCGGGCTTCACAGTGACAGTGCCAATTAGAGGCTATCACAGCGATCAGTAGACCCAGAATCAGGATATCTGGATCCCGGTTATTAGTATGGGTCCGGGGTTCTCAGTGAGACCCCAGTCTCTGTGCTGGGAGAAAGCCGTGTGTAGCGCTCCCGGCACCAAGGAAGAAACATATATATGCGGCCCCACCTAAAAAAAGCTCAGTGCAGTCAGGCTGCATATATGTGTTACGTCGGCGTGAAAGGGTTAAGTTAAAATAACAAACAGTGGCAGCTGGTGCTCAAAATTTTTGGGGGGGCACAAACTGATAAATTCTGAAAAAAACCCCATTGATTGCAGCCTCACTGTGCCATCAATCGCAGCCACTGTGCCCATCAAACGCAGCCACTGTGCCCATCAATAGCCGCCACTGTGCCATGAAATGCAGCCACTGTGCCCCATAAAATGCAGCCACTGTGCCCATCTATTGCCTCCACTGTGCCCATCAAATGCAGCCACTGTGCCTATCAATTGTCGCCACTGTGCCATCAAATGCAGCCACTGTGCCCCATAAAATGCAGCCACTGTGCCCTTCAATTGCCGCCAATGTACCATCAAAGGCAGCCACTGTGCTATCAATCGCAGCCACTGTGCCCATCAATTGCCACCACTGTGCCATCAAACACAGCCACTGTTCCATCAAACGCAGCCACTGTGCCCATCAAATGCAGCCACTGTGCCCATCAATTGCCGCCACTGTGTCATCAAACGCAGCCACTGTACCATCAAATGCAGCCACTGTGCCCCATAAAATGCAGCCACTGTGCCCATCAATTGCCGCCACTGTGCCCATCAAATGCAGTCACTGTGCCCATCAATTGCTGCCAATGTACCATCAAAGGCAGCTACTGTGCCCATTAATTTCTGCCACTGTGCCCCATCAAACGCAGCCACTGTGCCATATCAAATGCTGCCAGTGTGCCCCCCGCCAGCCCGCCGTCTGCACTTACCTGTCTCGGTGGGACCACTCCTCGATGTCTTCTCCCGTCCTCTCTTCCCATCCTCGGCTATGATTGGATGCCTGGCGTCCGATTACAGCGCCTGTTGTGTCAGCCAATCAGGTGACGGTTAACATATCCGAGCACCTGATTGGCGGAGAGGCGGTTTAGTGTTAGGAAAGCGAATATTCATTCGCTTTTCTAACACAGATGAGTGACCTGCGAGCAGGTCACCTTTTTAGACGCCTATTAGAGCCTATGGCTCTAATCAGGTGCTTCAAAACCAACCCCCACCACTGTAATTCAGGCCCCCTAATATACATTATATATGTGTGTAATAAAGTTATGTTTTAAATCTTCCCATGAGACTGGTATAAATAAATGTAAGTACATATTGTTTAAAGAGAGAGAGAGCACAACTCAAACTACTTGCTTTCAGACTCTCTCTCTGTAAATTACTCTACATACACTCTGAATTATGAGAAGAGGTTCAGGGAAGGAGAAATGAGGAGGTGTCACATCCTTGACTCATGCATATGTGTGTGTAAAATAGATCTTGAGCTATTGAGCTCAGTAAGAAAGGACACTGTGAAAGGACTACAATGTTTCATATTTACCAGACTTAAAAAAACATGATTTGATGACTTACATTTAACGTTATCTTTATACTATTTTATTTACATGTTTATTTTGTTTACTTTCAGAAATGGGGGCCCATGGGATTCTCTTGCTATGTACGCTGATCGCAGCATTTTTGGGTAAGAATTAAATCTTTAAAAACAATTTAAAAAAATATTAGTCCAAGAATGAAATCAGTGAAGACTAAAGGATGTATGGACCTGATCTTTCGTGACCAGAGTTCCTTGAAGACTACTTTAGATTTTAGATTCCTGGCCAAGTGTGGCGGAGTCTGTGTGCATTAGAGTGCTTAGCTTGTTTTATCTACTTAAAGCATTTTAGGATTGTGGGGAAATTAGGTTTTTATTTGGTACTCTGTTTAAAAAAAAAAAAAACTATACTTTTTTATAATTAGCTGATAAATGGACAAAAATGTTGAAGAATTGCCTATTAGGTTATTTTACTTTTAAGGTCCATCTCTGGGCAAGTCCACATCTATATGGGTCAGAAAGGCGTGCAAAAGCTTGCGCTTTCCCAACAAGAAGAGAAACACTCTGCTCTTCAGCAGACACGCGGGGAGGTGTTCTTAATGTGTCAGAAACGATGAAATCAGACCGAGACAGAAGTACAGTTAAATCACATTTGTTTAATAATAAAAGTAAAAAGAACAAACTTAGTCAAAACATAGCCAAAGTTAAGTAACGGGAAAGGATAGTCAGCCAAGCCCGAAGTCAGGGATCAATGTAGTGGAACAGCAAGCAGGACCTGGAGCCAGAAGGCATATCAGCAAAGCCAGTCTTTAAACAGGAACGCAAAGATAGTTTCTTGTGATGTGACCAAGGCAAAGGCAGAGCTCCTCTGGACTGGACGCCTTAAGTAGGCAGGACTGACGAGCAGGATCATCAACAACTGAGTAACTGTGGAGAGAGATGGGAGCTGGCAATTAGCCGACAGCTGAGAGAAGGAAGGGATGAGCCCAACCCTGACATAATGGCGCCCCCATATATCGGTAAACATGCATGTTTTCAAGTACGCCAAACAGCATGGTGCCGCAGGGTGCCAAGGGACAGGGACTTCTTTACCCACGTTTCTTATTAGCAGGGTAGCTTACTGAAATAAATGGGCTGCCCTACATGAGACACTCAGGAATGCGCATAAAACGCACCGGTGTGTGCAATAATGTGCACCAAGCTTTAAGGAAGATCTTTTATACATTAACCCAGCTCCACTGTCTGTGTCTCAGTTGCACAGTTTCCAGTAGACATGTGCAATTTGTTTTTCGTTCCCGAATCAGTTTTTTAGCGAATTTCGACAAATTTGTTAATGCGGAAATATACCTGAATTAACGAAAACCCGTTTAACAAGTTTTTCCGAATATTCGTAAATTCGAAAATTTGTAAATATGTAAATTCGGAAAATTGAAAATTCGAAATTCGAAAATCCGAAACCTTGAAAATCTGAAATAATAATTAACTAATAATAATAATAACTTAAAGCGGAGTTCCACCCAAAAATGGAACTTCCGCTTTAAGGGAAGGTGACCCCCTGACATGCCACATTTGACATTTGTCATTTTTTGGGGGGGGGCAGATACCCTCTTTTTAGGGGGTCCCAGCTCCCACTTCCTGCACCGCGGCACCGGAAGGGAGATCACCTCTCCCCCTCCCTCTCAGCAATCATCTGGGACACGTCACAGGTCCCAGATGATTGCCCGGCTAGTCACGGCGCACATTGCGGCTCGCGCATGCGCAGTGAGTGCCCGGCTGTGAAGCCACAGCCGGGCGCCCACAGTTGCAATGCCGGCAACGCAGAGAAGAGGGGGAGACAAGCGGGGCTTCGTTCCCCTCCGCATCGCTGGACCCTTGGACAGGTAAGTGTCCGATTATTAAAAGTCAGCAGCTTCAGTATTTGTAGCTGCTGACTTTTAATTTTTTTTTTTTTTTTTTTTTTTTTAGCAAAGCTCTGCTTTAACTATCATTAACTATTAAATTATAGGTATTGGAAGTCCCTTTCAAATTTGGCTGTTAATGAATATAATATGAATTTATCCAAAGTTACGAATTAACCCGAAATAATGATTGCCATAACCAAACAAATGGAACTTAATGAATGAATAATAATAAATAACAATAATAATAAAAAGTTTTTTATTATTATTACTGTTATCTATTATTATTAATTTGTTGTGTTCCAACCGTTTAGATATGGCAATCGTTATTTTGGATAATTCGTAACTTTGGATAAATTCGTATTCCTTACGTTCACTAACAGCCACATTTGAAAGGAAATTCCAATACCTATAATTTAATAGTTAGTTATTTTTAGTTAGTTAGTTAGTTAGTTAGTTAGTTAGTTAGTTAGTTAGTTAGTTAGTTATTCTTTAAAATTTTCGGATTTTCTTTCTTCTTTTTGAATTTACAAATTTTCTAATTTTCGAATTTATGAATTTTGGAATTTACCAATTTTAGAATTTTACAAATTTACAAACTGCGATCATAACGAATGCCCCGAAAAATGGAAAAAAATAAATAAAATGAAACAGCCAAATTTGAAAGGAAATTCCAATACCTATAATTTAATAGTTAGTTATTATTAGTTAGTTAGTTAGTTAGTTAGTTAGTTAGTTAGTTAGTTAGTTAGTTAGTTCGTTAGTTATTCTTTCAAATTTTTGGATTTTCTTTCCTCTTTTTAAATTTTCAAATTTTCGAATTTACGAATTTTCGAATTTACGAATTTTCGAATTTACGAATTTTCTAATTCACCAATTTTCGAATTTACAAATTTACGAATTGCGATAATAACGAACGACCGAAAAAACAAAAAAAACAATTTAAAATGCAAACAAACACATTTTTCGGCAGTGCACATGTCTAGTTTCCAGTAACAACAACCGTTGGATCCAGAGCTGCAGTAGACCAGTAGCTCCTTCTTGGTGCCATCATATTGCTGCCATCTACTGTATGCTGAGAGAACGGCACCAACCCCCAACCAATAGAAAGTGTCCATATCAACCAGGCAGTGATAGGGACACCTGCAAAAGGAACCTCCTCCTTTGCAGGAAAAACTAGATAAAGCTCGGGACTTGGTGCATTACATGACCACAGATTAATGTAAGTAATTGGGAAATTAGGAATTAAAAAAAAAAACTAACCCAGTGATTAGTTGGGGGGGGGGAAAGGGTATGAGCAGTGCCAGGATTATTCATTAACTGTTTTCAATACATTTTAAAAAAATGTTTTAAATCAACGCATTTCTCCTTTATTTTTTCTTCTTTCAGATATGGGGTGGACAGGTCCTGCAGGGACGGAGTTCATCACCACCTTCTTGCAGAATGGGGCGAATGGTTTATCTGGTCAGAAATGTGTTCTTCGGGTGACCGGCCTTCATGATAACACCACAGTCACCGTCATTGTGTCGGGGGAATCCTTCAAGACAAGCTTTGAAATACAAAATAAAAATGCCCTGACTTTGACTCTTCCAACATCAACGGAGGTTAGAGGAAGTGGGGTTTTTACGAAAACAGTCCACATCAAAGCTACCTCTCCCATCATTGTCGTTTTGCTTCATGAAAAATTCCGTACAGCTGAGACAACGGTTTTGCTCCCAGTGTCCAGTTTAGGGACTGTTTATTACCTTTACACCCCCAAAACTGGATCTTCTGGTTCCTCTAAGGTTTTCTCCGTGTTGGCGACTGAAGAAACCACTGTTGAGATTCACAACAAAGGATTTATTCAGTTGAATGGGAAAGGATATAGACCGAATAGTGTTATTACCATAACCTTAGCTTCTATGGAAGGCGTTCAGGTTCTCAGCCCAGAAGATCTTTCAGGTTCTAAAGTGGTTGCTAACAAACCAGTGGCTGTGTTGAGTGGAAACACTTGTGCCCAAAAAAACACCAAGTGTAATCATGCCTTTGAGCAACTCTTGCCTGTGCCCAGCTGGGGAATTCACTACCTGGTGGCACCAGTCTCTATATTATCACAGCAAAAATCAGACACCGTCGCGGTTATTTCCGCTGGTCCCACTGAAGTGACCTACACCTCTGGTGATAAACAAGAGAAACAAAACATGGTGGAGGGTCAGGTCTTAGAGCTTGACATATCAAGCGTGCCATTAAAAATTGAAGCGAATAACGGAGTGCAAGTCATTTTCCTCAGTTCAGGTGGAAAAGGCAGAAGGTATGAGTATTCCCCTTTCATGATGAATATCTTAGACGTCGATAGCTACTGCTCAGCCTACGCCGTATTTGGACAACGAAGCATTGACAACTATTTTACCATAATAGCCGAGAATGCTGCAATGGAAGGCATCACTTTAGATGGGAAAAGCCTTACAGATCCCGAGTGGAAGTCAATTCCGGGAACGGAATTCAGCTGGCTTGAGTACAATTATGGAAATTCTGCAACCTCTCACAGAATTGAACATGAGAATAAAAAATTTGGCCTGCAGAGTTTCGGAATCAGTTCGGTCTACAGCTATGGCAGTGTAGGAGCCTGTGTCAAAGGTATTCTTTTGAAAACTTATTTTTTTTATTTGAATGCTTTTGAATTAACTCCTTTGCACCTATGGGTAAAACAAATCTAAAAGCCTAAGCACAATTTTGCAAGTTTGACTGGTGTTAGTAAAACCATACATATCATCACAACTACTTTGTGCATCCAGGTGGATTCATTCCTGTTTTTTTCAAGACAAATTGGGCTTTGTTTTGGTGGTAAATAGTAAGGGAAATCTCAGATTTTTTTTTTTTCAAAGGAAAACTGGCCCAAAATAATAAAAAAAATCAAAACAAAAAAAGAGCGACAATTTTGAAAAAAAAACACAATATTTTTTACTTTTTTGCTATAATAAATATCCCCCCAAAAATATATAAAAAAAACTATTTTTTTCCTCAAATTAGGCCGATACGTATTCTTCTACACATTTTTGGTAAAAAAAACAAAACGCAATAAGCATATATTGATTGGTTTGTGCAAAATTTATAGCGTCTACAAAATAGAGGATAGTTTTATGGCATTTTTATTTTTATTTTTTTTTATTAGTAATGGCGGCGATCTGCGATTTTTATCGGGACTGCGGCATTATGGCGGACTCATCAAACATTTTTGGGACCATTGTCATTTTTACAGCGATCAGCGCTATAAAAAAATGCATTGATTACTGTGTAAATGACACTGGCAGTGAAGGGGTTAACCACTAGGGGGCAGTGAAGGGGTTAAGTGTGTCCTAGGGAGTGATTCTAACTGTGAGGGGGGTGGGCTTGAACACACATGACAGAGATTACTGCTCCTGATCACAGGTAGCAGTAGATCATTGTCCTGTCACTAGGCAGAACGGGGAAATGCTTTGTTTACATAAGCATCTCCCCGTTCTTCCTCTACGTGACACGATCGCGGGCACCCGGCGGACATCGAGTCCGCGGGACCCACGATCACGGAGACCGCGGCGGGCGCGCACGCGCTGGCGACACCGCTTCTTAAAGGGGACGTACCTGTACGCCCTTTTGCATGCTGGTGCGATTCTGCCAATGTGCATTGGCGTGCGCTGGTCGGCAAGCGGTTGAAGTATTAGTACTAAAGGCAAAACTTTTTTTTTTGTTTTGGATAGAGTGGGGGGAATTACAACACAAACAAAAAGAGAAGCCCTTCGTGCTCCGACCAGAGCAGCACTCCCAAATACTACACAACAGAAAAAACAGAGAACAATTTGCCCAAGAGACTTTGAGGAGTGGTGCTCTATAAAATAGTACAACACACGTAAAAAAAATACAAAATGTATTAGATTTGCATAAAAAAATAAGAAGTACAGATTGACATTCATTGTGTAAAAGTGAGGTCAACGTTTCACCAATGTACATTCAGGATGCCACAATAATGATACATGGATCGATATTCATATGCGAACACTGCAAGCGCTATGCATTTCGTGGGGCAACGCCCGCCTCATCAGGAGCCAGTTGCAGTCAGTTTGTATGTGCATCTACGAAAAAAACCATGTCACTAAATAATAAATACATTGAGATTGTGTTCAACAGTCAATGGAGAACAACAGAGAGAATTGATTAGAAAAAACAGTACAGCCAATTCCAGAAAATGTGTGACTGAGTATACTCACGTATGAACTTAAATTCATATTCGGGTGGGGCAACTACAATGCTATCCACAAGATTTACTTTAATGGTTTATGATTTAATGTGTATTATAAGTATAGTTTGGAATGTCGTTACATAACAATCCAGAATGATGCCTATAAATGTCTCTCCACTGTTTAGCAATCCAAGAATTTGGAAAAAATCTTACTTCATTATAGACATACATTATTCAAGTGTTATTTTGGTTATTTAAAGTAAACCATGTTTTACTAAAGGGGTTCCATAGGCCCACATGCCTAAAGAGGACCACATAATAAGTTTGCGTTTACTTGAATCTTAGGCAATTTTAATGATTTATGTAAATTTGTGTCTGATTAAGATCCAGGTCCTCCACCTCCCACTTGCAGAAACACAGCTTGCCCTTCACGTCAAGTGTGCATCATGGAGAACGGGAAACCCAAATGCGTCAAACCACAAGTGGACTTGTGCTGGGCGTCTGGAGATCCTCACTTCCGAACCTTTGATAGAGTGTATTACGACTTCATGGGGACATGTACATACACGTTTGCCACAGTCTGTGGGGATGTTGTTGACAAAGATCTGCCGACGTTCTCAGTTCAATTCAAGAGTGATAATCGTGGAAATGTTAGAGTTTCTTATGTAGGTCAAGTCACATTACAAACAGGTGGTCATACCATTGTGGTCAAGAAAGGAGAGCATGGCTATGTGAGGGTAAGTAGTACTCAGGACTGGATTTATACTTTTTGCTCTCCTGGGCCAGCTACCTTATGCCATCCTTCCTTGCTGTTACTTCCCCCCTCTCTATCATATTCACCCTCACAGGACAATGTTCTACATAAATTTGAATAAATGACAATAGGCAAAGTGGATTAACAATTGTATTAAAAATAGAATTGCACAAATAGCAGGGCAAATAAACACCTAAACATTAACTTCTCAATATATTTTTAATAAATAGTAAATTTGGCATCAAAAACTAGTGTTGGGGCGGTGCATACTAGGTCGGCGACGTCACATGGAGGATTGCCACCAGGTGACGTCGCCAGGTGGCCCCGCCCCTTACCTATTTAAGAACTGTCAAACGATGAAGCAGGCAGTCGGCAGTTAGCCTTCATCGCGGGTGGTGCTTTTTTTTTCAGGTCCCACGGTGATGGCGGGCATCTTGATTGACAATGGATCTACATCGGGAAACAATGTTTTTTTTAATTTTTAATAAAGGAATTGTCAATATGTGTGTGTGTTTTTTTTGTGAATGAGTAGGGTTACAATGTACCCCCATACTCATTCACATCGAGGGGGGTGGAATCTTGGGGCCCTCTTGTTAAAGGGGGCTTCCAGGATTAAATAAGCCCCCTGCTCGCAGATCCCCCCAACCACAGCCCAGGGTTGTGGGGAACAGGTCCTTGTCCCCATCAACATGAAGACAATGTGCTTTGGGGTGGGGGGGCAGAGCACTTCCCAATGTTGAAGGCATGTGGCCTGGTATGGTTCTGGAGGGGGGACGCTCGCTCACCCCCCCCTTTCCTGGCCTGCCAGGCTGCATGCTCAGACAAGGGCCTGCTATGGACTGGGGAAGACCCCCACACTGTCTTTTTTTCCTATTTTTCTTTTCATTCTGCTGTTAGCGGAGAAGCTCGTTGACAGCTGATGACTCATCCGTTGTTAAGGATGCAGCGACCGGCTTTCCGGCCCACTCCTTACCAACCAGCTATTCACTGCACCCTGATTGGGCAAAGCTTTGCCCAATCAGGGCTTAGAATGCACTGTGCAGCGTGAAGTGCATTGTGGGGTGCTTGGCAGGCGAACATCCCGTTGAGCGCCCTGCAAGTTCGGGTGTTCCCCGATTGCTAATGTTCGGGCTGAACCTATGCAAGGTCTGAACCGTTTGCCCAACACTATTAGAAACACAACTGATTCCATTATGACACAACCATTAAAATGTCTGCAGAGACACAATCAGTATTCCAATGACATAATCAGCATTGGGTCTAAAGAACCACAATCAGCTGTAACTGTCACTGCGTGTCCTTCTTTCACTGTCCATTCCACTGTCTACACAGGGCATGTGTACAACCCCTCTCTCTAGCATGATGTGGGAAGGTAGTGGGAGTAACTGGAAACATAGTGGGCCTGCTACAGGCATGGGAGCTGAAAATGTACAAAGGCATGTGCTGGAGGAACAAATATTGCCTGACAGGCTTTTTAAGCCTATAAGTAGCAATGGCAAACATCAATTTAAAATGGTCCTGGTAGTTACTGTATGTGCTGTCCCTGGTGACCATGGCACCCTTAGGCATGAACTATGAGGCCTAGTGAAAAACCTGGCCCTACTTGTCCTCTTGATCACCATTTCACTGCATACAAAGGATAATCACTCTTCGCCTTTCTCTAGCCTTCTAGGGGGTGGTTGTGGGAGCAGCTGAAAACAAGGTGGAGTTCTGGATAGGCCAGTTGAGGGTAGTTGAAACTTACATAGGCATGTGCTGGAGGAAGGGGAGGATGGAGTATTGACTGACAGGCTTTCAATGCCTATAAGTGGAAATTGGCTAGCATAAATTTAAATTGGGCGTGGCTGCTACTGTATGTGGTGCCCTTGGTGACCATGGCACCCCAGGGCATGTCTTATGTGGCTAAGTGAGAAATCTGGGCCTGCACCTAATTTAACACACAATATACTCTGTGTCTACACACAAAAGAAAAAAATAATGATTTCTTTCTTTTTATATGGTAAATCAGAAGAAGGAAATTTTTACTGATGCTAATAAAAGCTGATATCGATGTTGTTTAACGCTTGACTCTTGACGCTATTTTTCTTTTCTTGGTCATTCTTTCCAGGTGGACAACTGCCTAAGACAGCTCCCTATATCACTGTTGAATGGAACTCTAACAATATTCCAGAGTGGGTACGCTGCCATTATACAGCTCGGGAATGATATGATGATGTCTTATGATTGGAACCATTACTTGTGGATGGAGCTCACAAGGCGGTATGCTGGAAAGATGTGTGGCATGTGTGGAAATTACAACCAAAATTCAGCAGATGACTTCCTAACTCCTTCTGGGACCCAAGCTGCCAACCCCATTGCCTTGGGCACTAGCTGGGCGGTAAGATATAGTCTACTATCAAACACCTTGTTTAGGGGCTTCCTCCTAATTGTGTAACTGTTGATGGTTGTCTGTCTTGTGTTGGCAGGTAGAAGATGGCACATTGTGCTGGCATGATTGCCACGGCCCCTGCCTCAGCTGCCCACCCACCATTGCCCAGCAGTACATAACTGATGACTTCTGTGGGCTTATCAGCAAAGTCAATGGTCCATTCAGCAGTTGCCATTCAGTTCTAGACCCAAAGATGTACATGGAAAACTGTGTGTTCGATGTGTGCATCAACAATGGCTACAAGCAGATGTCATGTCAAGCGGTCAGTACCTACGCAGATGCCTGCCAACGGGCTGGAGTGAAGATTGGGCAGTGGAGAGCTACAGTGGGATGCCGTAAGTAGTTGCTGTTGAAGGCATGCTCCAGTCAGTCATATAATACTATGCATTTAAAGAATATGTACTGTATAGCTCAATTTTTTTTAGAGTAAGGTAGGAATAAAACTGCTATCAAGTAATTTTTTGCTGCCTGTGTCCAGCTGGGGAGATGCAACAGGAAGTGAGAGCAAATCTCCCTGCAGGGAATTCCCATTTTACACAATAGTCACCAGAACAGGTGCCCCACTGGAAGACTTCTCCTCAACTGTTGCCTTTATGACAGCTCAAAAATTTAAGATTTCTTCTTACTTTTTGTCCTGTGACAATGGTCGCCAGAAGAAATAAAGGGGTATATGCCCCTAATGGGGATAGATAACACAATCAAAAGCTAACCCTTCCCCTCTACAAAAAGTTTTCTTTTATACTCACACACGTTCAGTTTGAGGAGATGTTCTTTCTGAAACTCACCATTTTTTTCTGAAATGCACTGAATCTCAGGCTGCAAAAAGACCAGGTTTTCCAAGTTCGGTGATTGCCTTCTGTAGTGTTCAGAATCTTGCTACATTTAAAAAAAGCTTACTCTCACCCCCGAAAGTATGTCCCCTGAGCTCAAACCCCCTCCTCCATGCTTCCTGAGCTCTGCTGTCCCATCTATAGGAACAGGATCTGCATGGCGGTTGGTACCAGGTGGAGGGGAGAAAGATCAGAGAACTCGGATTGATCTCCCTTAGCTGCAAAGAACCCAGAAGCAACTTGTATAATGTCTCTTCCGGTTTTTGGTAACACTTTCCCTGGCCATTGTGGAAAGGGAAGAGACTAAAGGAGTGCAATCTGCACTCCATTATCTTCAATATAGAGCAGATAAGACATCAGGGGTCTGAAATACCCCTGATGTCTCTTTAAAGAAAACCTGTGACAAAGAAATGATATCACGTAAAGGACTTTTTTGTCCTCTTTGTAATTTTAATAAATAAAAATAAAGTCAAATCCAAGAAAAAAAAACTTAGCCCACCTTGCCCTGTGTACATGCACATTTGGATGCAAAAACACACGTTGATGGCACCTACAGGGCTGCTGTTATTTTACTTTCTTTTACATTTTTCTTTTGATCACTTTTATTCCTATTACAAGGAATGTAAGTATCCCTTGTAATAGGAATCATTTGTGACAGGTCCTCTTTATGGTGAGATGCGGGGTCAATAAAACCCCACATCTCTCCTCCAGGCTGGAAAGCATGAGATCGGAAAAAAAAACACAATCTCATGCTTACCAGCCGCGATCGCAGCTTTGTTTACCTCCACGGCCTGGACGTGACATCATAACGTCACGCCTGGGCCTCCAACGGTCATAGAGCTGACTGGTGACCATCTGGTCACTGGAAATCCCTTTGGTCGTCATCCGGCGGCAGTCGATTCTTTCTCTGGGTCCCCGATGGCACGAGAGAGCCTGGAGAAGCACTGGATGGCGGTGGGAGGGGGATGTCCCCTCCCGCCGCCTGTAAGAATGATCAAGCAGTGGAACTGCCTCTATGATCATTCTTATGCTGCACAGAATCGCCGGATGAAAACAAGGATATCTGAATGATGCCTGTAGCTGCAGGCATCATTCAGATATTCCCACTGAAAGTCAAGGATGTCATATGACGTCCTTGGGCTGGAAGTGGTTAAATGTGTCTTTTGATGGGTTGTTCATTTTTATGTTGTCATTTTTGGATGGGGTTCTTTTTGAGGACCCTAGATTGTAATAGATAAATGAATGATGAAAACGTTTTCATTTTCTGAGTCCTCTCCGAAGCAAATATATTAAAGCCTTCCTTTCGATTTTCAGCCTTACCTTGCCCCACAGACAGCACCTACAAATTCTGTGGCAGTGCTTGCCCAGCAACCTGCGATGATCCAGAAGGCGCGTCCGTTTGTATCGAGTCATGCGTGGAAACCTGCGAGTGCAATGCTGGGTTTGTTTTAAGCCAGGGCAAGTGTGTTTCGAAGGCAAGCTGTGGTTGCAGGTACAATGGTTTCACCTACTCCCCCAACGAAGAGTTCTGGAATGACACGGTGTGCCGGCAGAAGTGTGTGTGCAACCCTCAGACTCATAAGGTGGAATGTAAAAACAGTCCTTGCCGAGCTGGAGAAGAGTGCGCTGTGAGGAACGGCATCCTTGATTGCTACCCAACCTCCTATGGGTTGTGCGTAGGCTTCGGGGACCCGCACTACATAACATTTGATAATTTCAAGATGGACTTCCAGGGGACCTGTGTGTATTTGTTGGTGGGCCTCAGTGACCAAAGTCGAGGGCTTACCGACTTCCAAGTCCGCGTTCGGAATCAAAACCGAGGCAATGTCAGAGTCTCGTACACAAGTGCAGTTTATATCAGCGCCTATGGCACAGAGTTTGAAGCCAACAGACAGTATCCCAATAAAGTTATTGTAAGTATTGCAACATTATATTGTGTCTGAACCTTTACATCTGAACTCCCGACAGATATAAAACAGACCCATGAATGCATCTCTGCACAAAACAATACTAAATGTATTATTTTCAAAGCAAGTAGTCTAAGTATGTGAATTTTACCTTATTCGCTAAGCCCAGCCCCTGACAGACGAGTGACCTGGCCTTATTTTATCCACATGCCAAAATATGTGCCTTAAATAGACTCTGCCTGACCAAAGATGGCTGCCAAAGTCACATGGGACGCCAGTATCCAAACGGATGCTGCTTCTTTGTGACTGAGGAGATCATAGAGGAACGAGGCTCCTCCCCGACTTCCTCCTCCACCTGCATTGCCACTACAGATGAGCGCCACCTGCAGTGGAGAAACAAGACTGCACCTGCCTATATACAGCTGTAAAACTGTTGTGTAGTTTCTTTGTGCATGGCTGAACATTTCCTGATGATAACAAAATCTCTTTTCTTTTTTGTTCCCATAGGTGAACAACACACTGCAAAATCTGCCCTATAGATCTTCCAATGGCCTGTTCAGCATGTATCTCAGTCCCTCCTCAGTTGTTTTGATGTTCTCCTTTGGCCTGCAGGTCACTTATGATTATAACAGTGTTGTCGCAGTTGCAATTCCAGGCACTTACGCCAATGCTGTCAATGGACTCTGTGGAAACTTTAACAAGAACCCCAAAGACGACTTGATGCCTAAAGGAGGGAAGACTGTTACGGACATAACAACTTTTGGAAAGAGCTGGAAGGTAGCAGAAGTGTTAAATTGCAGAGATGAGGGAAACCCTGTCTGTAACAATCTCCAATCTGAAGAGAGAAGGCAAAGAGAGGGAGCCACCGAGTGCGGGGTCTTGGTTAGTCGACGAGGTCCATTCATTAAATGCTATGCTCTCGTAGACCCAGAACCGTATTTTACAAGCTGTGTCTATGACTCCTGCATCCTGGAAAACCGTCAAAGTATATTCTGCTCCGTCATAACATCATACGTGATGGCTTGTCAGGCTGCAGGGGTAACTGTACAACCCTGGAGGAGACAAGACTTCTGTCGTAAGTGATTCTTTTTTTAGAATGAATAGCTTAACTGGTTTTATAAACTTGGAATGATTCTGATTTAACTTTTTAAATATTATTTTTGATATTATGATAGAGATAGAGAGATATACAGTATATGTCCAAATATTTGTGGAAACCTGAATATCACACTTCTACGAGCTTGTTGGACAACCCATAACCAGTAATATGGAGTTAGCCTGACACTTGTGGCCATAAAGCCCTTTACTCTCCTGGCAAGGCTTTCCACAAAGATTTTGGAGTGTGTTTGCGGGAATTTGTGCCCATTTGTGAGGTCAGGTACTGATGTTGGATGAAAAGACCTGGCCCACAATCAGGGTTCCAATTCATCACAATGGTGTTTAGTAGGGTTGAGTTCAGGGCTCTGTGAAGGAAACTTGAGTTCCTCCACCAAATGGTCAATCCATGTCTCAATGAAGCCAACAGTAGGGTGGATTAACTAAAGGCAAATAGGCAGTGCACTTTCAAAGTGCAGTTGCTCCAGAGCTTAGAAAAATAAGGGACATAGGGGATAGTGGCGCTGTCACATGGTATGCATGATAAAGAAGTCCATCAATTTAGACCTTGTTATGGAGTTTTTGGTATAAATGGAGGGGGGCTGAGACTTAAATAGGGGGGGGAGAAAAGACCTGTATATAGTTTGCAAAAAAGTGCATAAGCCAGGGCAAGCCTTCAGAGGGAAGTTGAGAGCAGACTCCAAGATATGCAAAGAGAAGAGAACAGGCGTCTCCAGGTTAGAACTAGTAGCATTTAATGAATTACAGATGCAATTATCCACTTACATCAAAGTTATGGAAGTCCGGCACATGTCATATCCACCCTGATGTGGCGTCCGTCCAGCGCTTTAGCATTGCTGCAGCTTTTCCATGAGAGGAGGGTCCTGTCCAACAGGGTTTCCGGGAGGCTGGAGAGCTGTGACTGAGGCTTGGTTTGAAGCTGTAGATTGGTGGTGGAATGCAGCATCGGGCGCGGTGACGTCACTGGTGGTCGTGACAATGTTTCGGAGCATGCGCTCTGACTAATAAGACAGGCACGCTCCTTTTTAACAGCCTATGTCCTGTAAGCTTGAGAAAGGAGCGCATGCTTGTTAGTTAGAGCGCATGCTCCAAAACGTCATCACGACCACCAGTGACGTCAACGCGCCCGACGCTGCGTTCCACCACCGACCTACAGCTTCAAACCAAGCCTCGGTCACAGCTCTCCAGCCTCCTGGAAACCCTGCTGGACAGGACTCTCCTCTCATGGAAAAGCTGCATCAACGCTAAAGCTCCGAACGCCACATCATGGTGGATAGGACATGTGACGGACTTCTATAACTTTGATGTAAGTGGATAATTGCACCTGTAATTCATTAAATGCTAATAGTTCTAACCTGGAGGCGCCTGTTCTCTTTTTTAGAAAAATAAGGGGAAGGTCTACTAACTTCCATCATCCAATCATGGGCAAGCAAAAATGCTGTTTTTCTTTTCCTTGCATGTGATTGGGTATTCTTTGCAAAGGTGAAGCTTTACCTCATTTACTAAGCTCCGGAGCAACTCCACCTGCAGGGTCTATGTGCCTTTAGTAAATCAACCCCCGTTGTTTGCAAAGACACAGTCATGCTGGAGCAGAAAAGGATCTTCCCCAAACTGTTGGGTGCAAGGTTGGAAGTGCACAGTTGTACTTGTATGCTAAAGCATTAACAGTTCTCTTCACTGGAAGCAAATTAACTCAGTAATTTGGAAGACTTTCCACATACTACTGACGATATAATGAGAGTGTGATGGTTTAGGTGTCCACAAAATGTTGGTCATAGAGTGAAGATAGAATTTCCGTCGGAAAAATCTTGGATGGTTTTTCCGAGGGAATTCCGCTCAAGCTTGGCTTGCATACACACGGTCACACATAAGTTCTCTGAACTTTCGACCGTCAAGAACGCGGTGATGTCCAACACTACGACAAGCAAAGAAAACGAAGTTCAATGCTTCAGCGCATGCGCCGAATTGTTTCCGAGCATGCGTGTTTTTTTGCAAGTCGGAATTGCATACAGACGAACGCATTTTCGGGTAGGAACTTTTTCAGACCGAAGAATAGAGAACCTGCTCTCAATCTTTTGCTGGCTGGAATTCCACCAGCAAAAGTCCGATGGACGCATTTTCCGACCAAAAGCTCTCATCGGACTTTTGCTGGCAGAATTTCCGCTCGGGTGTGCTGGGCAAAAGCCTTAACTTACTCCCAAACCCTACACCTTCAATTTGAGTCTCATAACCTAAACCCAACCACAAACCAGACACAAGCAAACACCACACCCAAAACTGTAGCCCTACCCATCAACCTACTGTAAACCTGAGATTAACCCAGAGAAATAGATTGGTATATAGATTGATTGATTAATCTATTTAAATCAAATTTCATTTCCTGCAGCACGTTCCTGTCCTGCACACAGCAGATATGAGGTCTGTGCAAATCCTTGTCCGGTCACCTGCGATGGTCTCAGTTCACCAGATGGCTGCAGTGGGAATTGTACCGAAGGTTGTGTCTGTAACGACGGCTACCTACTTAGCGGTGGAGACTGCATCCCAATCTCCCAGTGCGGCTGCAGCTACAATGGTGCCTATTACTCTCTCGGTGAAAGCCTTTATGAAGGAAGCACCTGCTCCCAGAAATGTACCTGCACCACTGGTGGAGTCATGAGCTGCGCTCCTTCACCCTGCAGCGCCAACGAGGAATGTCGTGTAGAAAAGGCAGTACTTGGATGCCATCCCTTAGGCTCGGCCACTTGCAAAGCATCTGGGCATTCCAATTATAGATCCTTTGATGGACTCTCCTACAGATTTCAAGGGCAGTGTTCTTATGTGCTAGCCCAGAGCTGCAGCGGCAGTGCGCCTGGAAGTGACAAGAAGCTGGATGGGTTCAGGGTGACAATAAATCACGAGAAACAAGGTTCCAGTTCTGGAGTGATTGAAGCGGTAACGGTAGAAACCCATGGATTCAGTCTGACCCTTAGACGTCAACGAAGAGGCGTTGTTGAGGTAATGTTGCCTTCATGGAAATAAAGCTTATACTGTGGAATTTTAAGCAACAAAAAGTGTCAGACTGCCATATTGACACATGTGTGTCACTTTAAAAATTTTATGTAAATCAATATAAGATAAATTACACGCAGACATGTGCACTGCCGAAAAATGTGTTTGTTTTAGTTTTTTGTTCCATTAGGTTTTTTTTTTTTTTGTTTTTCGGGTCATTCGTTATGATCGCAATTCGTAAATTAGAAAATTCATAAATTCGTAAATTTGAAAGAATAACTAAACTAAAAATAACTATTAAATTAAACATAAACAAATTAATAATAATAAATAATAATAATAATTAAAAGTTTTTATTATTATTATTGGTTTTTATTATTATTAATTTGTTGCGTTCCATTCGTTTAGATACGGCATTCGCTATTTCGGATAATTCGTAACTTCGTATTCGTTAGGTTCACTAACAGCCAAATATGAAAGGAAATGCCAATACCTATAATTTAATAGTTAGTAATAGATAAGTTATTATTAGTTAGTTATTATTTAGGATTTTCAAATTTCGAATTTCTGAAATTCCAAATTTTCCAATTTTTCGAATATTCGGAAAAATTTGTTAAAAGGGTTTTCGTTAATTTGGATATTTCCACATTAACAAATTTAAAAACAAATTCAGAACAAAACATTTTTATGTAAATCAATATGAGATGAATTACACATAGACATGTGCACTGCCGAAAAATTTGTTTGTGTTAGTTTTCGTTCCATTAGTTATTTTTTTGTTTTTCTGGTCATTCGTTATGATCGCAATTCGTAAATTTGAAAATTCGTAAATTTGAAAATTTGAAAGAATAACTAACTAAAAATAGCTAACTATTAAATTAAACAGGACAAATTAATAATAATAATAAATAATAATAATAATAATAATAATAATAATAATAATAATAATAATAATAATAATAATAAAATGTATTATTATTATTGTTTTTTATTATTATTAATTTGTTATATTCCATTCGTTTAGATACGGCATTCATTATTTCAGATTATTCGTAACTTCGGATAAATTCGTATTCGTTACATTCACTAACAGACACATTTGAAAGGAAATTACATTACCTATAATTTAATAGTTAGTAACAGTTAAGTTATTATTAGTTAGTTATTATTTCAGATTTTAGAATTTTCAGGTTTTCGGATTTTTGAATTTCGAATTTCCGAACTTTCGAATGTACGAATATTCTAATATTCAAACAAAATTTGTTAAAAGAGATTTCGTTAATTTGGATATTTCCAAATGAACACATTAAAAAAATAAATTTGGAACAAAACAAAATTGCACATGTCTAATTACACATTATTGATCCAGAAATCTCATAAATAGCCTTGGGAATGTACTGCACATGGTTATGCTCTACTTGACTTCCTCTTTTTGGTAGCATGAGATGTTTCAAAGCAGAACTGTAGGCAAAACTTTTTTTTTTTTTTCACAATTTGGATAGAGTAAGGAGGGTTATAACTAGGGATGCACCAACACCATTTTTTTACGAGCACTTAACGATGTTTTACTGATTACCGACATCTACCGCAAGTGTTTAGTTTACACTTCAGCTGTCGGCAGTGGTACAAAGCATTGAAAAGTTATTTACAAATTAATTATTTGTATTTTTTTAATGTTGTGCTTTTTTCAATGTGCAACGTGTATACAACGTATATATATATATATGTGTGTGTGTGCTAAAGGTGAAAAAATTTTATCGAACAATCAAACAATTTTTCTTTTAATTATTAATAGTTTATAAAATAGAAGTGAACAGAAAAAAATCAGCAGGAAAATAATAATTAAATGGAGAAGGGGCATAAGGAGTTAATTAAGGCTGATTTGAGTAAATTAAGGGTTAATAAGGGGTTAAACAGAGGAACATTTAATAAAAAACAAAAACAAAAAATATTTTTAACTTGACGGGTTGCTTTAAACTGACTTCATCTGCAGATCCAAGTTCATCCCTTTGATCTGTAGATGAATAAAACAGAAAAATACAAAAATAAACAATGTTTCTTTTTATCTTTCTGTTTAAGCGGATGAGCAATGTTGTTGATAAACATTGCCCGGCTGCTTTTTTTTTAATTTATTTTTTGACAGCTCCTATTGCCAGGACTTCATTTACATTTCAGCTGTCAAGTGACAGCTGAATGAATCATCAGTTGTTAAGAACGCGGCGGCCTTGTTTCTTAACAGACGATAATTGACAGGGTTTTTTTTTGGTTTTTTTTTACATTTCAGCTGTCAGTGGGTGAATCCAGCTGACAGAACCGAGCCGCAGAGTATCGGTTTCAGGTATCAGAGCATTTGCAAGAGTACCGATACTTGTGCCAATGCTTAGTATCTGCACTGATATCAGTATCAGTGTAACCCTAGTTATAACCCTGTAAAGTTCATTTTTTTGTACCTTTGTCCCATTGGGGAGATTTCCCTTCACTTTCTGTCCCATAGCCAAACTGGAAGTTGGAGGAAATCCCTGGAAATTATCCCCAGGTCACCCGAACTAGTGTCCCTATTGGAAGATTTCCCCTCTGCTCATTTTTGCAATGAGTTCAAAAAAGGGGTATATTTCAGCTGTTAAGAAAGTTGCCACAATGGACTTTTTGTCCACTGTGGGAAATTTCTTAACAGCTGAAATGAACCCCTTTTTTGAACTCATTGCAAAAATAGTAAGATTGTTATGATATACTACAGGTGCTTGCTTGCTCCCCTCCTCATCTCCTTTGGGGGTCCATACGAGTGATCTCTTGTAAGTTCCTTGAGGGTGGGGTCTGTGCCAAGGAGGGTGGAGACCACACATGAATGGTCTCGGGATTGCTGAAACTAGCTTTTAAAGAAAATTCTGGCTTTCTCTCTTCCATCCTCATGATTGGTAAATATACATTGTTGCATGTGGTTAGATAAAAATATAAAATGATTACAAAATTTAAAAAAATATTTCTTTTTCTCTGCATAGAATAAATTATCCCTCTTGAAGAAGAACACAATTAAAAGGGTCGAAACGCGTAGGGGGGTTTATGTGGAAGATCACTTTTGCAGTAAAACGCAAATTTTATTAGGATTTCATACAATATGTAGTTTCATTATGTTTGATGGTTTTGCCATTTTCATGTAAATGCCAGAGCTGTGTTTTTTACAACTCTTATGTAATTTCTAAATTTCCTTTTGATAAATAAAGATTTTTTAATTAATAACCTCTGAATTTCTTGGCTGCTAAAAAACCCCATGAGGGAATCTTTCCATTATATAAAGGTTTTGGGGTGTGCAGCACGATCAGCTCATATATATGTGTTTTTTCTATTCTTTTTATTTATCTATTTTTTTTTAGATAAATGGTACGACCACCAGGCTTCCGGCAACTTTACTAAATGGCAAAGTTAGAGCAGAATGTTATGGCAAAGGCACACTTATCAAAACCGCCTATGGCCTGCAAGTCAGGTTTGACCATGTGAGCTACGCCACCGTCACCGTTCCGGGCAACTACAAGAATGCCATGTGCGGTCTTTGCGGCAACTACAACGGAAAGGAGGGCGATGATGGGCCAGCCTCCAGCGATGTGGTCGAATTTGGAAATAAGTGGAGAGCACCGGGAGAGACAAGAGACAAATGCGGCGATTGCGGAAGCAAGGCCAAACCCTGTTCTTCGTGTCCAGCAGAGAAGCAGAAGGTATTTTCAGGCAGCGTTTACTGTGGTATTATTAACGATCCATCTGGTCCATTCGCAAAATGCCATTCTGTTGTCAATCCCGCCTCCTACGTTGAAGAATGTATCTCTGACTTATGCCAAACCAATGGAGAAGATAGCAGCGTGTTATGTACCAGCGTCTACGTCTATGCTGATGCTTGCCGGTATGCCGGGGTCAAAGATGTTATGTGGAGGACTGATTCTTTCTGCCGTAAGTAGCATAATAGAATTCTAAGTTCTTCCAATTTTTTCAAAGTGGACCTGTAAGTTCAAATTTGTATGACTGTCACATTATACAAATTTGGTATTATTTTTCATAAAAGCTCCACCTTTTATCATTAGAAAGCATCAGCTCTAGGCAAAGTCTAGGGCAAATGACTTCGACCTAGAGCTGATGTCATCAGCTTGCTGCAGTCAGGAGGAAGCATTTCCTTAGTCGCCTCTCCACCCCCCCGTGATCAGATAGCAGCATTGTAGTCACAAGCTGGGAGGCTTCTTTAGGTTGCCTTCACACCTGAGCGTTTTATAGCTTGAATCTCAAAAACGTTGGAGGAGAAAAAAAAAAAAAAAATTCCCTATGGAGATGGTTCACATCTTCACTTCATGTCGCCTGAAGCCAAACGCCTGAAGCTCAAACAAGTTCTGGAGCTTTTTTTTGTCGCTCAAATCGGGCAGACTTGGGTGTTTTTGGCGTGTTTCTGTTCTCATAGAAATTAATGGAAATTTGCTCATTTTTGTGCGTATTTGCTTGTTTTTTGGCGCGTTTTTGTGCGATTTTCTGCTCAAATGGAAAAATTGAAAAATAAAATAGTAATAATATATAAATAAATGTAAAATAAATACACAAATAACTAAAAATTATCACAAATAAGTAAACTAAATTAATAATATGTAATAATACATTAATAAATAATAATTAACCTCTAACCATTAAAAAATATTAAATATAGTATTATTATTATTAGTAATTATACATTAATAATAATACTAATAATACTAATAATGGTAATAATAATAATAATAATAATAATAATAATAATGATAATAACAATAAACACCCAAACTCAAACAAAAAAACATTAATAATAAAATAATAAAAATAATAATAAATAATAATAATAATAATATTAATAATAATAATAATAATAATAATAATAATAATAATAATAATAATAATAATAATAATAATAATAATAATTTATTTTGTGTTAGGGTATTTATGTATTATTATTTTTTTAAGTGGTAAGGGTTAAAGCTAAGGGTTAATTATTTATTTATTGTTACTTAGTATTAATTTATTGAATTTATTTATTTTTTATTTATGAGTTTTACTTATTTGTGTATTTATTTTACATTTATTTATTCATTTATTATTATTCATATAATAAAAAAATAAAATAAAATAAAATAAATTAAATAATAATAAATGGCCCTAACCCCAACTCCTAACCCTAACCTAAACTGAACTTGAATTCCTTACCCTAACGAAAAAACATTATAATAAATGAATAATAATAAAAGAAGAAATAAAAGCTAAATGGAAAGCTAAAAAAGCTGAAATACCTAGCAACAGATAAAAATTTTCTCTATTAGCTAATTAAAAAAAACACCAAATCCCAAAAACACTGTATACAAAGATGCAAAAAAACACTGGAAAAGCGCTCAAAGACGCTGTGCTCAGGTGTGAATGCATCCTTAGGGATTGATCTGTGTCAGACATCAACCCAAAACTGCACAATCACCAGGATTTACATGACCGCATCACCTCCGAGCCAACATCTTAGTCCGGGAAGTAAATGGTTACCCTGGGTGATGTCTGAAAAATAATGGATCTGTCCTTCCGAAAGGAAAAGCCATTTTCTGTGAAATGTGAGGGAATATATCTGATGACGGGTCCACTATATTATAATGTGCTTTTTTTCAACAAATCTACTTTGTCAATATTGAATATTAAGTTTTATATACTGATGACCATTCTTATTGTTATAAAGCAATGAACTGCGGCCCTCATAGTCAGTACAAGGTCTGCGCGGACATGTGCTCCACCACCTGTGCTGCTATGTCAGATATCTACGAGTGCTCTGACTTGTGCGATGAAGGCTGCGAGTGTGACGAAGGCTACTTCTTTGATGGATCAAACTGCTTGCTGTTGAACCAATGCGGATGCAATGAAAATGGAGTATACTACCAGGTACAATATCTCACTTTCTAAACCCAACAGGGAAAACTCTTAAAGATCTCACCCAGACGTTTCCTCAAGCAAAACTTACAGGTTACACCACTTAATATTTTTCATTCTTGATTATAGACGTCCTACTTTTTGTCAGTTGTGGTTCTGTCTAAGGATACAGTTGACATTTTTCAGTGTGTTCTTTTTCAATTTCTTAATTTTTGATAACATTTTTAAATAAAAAAATAATTGAAACATATTATCCATTCACCTACAGACCTCTTCATATCCATTTACACACCCCAACCCAAAAGAATCCAAGGCAAAAGCCACAAATCCCTCATATCCTACAAGAGTTTATCACTATTCCTTGAACTTACTTTCAGCAGAAAGAAAACATGCTTCTGTAGTGTATAAACATTATTATTTGGCTAAGGGTGAATATCTTTGGCAGGTTATCTTCCTGTGGATGGCAGTTCATAGTGCTGCTAGGATCTAACAGTCTAACCCTAACATAGTTGTCACGGTCAGGGGTCAGGCTCGTAGACCAGTAGCTATAGCGGTGGAGAGCCTCTCATCAACTAGCTGGATAAGTGCATCAGCGGGTCACCCTGGTGGATGACGTGGGCTCACCTGATGTGAGTGTAAGCACTAACTGGTGTTCACCAGACCTCCTAATGGTGGAGCTGGGTTTTTTCTGTGTGTTAGTACCAGTTCGCAGGCCTTAGGATCACCCCACCAGCAGGTGAGCAAGCCAAGGTCCAGTGGCAGATGAAGCAAGTAGGGATCAAGCAGAAGCATAGTCAGTAAACAAGCCAAAGGTTGGTAACAAGTGGTTGCAAGTTGGGATCAAGCAGAAGCGTATTCAAAGAACAAGCCAAAGATAGGTAACGAGTGGTAGCAGAGATGTGGATGGCAGCAAGAGGGACAAGAGCGAGAAATTGGCTGGAGAGAGAGCACAATAATCTGGCAAACAGGAAGTGCAGTGGCTTTGTAAAAGAGGATAAAAGTTGGATGCATTTGATGCTCTTAACCAATAAAAAGACTGCTCTTTTTGTTCTGATAAGAGATGTATCAACATAGGACCAGAACATGGCCCACTTATACTTTACCTTCATCTCCTTCGAAGGAAGACCCATTCCATTGTATATTCACCCAAACCCCACTTTTATTGATGCAATGCTTTTGCACACTAATCATGTTCCTGTAGATGGGTGATGATGCAGGGCTGGATGACTCCGTCCTCCCATGATGTACCATTCGATTACTTGTACTTGTATACACTTCTTGTAACACTGTAACTTTGAAAACCTTTATTAACCACTTCCCGTCCCTTAGGCCCCTTATAAATGGCCAAAGGTTTAATACCAGGATCATGGTTGAAGCTACAAGCATGAGTCCAGTATTGTTTTTTAGAGCCTGTGATTCCCTATTAGATAAAAGTGATCCTAACAGCTATACAGCCACCAGATCACTTTTTCAGGTGGTGGAAGGGGATCTCGCCCTCCCGCTGCCACCACCTTATTGGGCTCTCCTGTCTGATTGCAGAGTACAGTAAGGATGCAACCAGTGGCATCCTGAGACACAGCGAAAGGAACGTATGTTGTTCCTCTCACTGTTTGACATCAAAAACCATAAGTGTTTAAGTCTCATATAAAAAAGCTTGTGAAAGCATCTGATAAAACCAATCTCGGTTTGATCAGATGCTTTGGAGGGCAGAGGAGAGAACTGGGGATTCATAGACCCCAGATGTCTTCATAAAGAGAACCTATCACGGCCCATGCTATCACAAGGAATGTTGTTCATTCCTTGTAATAGCAGTCAAAGTGATTAAAAAAAACTTTAAAGATACCCACCATTTTATTCTTTAGGGCCTCTGCTTAAAAAAATATATAATGTTTGGGGGTTCTAAGTAGATTTCTATCAAAACAACAAATGTTTTTTTTACATGCAGGAGAGACTTGATCCAGAATGGAAGTAGTTAAAATCTTACTGAAATAGGAAAAAAAATTAATACAGAAAAGAGTTTTCATGCTTCCAAAAAGAAGCATTTTTTAAAAACTTGGAATATTGTACATTTTTATTCAAAATCCCTCTGTCATTTTAATTCCATCTATGATTCTCTGTGTTTTAAAATACACTATATTACCAAAAGTATTGGGACGCTTGCCTTTACACGCACATGAACTTGAATGGCATCCCAGTCTTAGTCCATAGGGTTCAATATTGAGTTGGTCCACCCTTTGCTGCTGTAACAGCTTCAACTCTTCTGAGAAGGCCGTCCACAAGGTTTAGGAGTGTGTCTTTGGGAATATTTAAAAAGCAAGGTCCATAAAGACATGGATGAGGGAGTTTGGGGTGGAGAAACTTGACTGGCCTGCTTAGAGCCCTGACCTCAACCTGATAGAACACTTTTGGGATGAATTAGAGCGGAGACTGTGAGCCAGGGTTTCTCATCCAACATCAGTGCCTGACCTCACAAATGCTCTTCTGGAAGAATGGTCAAACATTCCCATAGACACACTCGTAAAACCTTGTGGACGGCCTTCCCAGAGGAGTTGAAGCTGTTATAGCTGCAAAGGGTGGGCCAACTCAATATTGAACCCTACGGACTAAGTTCATGTGCGTGTAAAGGCAGGCATTCCAATACTCTTGGTACTATAGTGTATCTTTGCACATTGATTGACCATCTATCTGAATTCTGGATAAACCTTCATGTATCAAATGAGCTAACTTTCTGCATTTTTCTGCAGGCTAATGAAGTTGTGTTGAACGATGACTGCAGTCAAGAGTGTAAGTGCAATCCCGTCTCAGGAGTCTCTTGCCGTAACAAGACCTGCTCGGCGAGTGATAAGTGTCTGATTGTGGATGGTCTCCGAGCTTGTGTCAACTCTGGTAAGTTTGGTACAATTGTTTTAGGGAGGCTGTTTTATGGAGAGTACAACTGTACTACGGAGGATGAAATGCCAACCTGAGATTCCACCAATCCCAAGAGATGATAGGGAAGTATGGAGTGCAATTAACACAGTCATTGTGCCCTTTCCCATAACAACTAGAGGTCTGAAGTGGGTGTCAGATTTTAACTTCAAATAATTATTCAATTTCTTTTCTAATGGAATATTTTTGCTTTTTTTTTTTTATCAAAAGTAGGAATTTCTGAAATGTCCAATATAAATCATCTAATACAACCAATTAATACTATATCTCAATTTTTCTTAAGGGGGGACATTATAGAGACCATGTAGCTGGACCACTCATTTCAAGAAATGTTTTTGCATGATTTTTTTGTTAATTTAACATATTTATGCATGTTGCTTACCTGTAAAGGCATCCTTTGTATAGACATCCAAATGCCTTGAGACTGCTGTTGGGTGCCACCATCTTGGATGGAATGTCTATAGCCCCAGCTGGCTCTCAAGAGACACTATTAAATATTTCCTTTCACTACTCACTCGCTCACTCACTCACTCACTCATTCACTCACTCCTGCCCCTGGATGGAGTAGAGGAGCTGGGCCAGCACAGAGAGTAACTAGACACGCCCAGAAGACGAGAGGGCTATGAGGTGCAAAAAGGGTGAGGACTGTTCTAAAATCCAAATTTTTAGCAAATTTAAAGGCCCATTGCAAGTGGATAAAACATATTTATGGAAAGGAAAAACACCAAAAGTGAGCATGTAAAATTCTTTACAACTCTATGCTTTTTAAGATAATAACATGGTCTCCTTAAAACCTTTTACTACCACCAACAGATGTCATACATTGACTGAAGAGGGGGGTTTTGACCGTGCATATTTGCATGTCAGTCTGTAAAACCAATCCCCCCCCCTCCCCGCTTGGCCTGTCCTCGATGTTAGCCAGACTCCACTAAACCCAATGGGGACTCACATGTTGGGTGTTGCCGGGCAGAGGGGAGGGAGACCAAGATTTTGAAACTGCTGGTCTGCTGTCAATTTCCCCTGGCTGCTGTGACCAGGGAAGAATCAAAACAAGTATGATCTGCACTCATACAGATTCAGTGGAGTGCAGGTGCAGAGGGAACATCAGGGGTCTAAACCCCATGGGAAACCACATGTTGGGTGTTGCCGGGCAGAGGGGAGGGAGACCAAGATTTCCATCCTTCTGATTTTTGCTGTCAATTTCCCCTGGCCTCTATGACTAGGGTAGAAGTTAGAAGAGCATGATCTGCACTCCAATAGCTCCAGTGGAGTGCAGATGCAGAGAGGACATCAAGGGTCTAATAGACTGATGTGTCATTAAAGAGAACTTGTCATTGTAAATATGTTACAACATTAGGAGCAGTTGGTAACCTATGTGATGGCAATAAAGTTAAAGCAGACGTCCACTCACCACTGCAAAAATACTGCAGCTGCTGACTTTTAATAATAGGACACTTACCTGTCCTGGAGTCCAGTGATGTCGGCACCGCAGCTAATGTTTCCATCATCTGTTGAGTGCTGCTGCCATAGCCAGTAGGGGGAACCCAGTAGTGAAGCATTGCAGCCTCACACCTGGTCCCTACTGCGCATGGGTGAGGAACCCGCTGCGCTCTCTTACTGGCCCAGCGGCGGGGGGAAGAAAAAGGGAGCCGAGCGGTGACATCAATGGCCGTGGCCGAGACTCCTGGAAGTGGGGACAGGATACCTGTCAGGTATCTGCTCCCCCCCCCCCCGAAAGGTGCCAAATGTGGCACTGGAGGGGGGAAGGAGACAAATGTGCAGAAGTTCCACTTTCTGGTGCAACTCCGCTTTAAGTGAAAAAAAGTGTAAAAATTTGAAGGTACAACCAATCACTTAAAAAAAAAATTGAGCCCCCCCTACCCTTACATACACACACATACATGCTTTGTGTGGTCATTTATGTTGCATAAACAGAGAACATTTTCCTTGAGATTTGTTGAGAATTATTGTCAGAACCTTTCACAGTATTTCACAGGCAATAAATATTAAAATCCCCAACACTGAAAAAAATCATTTCAGGGGGCTGATGCAAATTTGTCGTTTAATTGATATTACTTTCTGCCACCCAACATTGTTGTCTTACAAACATTTTTTGGTGTTATAGATCCCTGCAAGTCCAAAACCTGCCGTGTGAAGGAGAGCTGCCGAGTCCAAGAGGGAGTTGCAGTTTGTGTTCCGGACTACAACGGCCAGTGTTGGGCATGGGGCGATCCTCACTACAAGAGTTTGGATGGCAAAGAATATGATGCTCAGGGCACCTGCAACTACATCTTGGCTCAGTACACTGGTAATGATACGGGCCTGGAGCCATTCAAGCTTACCACCAAAAATGAGAACAGAGGATCTCAAGATTTCTCCTTTGTGAAGAAGATGGAACTCACTATGTATAACATTAGGGTTTCAGTACAAACTGGAGAATTTCCTGCAATACGAGTAAGTAGATTTTTCGATAACAGAAAAAATATCTAATTAGCCAAAAATGATTTAAATGGTTTAAAGAGGTCCTTAATTTTGGCATCATATCATGTATTGAACACTGTCAGACTATGAAACTGTATGGGCAACTTAAAGTAGAGCTAAAACCAAAACTTTTTTCTTTCAGCTTTGGATAGACTGGCATATAGTTAGAACCCCTTTTTTTGTTATGCTGTTTGCATCTCATTGGGGAGTATATAGCCAATTTTTGCTTCATAGATGCATCAGGAAATTAGGGGAAATCTCCTCCTAGACATCTGTCAAAGGAACAGTTGCCTTCATTGGAAGATCTCTCCTTACCCATATTTCTAGTTAGCACTGTAAAATTTTGAATTTCCCTTATCTTTCTAACCCAGTGTGTAGACAGGTGCAGTCTGTACTCCCCACTATAGGTGGCGCTCAACCAAAGGGGCAATGCAGTAGGTGAAGGAAGTAATGAGGAACTTGGTTCCTCTATGACTTCCTGCCGTCACCAGGAATAGGTTGTCTGATTGGAGGCTGGCACACCACGTGACTATGGCAGCCATCTTGGGTCAGGGCAGAGTCTATTTAAGACTCAGGCTCCCAAGTTTGACACGCATTGTGCAAGTGGCTAGTGTAGAGACAGGATCCTCGTTTGGCAGTGACAGTGTGCAGTGGCAGGGAGAGTTTCCAGAAGTGCAGGGACTACACTATCTCTACTTAGAAAGCCTTGCATTTGGGTGTGGATCAACCAAGCCTGCATTCCCATTCTTTGTATCTCAGGATACTCTCCTCTGCTACGGTTTTATAAGTGGCTTCGGTTGGCTGTGCCTACTCACCGGGCCTACTTGTACAATATTGGAACTATCTTAATACATTGTTCAATCTCATACCGGCCTCTACGTGTTCTCTGCTCACCGACACATCACGCTGCACTCTACCCACAAGTGCCAATGGCCACCAGGGCTATTAAGAGGGTGAATCACCCCAGCATAGATACAGACAGCAATAAAAGCCAAAACTTGAAATGATGACACCTAGGCCGAAAGTGTTTTTTAGACGGTCGGCAATGGCAACTCACATATTCCTTTCATGACAGGTTTACCATTAAGAGTTGATCCACCAAATGGAATATTGCAGTCATAGCTGGAACTTAGTGGGCCATGTCGGATTCTGACTTGCTAAATGTTTTTGATACCCCAGAAGAGAGATCACACTGTCATCCTTTGCAGTTTTGGTGCTCCCACCCAACTCTGTATGTTTGATTTTCTCCTGCCACATTCTTCATAACACAGTATAAATATAAAATCCAGTAGGTATGGTGGAAGCCCATCTTCTTGGACACAGCACGTGTGCAGACTGATGAACTCAGCACAGGGACGTGAGAGACACTTTAATGTGCACAGCAGCTGTGCATGCAATGGAATTCGGGGCAGGGATGGTAAGAACCCCTCTTAAGTGTCCCAGGAGCTATGCAAACTCAGGAACTCTGCCCTCAGGTGGTGTTAGCCCCTCATAACAGGCATAGAAGATGTGAAAACAAGGAAAGTCAGCTCAGAGATCTTAATAATAGAGTCCTTAAGAGATAAAAGAAATGTTTAGGGGTTTAAATCTCCAATATCCACCAAACTCTGAATTATTAGCTTAAAGTGGTATAAACCTTTAAATGATGTCTTGCAATTTTTGTGTTAGATTTTTTTTTGTTAACTAAACAATATGCAATGCAACTGATATTTTCACTATTTTGCCAGGTGAATGGTGAGTTAACCAATTTGCCAGCCACACTTGCCAATGGAAAACTCAATGCATATCAAAGTGGCTTCACAGCCACTTTGGAGGCGGACAATGGTATCACGGCAACATTTGACTGGAACTGGTTCTGTAGCGTGACCATCCCCAGCAGCTATCACAACATGATTTTTGGTCTCTGTGGCAACTTCAACCAGGATCCGAACGATGACCAAAGAGCTCAGAATGGAACATTAATTAGCTCTATCACCGACTGGCTCGTAGCATGCAAAGAGGACGACCAAGATCGTTTCTGTTTCGACTCTTGTCCTGGTCAGTGTTCAACCTGCGATGAAAAGAAGAAGGATCAGTACAGAGGAGACCATCATTGTGGTTTAATTGTCAAAGAAGATGGCCCTTTCAGAGAATGCATCGGGAAAATCAGCCCCAACAAGGTTTTTGATTCCTGTTTGTTTGATGTTTGTGCAAACAATGGTGCCAAAGTCATTCTGTGTCAAGCCCTGGAGACGTTTGCAACTGCTTGTCTTAATGAAGGGATTAAACTGTATGACTGGAGGACACCCAGTAATTGTAGTAAGTGCACTTCATTTTGTTACATTTATTCTAATGTAGGATACAAACTAATTCATATGAATATGTGATAGTTAAAAAGGTTGAAGCAACGTAAAAATAGATTTTATTTTTTTTTAAGTTATGCTACTAAAGTTAATCTCATTTCTCTGACATTAGATTTGGGCTGAGTTTCAGAAATTTAGATGTCCAAAGCCGAATCTGAATTTTTCGTTTTGGTGGCTCCCTTTCAAAATGGCTCAAGCCTTTTTTCCTTATCATGGAACTGTGGGAAAAAATTTGTGTTTCATTTTGGATAGAGTAAGGGAGGGTTATAACCCATGTCAGATTTTTTTTTTATGCCATCTGTAGCCCATTGGGAATATTTACCTAAACTTCCTGTCCCATAGCCAAAACAGGAAGTGAGCAGAAATCCCTTCAAATTAAAGGGAATCCCTTGAGTTCCCCCAGGTCACCAGAACCAGTGTCCCCATTGGAAGATTTCCCATCTATTGCTTGTCTGTGGCAACCCAAATTTGGGATTTACTTTTACTTTCCATTTTAATAATACCAGTAAAAAGGACAGAGAGAAAGGATCACAGAGACAGCCATAAAAAACCTGACAGGTGTTCTAATAGATCCCCACTCCATCTTAAGGAGAATAAAAGTTTTGCCTTTAGTTGTACTATAAAGCAAAACTTGAAAATTATCCCTTGCAGTGGGGCTGGGGACTGAGTAAAGTAAATGTCCTTACCCAATCCTCTGCAGATCAGTCCCCGTAGCATCTTCTCCCCCATGTTCTGACAGTTTAAGGTTCTCACATCTTCAAGGCCAATGTAGGATTTATAGCCCTGCTTTGGGCAAGATGATGTCAAGGGACAGTCCAATGGAGAGTGGGGAAGCTCTGCTTGCTTGAGGAACAAGACTAAATCAGCAAAGTAGCCTTGCATGAGCAGCCCCACTGCAAGGGATCATTTTCAAGTTCCCCCAAGTTGTGCTTTAAATTTGCTTTGCTCAGTTTTTAGACATTTTTGGGTCCATGACCTGGGGTTGCCAAGTTTTTCTCAAACCATTACCCAACTTGAAAATTAATCCCCTGCAGTGGGGCTGGGGACTGGGTAAAGTAAATGTCCTTACCCAATCCTCTGCAGATTAGTCTCCGTAGCATCTTCTCCTCCATGTTCAGATAGTCTAAGATTGTCACATCATCAAGGCCAATGTAGGATCTATAGCCCTGCATGGGGCGTGATGATGTCAAGGTACAGTCCAGTGGAAAGTGGGGAAACTCTGCTTGCTTGAGGAACAAGACTAAATGAGCAAAGTAGCCTTGCAGTGCATGAGCAGCCCCACTGCAAGGGATCATTTTCAAGTTTCCCCCAAGTTGTGCTTTAAATTTGCTTTGCTCAGTTTTTAGACATTTTTGGGTCCATGACCTGGGGCTGCCAAGATTTTCTCAAACCATTACACGCAATTTTGCATCATTTGCTGCTCTGGAATATATGTTTTTTTAGAGCCCTATTTGGATTTTCACTGACTGACTTTTACATTTAAGAATTTCTAAAATTTGTAGAAATTCTCTAGATTTCTATAGCAGAAAACTGTGAGGAATTGGAAGCTCTAGATACTGTAGATAAAAATTAAATATGGTTGTAGACTGCTCTTTATCGGCTTAGGACTAGAAAAATGGCCTTATCAGATACAAGTTTTCAATCCACACGCTCTAATTGCTGCCAGACACACCCTAACGAAAGCATGGACAAAACACTTAAGCTCCATCTCTTCTCTCAGTGATAGACCTTATAAACACTCATGCTTCCTTCGAGAGAATGTTTGCCCAACTGCAGGGCAGAACTTCCATATTTCAGAAAAATTGGGTCTACTGGCTCAAAGACAGCAGAAATACTGTTATGTCCTGTACACACGACAGGATTTTCCGACAACAAGTTTTGTTGTCGGAAAATTTGAGAACCTGCTCTCAAACATTTGTTGGCGGAAATTTCCGACATCAAATGTTCTATGGAGCACACACACGGTCGGACTTTCTGACAACTAAAGGGCCACACACACGATCTGACTTTTTGACAACAAACGTGCAAATTACCTGTTTTAAGGCAACATCCGACCGTGTGTACGCTCCATCGGACAAACTTTTTCGGTTTTCAAAAGTCCTACGTCGGCGAGTCCGATCGTGTGTACACAAATCAATGGGACTTTAGTCCAAAGTACAAACACAGATGCTCAGAACCAATGCAAAAGATCAGACAACAATACAGAAGTTGACCAAAGGGTGGCAGTAAAGAGCTGAAAAACCACGTGATTTGGTGAAAGTTGGCTGAAAAGGTCCTGCCGTGTGTATGCATACCAAGTTCACGGCCAACGCCCTTTGGACAGAAATCCACGGAAAAGTTTGTTTGAAATACGATCGTGTGTATGAGGCTTTACTCACATCCAACATGTTGAAAAAATCCTTTTGTGTGTACTGGGCATTACTCTCTAATATTTCTCCCATTAATACCCCATATATAGTTTGCGTAATTTCTTATATTGATATTACTTTACAAGCAAGTTCCTGAAGAAGATAGGTTAAGTTAATCGGTACCAGTACTTTTCAACCGTTTAATTTTATTATATGCAAACTCCTGACTTTTCCTTTCTCTTGCCTTTCACCGCCCTCTATTCCTTCACCTTTCCCCACCCCTGGACCTTCCCATCCTACTTCTTACCTACTATCCGCTTATGGTCTGAAATCTGTAATGCCTTCATGAATTTATTGTACCCTTATTGATGAGTGAATGGCATTATTGGATAATGTTTTTGCTACTCATATTTAATAAAGAACAATATTAATAAAAAAAAAATAGAAAAAAAAAATATGGCTGTGTCCAAAGGCATGGTTCTTTTGTTCTCAGAAAACAATGTCTTCACAATCAGAGATCTAGGAAGTTATCACTTTGCATAATTTGTGGCAAAAAAAAAAAGTATTTTTGCTGAACTTATCAAACATATATTAAAAAACACTTCCATTGGTATATTTAACAGAGCAAAAGGGACAAAATAAGAGAAATTTTTAGGGAGATCCTGGATGGGCAGGGGAGATCCTGTCGTTCATCCGCTCCTCCTCCATTGACAGAATGGATTGCATTTTGGGACATTAATAGGATGAGTTCTCTCAATGATGGAGGGGGCACGAAGGGGTGGGCAAGTAGCACTTGTCTTTTACATGCACAGCCACTATTAATTTCTGTGGCACAGGAAGATTGCTGTTCTGGGTAGTATCCAGCAGCATGAAGGAAAGATTTGGTTTGGTCAGATGCTTGTTCACGCCAGTAACGGCTTGTTTACATGAGACTGAAACTCTGGTTTCTGATATCACACAGTGGGAGGAACAACATCAGTATAGGAACCGGATGCCGCCACTCTCATCCTTACCAGGCTTCCCAATTACACGGAAGAGCCCGGTAAAGATAGCAGTGGGGGGGCGGGACCCCATTCTGTCAACTGTAAAAGTAATCTAGCGGCTTCTTAGCTACTAGGAATACTTTTACATTGAAGAAAATCGCCAGCCCTAAATAACGATATCTCGATCATTGCTGCAGCTGCAACGATGACTGTGATATCACCCATCCAATCTAGCGATGCACCTGTACATCGCTGAATGGCAAGTGGTTAAAGTTTCTTTTGAGATATTTATCGATTTAGCAGGGCATACTTGTATGCCAAATAATTCTACCTAAAAAAGGGGCACCGTAAGTTCCTCGGGGGAGGGGACTAATGCAAATGGCTGCACAGTATAAATTAAATAAAGAAATATTGAAAATTTAGTTTTATAACGTTAAGAACTATTGTGATAATAACTTGCTACAGATACAGAGTATTGCTAATCACTATATTCATTTATCCATTTCAGCAAAGACATGTGAAGATCCGAACAGTCTTTATACTGCCTGTGGAAATGCCTGCCAGGCCACTTGCTCTGACAGAAATGCTCCATCAAAATGTAAGAAACCCTGTGTAGAAGCCTGTGAGTGTAAACAGGGCATGGTACTAAGTGGGGACAAATGTGTGCCCGTCTCAAGCTGTGGTTGCCAATACAATGGACGGTATTATGAGCCCAATCAGTCTTGGTATGATGAGAAATGTACTGTGCTCTGCAAATGCGATCCGGGATTAGGCATGCCCGTTTGCCAGCCAACAAGCTGTAAAAAAAGTGAGAAGTGTATGGTGGTCGATGGGAAACGAGGCTGCTATCCTACTCAGTACACAACATGCACAGTCTCCGGTGATCTTCACTACACCACATTCGACAAGCTGAGATTTAGTCTCACGAAAACCTGCATCTACCAGCTGGTAAAGGTAACCTCAGATGACCCTTCCCTGGTTAAGTTTGCCATCAAAGTCCAGAATGATCACCGAGGTAACAGAGCAGTGGCCTTTACTAAAGCTGTGACGTTGGAGGTCTACAACAAAACCATAACCATCAGTAAAGAATTTCCAATGAAGATACAGGTATGGCAATTAATTAGGAAAATGTTATATTTTCTTTTTTTGACCTTTGATGTAAAAGAAATACTGTATATACTCGAGTATAGGCCGACCTGAATATAAGCCGAGGCACCTTTTTTTACCACAAAAAAATGGAAAAACTTATAAGCCTAGGGTGGGAAATGCAGCAGCTACTGGGTAAACAATGCCCATCTGCAGCCTCACTGTGCCCATTTGCAGCCTCACTGTGCCCATCTGCAGCCTCACTGTGCCCATTTGCAGCCTTACTGTGCCCATCTGCAGCCTCACTGTGCCCATTTGCAGCCTCACTGTGCCCATTTGCAGCCTCACTGTGCCCACCTGTATCATCAGTGCCCATCTGCAGCCTCACTGTGCCCATCTGCATCCTCACTGTACCCATCTGCAGCCTCACTGTGCCCATCTGCAGCCTCACTGTGCCCATCTGCAGCCTCACTGTTCCCATCTGCAGCCTCATTGTACCCATCTGCAGCCGTACCTTTGATAACTAAAACAGCGGGTGTCTCCTGCTGTGTCATGCAGTCTATTCGGCGGCCCCCCATTGTAACAAAGCCCCGACCTCCTCCTCATCCATGATAGATGGAACACTGATAGAATGCTGGGAAACTACACCCTCACTCAAGTCCCTCACTCGAGTATAAGCCGAGGGGGGGTTTTTCAGCCTTAAAAATGTGCAGAAAAACTCGGCTTATACTCGCGTATATACGGTATCATCTGTTACATTTTATTGTCCAGTGAGTGGCACTTAAAGGATTCAAAAAGCTGGAATTTAAAAACTGAAGAGAAATTTGGTGTATTAAAAAGGCAATCCATTAAAAAATGTATGTCTCATTTTGGATGCTCACGGTCAATTTGAATTAGTCAAAACTTTCTATTATCGCTTTAGAACTCCATGGGTGGGGTTTGGACAGCTGCGAAAAGGGTCTTACTTCTCTTTTGGTATCTTTTATGTGTTCTAGAAGAAATGAGACTGACTTTGTTGCAGCAGGGGTAACAAGATTTCATCGCAGAGGGCTTAGTCAAGAGAACCTATCTCTGACACTCCCAAGATATATAGAAATGCAGAAAGGAGCACCAGACCAAAATCAGATTAAAGGGTCCAAGATCATTTTAATTGTTGATAAAAAAAGTTATATAAAAACATCCAGTTTGTTTCGTGGGCAGCACCACTTCCCCTTCATCAGGACTCAGGATAAAACTTGGATGGACTCAAAGAAACCAGTTACTTCACAGATCTATATTAGCCACAAGTTGTAGGAAATAAATTTACATAATTCCCCCATCAGCACAGACAGCACTGACAGGGGATCCCTCCTGCTGAGACATTGTCCTCTCCCAGGTGGGGGGGTGTGGCTGTCCCCACATGGAGAAGACAGTGATTATCGCTAGTGGCTATAGCAACCACTTGGGATAATCTGTGAATCTGGCAGGTTGTACCCAAGTTGATCGATCAATTAACTTGGTACAATATTCAGCCAGCCCATTAATGTTCGAATCTTGGCCGGTTCCTGCTAAACCGGCCAATATTCGAACCATGTATGGCTGGCCTTAGAGCCAGTATTGAACTCTTCTCTTGGAGGAACCACCTGACAGCAGTTGGGGAGCTATTGTGTTGAGTCCTGATGAATTGGGAATTGCATTGCCCCCGAAACATGTTTTAGCAACAATTAAAATGATCTCAAACTCTTTATCCAATTCTGGCCTGGTGCTCCTTTCTGTATTTCTATGGTTTCAGTTATAGTTGGGTGTCCATCACGGGGAATCCTTACTGTGTGGGAGCATGCCTTGCCAGAGCCAATGAGCTTGTTTTGGGTTTTCCTTCATATGACTGTGCTTCCGTATCTAAAGGTTCCCAGTGCCTCTTTGAGTATGTTGTTCTGAAGTATTCCCAAGAGATATAACATGCTGGTGATAATGCACGTCGGGTCCAATATAAAAAAGTCTATGAGACTTTTATAGACTATAGTCTGTAAGACTATGTGAGAATGCTTTTAGGAATTTATTAATAGACTTAATCTATTGAGAATTGTTTGTTTATATATGAAAAATAATCAAGAAGGGTTGATCTGACCTGTAAACTATAGAGAAACGCATTACTGGGTGAAGAAAAAAATGTAATCTAATACTTTCTCTGCCAACAATAAGCCTACAGTATTTCAGGTGGAAACTTTATATATACTTCTTATTTTGGCGACAACTCTAGAAAGCAATAAAAATCTTACAAGGGTTCTAAATAGGGACAAGATTTGGGTTTGCCACTACCATGAGTTCTAGGCAAATCCTGCAAGTTCAAGATTTGCAGTCCTAGCAAATTTTGTGCAAATGCACCAAAAATAATTTTCTTAAATAATAATACACTGCATGATGTTTGAACTATAGCGAGCAAGCTTACAATTGCCAATAAATGGGTTAAGTAAGCCTCCTCAAAAAGGAGGGACACAGAGCAGTTAATTGGAAGCTGTTGTAGGAAAAGCATAATAAATATGAAATCTACCTATTTTTATTTTAGGTTGATAGACAATATACTTGCTTACCGTACTATTTTGAGTCAACGAAGATCATCGCCTACATATCAGGATCTGATTTGGTCCTCACGACAGACTTCAACTTAAAACTGACTTCTGACGGAAAGGGTTATGTACGTGTCACCTTGCCAAACACGTACGCTGGAGCTGTTAGTGGTTTATGTGGCAACAACAATGCAGATCGCTCTGACGATTTCACTATTGGCAACGGTGTTAAAGCCAAAACTAGTGAAGAATTTGGTGACCACTGGAAGGTGGGAGAAGTAAAAGGATGCACAAGCGAGTGCACCAACTGCCCAAAATGCACTGATGCAGAGAAGGACACCTACAAGAGTGACCAGTATTGTGGTCTTCTTATCAAACCTGATGGACCATTCGGTCAATGTCACGCTTCTGTTGACCCAACTTCATTCTTTGAGGACTGCAATTCTGATGCATGTTCCTACAAGGGTCACCAGTCAGTTGTCTGCAGCATCCTTGCCTCCTATGTTTCTGAGTGTCAGAGAAATGGTTCCACGGTCAAGGAATGGAGGACTCCATCTTTCTGCGGTAAGCTTTGTCTAAGGCATTGTTCTCAGGCTCTGTTTCTTCTAGTAGTGTATAGTAGTGTGCAAATAGGTTAATAGGCTCCTATAAGAAGCCATCCATCTTCAAGACTGAGCTACACTATGTGATGTATGTTCTTTGCTATTAGCTAAGTAAAATAAAGATATAAAGTAATTTGTAGATAAAGTACAATTACCCCAAAAAAATAAACTTTTTTCACCGGTAAGTCTTGAGGTTTCAAATAATTATTTGCCTCCCTTATTTTCTTAAGATTTGTATGTATGTACCATGGGAATTATTCATATTCCTACACACACTTTATTCAATAATGATGATCAAAACAAGATAGTCTCCAAATATTGTCCACAATTATTGTACAATAATAATTTTATTGTGCAATATGAACTTACTCCGAAGAAATCATAGATTGGCTAGATGCATTGGATGGTCTTTATCTTGCATATGAATTAATTGGAGGAAGTTTCTGGGCTATATACCAGCACTGCATCCTAACATACATTATATGGCGGAGATAGGAAATGGATGTTTACAGTATCCAAATATGATTCAAAAATACATAAATGTATTAGACATAATATAATAAAATCATGTGCAGAGGAGGTCTTGGGCTAGAATCCATGTATAAACTTAGAAAAAATTGTATCCTGCCCAAGGATTCCAGCAGGTCTGTTAATCTCCCTCCAACAAGTGTTAAGACCCCTTGGTGTCCAACGCTATCAAGCACATACAGTACATACTGAATTAAACAAATTGTGAAGGACTATATTGCCTCAATGGTAAATTTATTAGCTGAGACATCCAAGGGAGCTAGGTCTCGATGCGTTTCATGGGAATGCCCCACTTCTACAGGAGGATTAATGGGAGAACTACAATCCCCAAACAAACGATATGCATTAAAATAATATAACCATACCACGTTACTGTTATGTTCCTGTTGTTTATGGTATGGCTATTTTATTGTATATCATTTATTTGCAGAATTATGGGTCTACCTTAGTACTCCTGAAGAAGAAACACGGTAAAGTCTAACTCCCTTCGATGTCCCAGTTCCTTCCTTGAATTACCATTGAGGCAATCTATCCCTTTCTAGTTTGTTTAATGATAAATGTATACGCTTGATAGTGTGGGATACCAATGGGTCTTGACATCTGTTGGAGGAAGATTAACAGCCCTGCTTGTACTATTAGTATCCTATATTTATGTATTTAAACATAAGGAACTTCTTTAATGTGCAAAGTATTTTGTGTTCTCAGAAATGACCTGCTCCCCTAACAGCCACTACGAGCTCCTTGGAAACAGTTGCCCTGCAACTTGCTTTGGTCTGATTGCTCCACCATCTTGTGTACCGTCCTACACCGAAGGATGCTACTGTGACAATGGCTTCATCCTCAGTGGGGAGGACTGTGTGTCAGTACCAGAATGTGGCTGTGTCTTTGAGAACACCTACTACAAAGCAGGGCAAGATTTCTACGCCGACAACCAATGCCAGAGGAAATGTACATGTGGTGCCGATGGTAGAACAACCTGTCAGGACAGCCGTTGTGGAGCCAATGCTGAGTGCAAAGTGGTGGATGGAGTCCTAGGATGCCATCCAAAGGAGTTTGGACAGTGTGTAGCTTGGGGAGATCCACACTACATCACTCCAGATGAACTGTATTACTCATTCCAGGGCACCTGCGCCTACATACTTATTAGGATTAAAAGTATTAACTTTGAAGTGACGGTGGAAAATGAACCCTATAAAAAAGTGGCAGTAACCAAATCAGTCATAGTGAGATCCGGAAAATATGCAATTCATTTGGAGAGAGGGAAAGGAAGGAGTACAACAATGGTGAGTAAAATGACTGGTCACTTGGGCACTTTATATATCTCTTTCAATTATTCAACAATGATGGCTGATTGCAAGCACATAATATATACGCATTGTGCATTTGTGTATATATATATATATATATATATATATATATATATATATATATAGTGGGGAAAATAATTATTTGATCCCCTCCAGATTTTGTATGTCTCCCACTTACAAAGAAATGAAGGGTTATGCCATGTACACACAATTGGTTTTCTCGTCGGAAAAAGATATGATGGCTTTTCCGACGGGATTCCGCTCAAACTTGCATACACACCGTCACTCAAAAGTTTGCTGAAATTACGACCGTCAAGAACGCGGTGACGTACAACACTACGACGAGCCGAAAAAATGACGTTCAATGCTTCCGAGCATGCGTCGAATTGTTTCTGAGCATGCATAGGGATTTTGCGCGTCGGAATTGCCACAGACGATCGCATTTTCGGATAGGAACTTTTCCCGACCGAAAAATTAAGAGCATGCTCTCAATCTTTTGCTGGCTGGAATTCCGCCAGCAAAAGACCGATAGAGTATACACACGGTCGCATTTTCCGCTGAAAAAATCTCATCGGTCTTTTGCGGGCCAAAATTCCGACCGTGTGTACGGGGCATAAGAGACAGAATATCAACCAAAAATCCAGAAAAAATACACAAAACAAATGCTATAAATTAAGTTGCAGTTCAGTGATGTAAAATAAATATTTGATCCCCAAGCAAACCATGGCTTATAACTTGGTGGAGAAACCCCATGTTGGCAAGCACAGAAGTAAGACGTTTCTTGTAGTTGGTGACCAGGTTTGCACACATCTCAGGAGGGATTTTGGTCCACTCTTCTTTACAGATATTCTCTAAATCGTTTTTTTTGGCTGTTGCTTGGCAACTCCAAGTTTCAGCTCCCTCTATAAATTTTCTATAGGATTAAGGTCTGGAGACTGACTAGACCACTCCATGATCTTAAGGTGCTTCTTCTTGAGCCACTTCTTTGTTGCCTTGTCGGTATATTTTGGGTCATTGTCATGCTGGAAGACCCATCCATGACCCATCTTCAGTGTTCTGGCTGAGGGAAGAAGGTTTTCGTCCAAGATTTTACAATACATGGATCTGTCCATTCCCCCCCCCCCCCCCCCATGCATGTCACTCTCTTAGGTGAAAGATGTTCACAGTGCTTGCTGTGCCTCCTTGGATATGCATGTGACATATCCAAAGAGGCATAGCCTTTCATTCACAAAGGAGGGGGGGGGTGTCTAGCAGCACATCTTTGGGAAGGGCACCGGCTAAGCCCTAAAGAGCCGGTGGGCCTCTCAATGATGTCACAAACTATATGGCACCATAACAATAGGATCAAGTGGTGGCAGGAGACAACAGGATCTCAGTGGGACAATGATGGATACTCTGGGTGGGTGAGTATCCGAAATGTGGGCAACACACTATCCAGTAAATGGGGTAAAAAAAAACAACAATAGGGGAGGGCAAAGATCCACTTTAAACAACTTGTTAAATGTAGAGTTCTAAATGCAAACAAAGCCTGGGGAATGCCCAGGAAAAAACCAAAGCCTACTTACCACCAACTCGCAGACAACCAAATTGACCTGTCTAACAGTACGCGTTAAAAACAGGGGTTTAGTCCGCACGCATTTGCAAATGCATGCGTAAGCCACAGAGCCTTGTCACAGCACCCTGATATCTGTGGTCCTAACACTAAAATATGAGTGTCACCACTAGGGATGAGCTTCGAGTTCGAGTCGAACTCATGTTCTACTCGAACATTGGCTGTTCGCAAGTTCGCCGAACAGCGAACAATTTGGGGTGTTCGCGGCAAATTCGAATGCCGCGGAACACCCTTTAAAAGTCTATGGGAGAAATCAAAAGTGCTAATTTTAAAGGCTTATATGCAAGTTATTGTCATAAAAAGTGTTTGGGGACCCGGGTCCTGCCCCAGGGGACATGGATCAATGCAAAAAAAAGTTTTAAAAACGGACGTTTTTTCAGGAGCAGTGATTTTATTAATGCTTAAAGTCAAACAATAAAAGTGTAATATCCCTTTAAATTTCGTACCTGGGGGGTGTCTATAGTATGCCTGTAAAGGGGCGCATGTTTCCCGTGTTTAGAACAGTCTGACAGCAAAATGACATTTGGAAGGAAAAAACTCATTTAAAACTACCCGCGGCTATTGCATTGCCGACAATACACATAGAAGTTCATTGATAAAAACGGCATGGGAATTCCCCACAGGGGAACCCCGAACCAAAATAAAAAAAAAAAAATGATGTGGGGGTCCCCCTAAATTCCATACAAGGCCCTTCAGGTCTGGTATGGATATTAAGGGGAACCCCAGCCAAAATTTAAAAAAAAAATTGACGTGGGGTTCCCCCTAAATTCCATACCAGACCCTTCAGGTCTGGTATGGATTTTAAGGGGAACCCCGCGCCAAAAAAAAAAAAAAAAACGGCGTGGGGTCCCCCTAAAAATCCATACCAGACCCTTATCCGAGCACGCAACCTGGCAGGCCGCAGGAAAAGAGGGGGGGACGAGAGTGCGCCCCCCCCTCCTGAACCGTACCAGGCCACATGCCCTCAACATTGGGAGGGTGCTTTGGGGTAGCCCCCCAAAACACCTTGTCCCCATGTTGATGAGGACAAGGGCCTCATCCTCACAACCGTGGCCGGTGGTTGTGAGGGTCTGCGGGCGGGGGGCTTATCGGAATCTGGAAGCCCCCTTTAACAAGGGGACCCCCAGATCCCGGCCCCCCCCTGTGTGAAATGGTAAGGGGGTACTTACCCCTACCATTTCACTAAAAAACTGTCAAAAATGTTAAAAATGACAAGAGACAGTTTTTGACAATTCCTTTATTTAAATGCTTCTTCTTTCTTCCTTCATCTTCTTCTTCTTCTGGTTCTTCTGGCTCTTCTGGTTCTTCCTCCGGCGTTCTCGTCCAGCATCTTCTCCGCGGCGTCTTCTATCTTCTTCTCCTCGGGCCGCTCCGCACCCATGGCATGAGGGGGGAGGCTCCCGCTCTTCTCTTCATCTTCTTCTCTTCTTCATCTTCTTCTTCATCTTCTTCTTCTTCCTTCTTCTCTTCTTCCTGTCTTCTCCGGGCCGCTCCGCAGCCATGCTGTGGCATGGAGGGAGGCTCCCGCTGTGTGACGGCGTCTCTTCGTCTGACGGTTCTTAAATAACGGGGGGCGGGGCTATCCGGTGACCCCGCCCCCCTCTGACGCACGGTGACTTGAGGGACTTCCCTGTGACGTCACGGGGAATGCCACAGGGAAGTCCCGTCATGTCCCGTGCGTCAGAGGGGGGCGGGGTCTGGCAGATCCTGCACTTTTACATGCAGTTATGGAGATGCTCATCTCTGCACCCCGACCCCCCCCCTTGCCCATCTCAGCAGTAGGCACCGGAGAGGAGGACAGAAGTCCCCCACCAGATCCTGCACCTCTCTGTGCAGCCACAGTACTCCCTCATTTCCACTTCCCCTGGTCTCAGCATTCATCAGAATCTGGCAGCTAACTCCAGCCCTCCTCTGGTCCTCATCCAGACCCTGCGCTTTCTGCTTCCCAGCTCACCACCAGCTTTTTCCCAGAGGCAGCACAAGGTAAGGGGGTGCACTATTATGTAAAGGACGGTTGTGGACTCAACTTCTAATGGTGATGGGGCTCTTGACATCCAATGTAAGTGGGGGTGGGGTGCTCTGGACATCTAGTCTTACAGATATAACCGGCTCTTTGAGGGCAACCATAATGCTAATATGGACCGCAATAAAATAGAGTTTGACCCCTGCTCTAGAGAGTTTAGATTTGGCAAAAACATTTCAGCGCCATCCGGCTTTATTTCCTTTTCTCCTTGCAGTTTCGAGATATTTCTTAAGCTGTTCCAGCACTTGAGTTCAAAAGCATCAATTTTACGACACTCAGTGTTTCATATATTGTTCGACATCTATTTTTCTTATTTCCAATTTTTAGATAAATGGAGAGAGATATAACCTTCCCATCCAGTCTCAAGAGTTTTGGATAAACCGCCAAGGGAATAACATCATCGTTTGGACTAAAGAAGGGATCACAGTCATGTTTGACCAGCAGTATTATGTGTCTGTCTGGATACCGAGCACCTTCCGTGGATTAACCGAAGGCCTCTGTGGAAATTTCAACAAAAACCCCGGCGATGACATTCGCCTTCCGAATGGCACTGCAGTCAATGACGTAGCAGTTTTTGGAGAGTCCTGGTCAATAGATAAAGAAAGATCAAACTGCAGAGGATGCTCGGGTGATCAGTGTCCAAAGTGTGATCAAGCTGACTCTGCTCTGGCCAGTTCACCAACAAAATGTGGAATGATTTCAGATCCTCAAGGTCCATTCAAAGAATGTCTTCGCTTGGTAAATCCAGAAAATTATGTCAAGAGCTGTGTGTTTGATGTGTGTAACGGAGGTGGTGGTCAGGAAGCTTTATGCTCCAGCCTGCAAGCCTACACAGCAATATGCCAAGAGAAGGGTGCAAATGTTGGAGCTTGGAGGAACACCACCAATTGTTGTAAGTCCGGTCTTGCAAATTGACATACTGCATGTCTTTACCTTATGTCTGAAACTGCCTTTTTCAGTGATCATCCCATCTCCATCACTCCAAGTGTCTTTATGTTCTTAGCTAGTCTTTGATGGTTCTCTTTTGTTCAAGTCATGGTATAGCTAATAGTAGTTAGAAAAATTCAACCAAGGTTCCAACAACATATACAACTCCTCCCTGGTTTTCAGCATTACAGAACATGTTCAGTTGAACTTGATTAACTACTACAGCAGGCTGTCTCAACCTTTTAACCCTAGAGGAACCCCAAAAATAATTTTCATGTCTCGAGGAACCCTTACTAAAACCAAATCATCAGGGCTCAATAGGAACAATGCTCCTTATATTAGTGGTCAGTAGGAAGAATGTCCCCCTTAAAGTGGTGTTTAGAATGCCACCCTTAAAGACAGCTAAAAAGATATTTGGTGTCACGCTGCTGGCTTTGCTAAGTGGTGCTGAACCTTGAACTCTGCAGGCATCATCAAATAGGTGGTTCATCAGGCACAGCTCAAGGAACCCCTAGCAACCTCTGGAGGAACCCCAGGGTTCCACGGAACCCTGGTTGAGAATGGCTGTATTACAGAGTCTTAGCTAGATGGATTCTTGTCCAGTGACGTACTGGTACATCGCTGGATTGGAAGGGTGATATCTTGGTCATCTCTGCAGCAATGATCAAGATATAATTTTTTAGGGTTGACAATCCCTTCAATGTAAAAGTAATCCTAGCAGCTAAGAAGCCAATGAATTGCTTTTACAAGAAGCGGAAGGGGGTCCCACCCTCCGCTGCTGCTGCCTTCATCAGGCTCTCTTGTGTGATTGGATAGCCTGGTGGGGATGCGACCAGCAGCATCTTATTCCTTGTACACAGTGAGAGGAACTGATGTTGTTCCTCCCACTGTGTTACATCAGAAACCAGAAGCGATGAGAATTTCTTGTGTAAACAAGCTGTTTCTAGCTATTACTAGATGCTTTAGAACAGGGGTCTCCAAACTTTCTAAACAAAGGGCCAGTTTACTGTCCTTCAGACTTTAGGGGGGCCGGACTGTGACCATAGGGAGTAGAATTTGTCCTGTGGGAGTAAGCAGTGCATTAGGGGGAGAACTAGTGCCCCATCATTGGCCTCAATGGGAGGAATAGTGCCCCATTGAAGGAGTCAAGTGGGAGGAATAGTGCCCCATCATTGGTGTCAGTGGGAGGAATAGTGCCCCGTTGTTCATGTCTGTAACTGGAATGATGCCATTGTTGGTGTAAGAGTTGGTGTCAGTGGGAGGTAAAGTGCCCCAAGGTACAAACAAGGCCAAGGATAAATCCAAAGGAAAAACTAAGCTTAACTTACCACCAGCCCGCAGACAACCAAATAACCTGTCTAACAGTATGCATTAAAAGCAGGGGTTTCGTCTGCACACATTTGCAAATGCATGCATAAGCCACAGAGCCTCGTTGAGGCACCCCGGTATCTGTGGTACCTAACACTAACTTATAAGTGTCCCCACAGTGGAGGCACATGCATTCTGATGGATAGGTGAGAGCAGGTGGACTGAAGGGGAGCCACCCCTTCTTAAAGGTACAGGAGCGCACTGAACACCCAGCATATAGCACAATGGCTGCAAAGGTGTGAGTGCGCTGCCTGACCAAAAAAAACAATGGTGATGCAAAAAATATGCCACTTATGGTGCCCCAAGGGCCTGATAAAGGCAAGTAAAGGGCCGCATCAGGCCCCCTGAGCCACAGTTTGGAGCCCACTGCTTTAGAGGCCAGGGAGAGATATGGGGTCTAATAGACCCCATATTGCTCTATAAAGAGGACCTTTCATAGTCCATGCTATCACAAGGGTTACTGTTCATCCCTTCTGTCTGATAGCAATAACAGAGATAAAAAAATAAATAAAAAAAAATAAAGATACAGTGTAAGGCTTGTCCACGCTATCACAAGGGATATTGTTCATTCCCTGTCATAGCAATAAAAGAGATTAAAAAATAAATAAAGATACAGTGTTAAAAAAATGTCTTGGTAGACTGACACATAGCTGCAAAGGGTGGGCCAAATCAATATTGAACTCTACGCACTAAGACTGGGATGCCATTAAAGTTCATGGGCGTGTAAAGGCAGGCGTTCCAATACTTTTGGTAATATAGTATATATATAAAAAATAATGTTTGGGGGTTCTAAGTAGTTTTCTAGCAAAAAAAAAAAAACAATGTTATTTACATATAGGAGAGCAATGTCCGAACTGGAAGTGCTTGTGTTTTTTTTTTTTTTTTTGCCAGTCAGAAGCATTTCCCTTCACAGATTTTCTTCAACCAAAACCAATCATTTAGATATGGATAGACTTTGGTGAACCGATTTCTAGAATCTTTTGGGAATGCAACCATTCCCCCAGGCTTTGTTATCATTTAATGTTCTGCCGGTGTAGGATGATCCTTCCTTTTTGGGCCAAGCAAAGGAAGCAAACTTGGAGCTTGGAGAAACAACTTACCATTAAAACAGATCTACTTTTTCAATGGTTTGATGATTAAGGCACACACTATAGATTCCAGTGATTGGATCACAGTGCAGACCCTTTCATACTCAGCCTGATGTATATAAGATTAGGATCTTAATGATTACAGTATTTAAGCAAGCAATTCATGACTTGTATGGTAATACATTTTTTTGTTGCATAGAATTCCAATTTAATAATTTTTGAATAATACATTTTTGTTACACTTTTTTAAATCTTTTGTATCTGATCCCCCGCAGCACTTTCCTGTCCAATCAACAGCCACTACAGCGTGTGTACCCGATCTTGTGCTGTCTCCTGCTATGGCCTCCTGGCATCCAGCTCTTGCCGTGAAGAGTGTTTCGAGGGATGTGAGTGTGACCCCGGCTACGTTTTCGATGGCGAACAGTGCGTTACCATGGACAAATGCGGTTGCGTTTATAAGAAAAGATATTTGAAGGTAAAAAAAAAAAAGAAAAGAAATGCATTATTATTTTGGATTGGATAGCTGAAGGTGCAAACTCTAATCTGGTATGACCGTCCTTTTTTTTTTTTAGGCTGGCGAAACCGTGCTAAGCGAGGGCTGCAGCCAAGAGTGCAGTTGTAATCCAGTCTTTGGAGTACGCTGCCAGAACCAGAGCTGTGCCGAGGATGAGATATGTCGAATTCGGGATGGTTTGAGGACTTGTGTCAACAAAGGTGAGAGCGGTCAGGGGAACTGGTGAAGAACTTCTACTGAAGTCTTAAAAAAATTCATCTATAAATTAATTGCATCAGCTGCACTTTTTTAAATTTTGGAAAGAGTAGGGAGGGGTTAGACCCTGATAATGAAATTTTGCCCCATGGGTCTCATTGGGGAGCTTTATCTTAACGTCTTATTTGGTAGACCTAACAGGAATCGAGAGAAGAGTCTCTCCATGAGGGAAATCCTCTCTTGGACAACTGTTGCTGAACTAATGTCTCCATTTTAGTATTTCTCTAGAAATGTGTACAAAGGAAAAATGTGTTTCTTTTCGATTTGTTCATTAAAGCGGAGTTCCACCCTCAAAATTATTGTTTTTTTAAAAATTAGCAGCTACAAATACTGTAGTTGCTGACTTTGAATAAGGACACTTACCTGTCCAGAGAGCCCGCAATGTTGCCCCCCCCTGTGGCCGATTCGCCCATTGACTCATCGTCTCGGGTGCAGGCGCCACTAAGGGAACCCGGAAGGGGAGCCCTCAGGCTTCACAGCCAGTTTCCTACTGCACATGCGGCGCTTTCTGAATGGCCCTGTTGTCTTCCGGGACACACACAGGTCCAAGTAGGCAGCGGGGGGAATGAGGAGGAGCCGAGACAGAAAAGGTAATGACGTACCTCGCCGTGCGAGGCTGGGTCAAAAGTACATCTTTATACTTCATAGAAGGTAAGAAAAAAAATGTATATCCAAAAAAGAGGGGTGGAGGGGGGTGGTCTTTATTTTAAGACCAAGTAGTAAAGTTGGGTAGAACTTCGCTTTAAGTTAATCATTTTGTTTGATCATATTCGTTATGTTATCCCGCGTACACAAGAGTGGAATTTCCGTCGGAAAAATTTTGGATTGTTTTTCCGACCGATTTCCGCTCAAGCTTGGCTTACATACACGCGGTCACACAAAAGTTCGCTGAACTTTCGACCGTCAAGAACGCGGTGACGTACAACACTGCGAAGAGCTGAGAAAATGAAGTTCAATGCTTCCGAGCGTGCGCCGAATTGTTTCCGAGCATGCGTAGGAATTTTGCGTGTCGGAATTGGTACAGACGATCGGAATTTCAGAACGGAACTTTTTCCGACCGAAAAATTGAGAACCTGCTCCCAATCTTTTGCTGGCTGGAATTCCGCCAGAAAAAGTCAGACGGAGCATACACGAGGTCGCATTTTCGCACGGAACGCTCTCGTCAGACTGTTGCTGGCGGAATGTCCGCTCGTGTGTACAGGGCATTAGAGTGATTCTTTTTTGGAATTTGTTTCATATACGCCTTTATTTCAAATCGATTCAAAAATGTATTCGTTATTTTCAAATCGGTTCGAAATTTTGAGATTTGAATTTCGGAAGATTGCTACATTGGTTTTTTTATTTTATTTTATTGTATTCTGTTCTATCCTCTTCTTTTTCTATTCTTGTATTTTCTATTCATTTTATTTTTTTCTATTCTATTCAGAAGCCTAAGTAGGAATCACCATCTTATTTTACTTTTATACCTCACTGTATTTATTGCAATATGTTTCCATTTCCAATTCAAATTCATTTTTGAGTTTTCAATTCAAAATCATTTTTAAATTTGAAAAATGTGTTTTGTTATAATTTCGATTTGAAACAAAACAAATCATACATGTCTAATTTTCCTTCTATTCTGTTCTAGCGAGAACTCTAAATTTTTGGAATTGTATATAAGTTTCACATTATTTTTCATTTTTAGATCCATGCAAATACAAAACCTGCCGTGCCAAGGAGAGCTGCAGAGTCGAGAACGAGGAAGCAGTTTGTGTGCCGGATTACAATGGTCTGTGCTATGCCTGGGGGGACCCCCATTGCCTCACGTTTGATGGCAAGGAGTATGATCACCAAGGCACCTGCACCTATGTTTTAGCACAGTACGCTGGCCCTGATAAAACTCTGGAGCCATTCAAGGTTACCATCAAGAATGAAAACAGAGGAACCCCAGCTGTTTCTTATGTCGGAAGGGTGAACGTGGTCATGTATGGTATCAACGTTACCATGCAAATTGGAGACTTTAATAAGATACGAGTAAGCTTTTTCCAACCCTTCATCTTTAATTTGTTAAAAGAAAGAAATACTGAAATGTTTTAAAGTACTCTTTAGTCAAAGTGGAGAATTTAGAATGGAAATTGTTGTAAATATTTTGTTTTTTCTGGGAATATCTAATCCTGAGTTTGTAGCTTTGTAAGTCAGGTGTTCTCAACCCCTCCTATATAAACCTATTTATGTTTTAGCATTGCTAATGTTATCTTAGATAAAGGGGAATAACGTGGTGCAGACTCAGTGAAACAATAACGAATAAATATAAAGTGCAATGTTCAAATAAACTTCACATATATTCTTACAAATAACTGTGCAAAAAATTCAAAGGTGCATCAAAGTGATAATAAGCACATGGAAATAAATGTCCAATAAAGGATAAAGGTAGCAAAAAAAAAAATAATAATAAAGTGCTTGTGCAAATAAACAGGAAACATCCAATTCATCCAAAGGGTTGAGTCAAGCCTCTTGTATGGATGGAACAATGATTCCCCAGCAATCAGTTGATTTCCAGAGGTATCCAAAACCGCTCCTCTATAGGGATCACTTCCTTGGCTCATTAAATACAGTTTATATGTAATGAAAGAAGGTGGGCTCCATAGCGCAGTAGCCCAGTAAAATTTTTATTTAACCGATTGCCGACTGGCTCACGCCAATATTAGTTGGCAGAGGGGCACATACAGGCATATTAACGTATCTGTACATTGCCCTTTAAGAAGTGGTTTGTGGGCGCACGCGTGGCACTAGCGGCGCACGCACCCGCCGCGAGCTCCGTGAGTGTGATCGCAGGTCCCACGGACTCGATGCCCGCGGGGATACCCGCGATCGACTCACGGGGAGGAAGAACGGGGGAAATGCTGATGTAAACAAGCATCTCCCTGTTCTGCCTAGTGACAGGACACCGATCACCGCTCTCTGTAATCGGGAGCGGTGATCAGTGTCGTGTCACACATAGCCCCTCCCCCCCACAGTTAGAATCACTCCCTAGGACACACTTAACCCCTACAGCGCCCCCCTAGTGGTTAACCCCCTTCCCTGCCAGTGTCGTTTGTACAGTAATCAGCGCATATTTAATCGCACTGATCGCTGTATAAATGTGAATGGTCCCAAAATAGCGCCAAAAGTGTCCGATCTGTCCACCATAATGTCGCAGTCATGATAAAAGTCGCTGATCGCCCCCATTACTAGTAAAAAATTAAATAAATTATTAAAAAAAATGCCATAAAACTATTCCTTATTTTGTAGACGCTATAACTTTTGCGCAAACCAATCAATAAACGCTTATTGCGATTTTTTTTTTACCAAAAATATGTAGAAGAATACGTATCGGCCTAAACTGAGGAAAAAAATGTTTTTTTTATATATTTTTGGGGGATATTTATTATAGCAAAAAGTAAAAAAATAATGATATTATGATTTTGGTGTTTACGGTGGGGAGTGAAGGAGAGGGAAAAGTGGGCAAACGTAAAGGGGTAAAATAAAGGGTCTGTTGTTAGGTGGACATTTGGAATGGACTAGATAGGGAGAGCTTTTTGTTTGCTGCAACCCCACTTCTGGCTCTTTGAACAGGTATGTATTGAGATCAGATTTAGCATGTTAGGGATCTCATATCAAAGCTCCTTGGAAAATAATACTTGACCCACAGGTTACTTTTTTTTTAAATCGATCCATTGAGTCATTTTGCATTGTATTTTACATAATGTGTAAAGCTATGTTTTTTAATTGTATGAACAAGAGTGTTTGGGGTTTTCCAAGCATGCATTGTTCCTTCTTTGGACATAGTAATTTAATGAATATTCTCTTCATAGGTCAATGGTGAACTGACCAATCTGCCACTCACTCTTGCTGATGGAAGACTGAAACTATACCAGAGTGGAATGACGGCCATAGTGGAAGCTCAGAATAATGTGATCGTTAGCTATGACTGGAACTGGTTAGCTACAGTGAGCGTTCCTAGTAGTTATTACAATGAAACTTCTGGAATGTGTGGAAACTTCAATCAGGATCCAAAAGATGACCAGAGAGGTCCTAACGGGGCATCACTATCATTAATCACAGACTGGATAAGAGAATGGAAAGAAGATGATCAAGATCTGTTCTGTTTTGATGTTTGTCCTGGGCATTGTCCAAACTGTGATGAGGAGAATAAGGCTCAGTATAGAGGAGATGATCAGTGTGGCTTCCTTCTCAAAGAGGACGGTCCATTCAGAGACTGCATCAAAAAAGTCAACCCAGAAAAGTTTTTTGATGCCTGTCTCTTTGATGTCTGTATGAACGATGGAGCGAAGACAATTCTATGCCAAGCTTTAGATTCTTATGTCAAGATATGCTTAAATGAAGGTGTTAAGGTTTATGATTGGAGGACAGCTACCGATTGCCGTAAGTAGAGCTCAATTTACTATTGCTGGGGCATTATTATAATTATTGCAGTGTTACATTCTCTAGAGTTTCTGAACAGCGTATATTAGAATAAAGCTTTTTTTACAATGATTAACATAATATTTCATTTTTTTTTTTCAATCTTTCAGCAATGGTATGTAACATTGAAAACAGTCATTACAACGCCTGTGGAAATGCTTGTCCAGCTACTTGCTCTGACAAAAACACTCCAGCCACATGCACAAAATCCTGTGTAGAGACCTGTGAGTGCAATGAAGGAATGGTCCTTAGTGGGGATAAGTGCGTACCTGTTTCAAGCTGTGGCTGCAGCCACAACGGGCGATATTATGAGCCTAACCAGTCCTGGTATGATGAGAAATGTAGCACACTTTGCCAGTGCGAGTCTAGTCTCGGAAAGGTGGTTTGCCAACCAAACAAATGCAAAACGACCGAGACCTGCGCAGTGATCAATGGAATACGAGGCTGTCATCCCAAAGCATTTTCAACCTGTACAACCCATGGAGATCCTCATCATGATACATTTGATAAAAAGAGATTTTCATTTATGGGCGCTTGCATCTACCAGTTAGTAAACGTAACCGATCCATCGTTGACCCACTTCTCCATCACTGTTGAAAATGAAAAGCGTGGTAACGCAGCTGTGTCCTTCACTAAAAGTGTGACCTTGCAACTGGACAACCACACCATGACCATGAGTAGAGATTACCCACAACGGATTATGGTATGGAATACCTATTCATGGTATTGTTTTATTTCATAGATGTAAACACTTTAGTATACTGGCTAGTATAGAAAAGCAGAATGCTATAAGTTTCTCAATACTTTGGGTGTGTCTGACCTTTATGAAATTTTTGTAAAATGTTGGGTGGAGGTACAGGATGCAAAAGCTGTTTTACATTACCATGCAGTATAAAATCTGTTATGTAGAGTGCAATGGTTGGGTAGCTCTCAAACTTTACATGGTATTAAAGAGGCACTTCAGATAAAGGAAGTGTAGTGGAAGTAGAAACTCCACAATGTTTGGGCATCCCTCAAACATTACATGGTATTAAAGTGGCACTCCCAATGAAATCAAGGAAGTGTAGGGGAAGTAAAACCTCCACAAACTTACACCTTTAATCTGAGCAAACCTCTAAAGTTAATAAAAACCCAACCCCACAGTCAAAACCCTCAACCCAAAGACCCCTAGATCTAAACCTAAACCTGACATGCATGGCAATGAAACAGTTTAAAGGCCTTTTCACATGAGCTTCAGCTTGTATAAGAGCAGTGTGAACAGAGAGCTTTGACAAAGCATTTGCAGAGCTTTCAACAAACTTTGTTGAAGCTTTTAAAGCATCATTCAGCTCCAGTTTGTAAATGTTGAACACAGATCCTATTGGCAGTGCTGATTGCCATTTTAAGCAAGCTGCTAGCAGGCTTCAGCAGGCTTCCAACAAGCTTAAGGAAGATCTGAAGCCTGCTAGCAGCTTGTTTAAAATGGCAATCAAGGCTTCCAGTAGGATCAGTGTTCGTCATTTACAAACTGGAGCTGAATAATACTTAAAAAAGCTTCAACAAAGCTTGCTGAATACTCTACAAATACTTTGTCAAAGCTTGTTGCTTGCAGTGGGGGAGATTTACTAAAACTGGAGCACTTAGAGTCTGGTGCAGCTGTGGATGGGAGCCAATCAGCTTCTAACTTCAGATTGTTCAATTAAGCTTTGCCGATAAAATCTGGAAACTGATTGGTTTCTATTTCGAGCTGCACCAGATTTTGCACGCTTCAGTTTTAGTAAATCTCCCCCCACTGTGTGAAACAGGCCTTTCGGTTTAATGGCAGCCCCCGTAGGTGTGCACAGCTTATTGCATTAGGGTGTGCACCCAAAAGACCAAACACACATGCATGTGTATATATATATATATATATATATATATATATATATATATATATATCTCAGTAGGGCAATGGACAGTGTTAACAGAGCCGTGGCCAATGTCAGTAGGACAGAGCTTGGAGTCAGTAGTTTATTTTTATTATTTCTTATTATTACTTACCATTTTTTAAATTATTTTTTTCAATATTTTTTTACAATAATTATTTTATTTTTATTTTTTTACAACTTTTTTAGGAGCCCCATTGGAGAACGTTGGTGAAATATCAGGGGTCTAAACAGACCCCTGATGTCTCACTATTGAGACAAAGAAAGGGACTGAGGACAGAGATTCCACAGTCCCCTTTTTCTGCAGCCAACATCAGGGGGAATCTGCACAGCACAGGGTGATTAGGATGTTCCCAGGCACACCTGGCACACCCTGTGCGCATGCCTATGGAAGCCCCGCTAGCTCCTTATATGTACTTTCCTTTTCGTTTCCCTGTTCCTCTGTTCAGCCAACAGGATACCCGGTGCATCTTATTGACTTCTACCTGACTTTTCTACAGACCATTTCAATATTTTGGGCCACCTCAAATTGCAAAAGCTCACTATTTTAATTTTCCTAGGCCATGCTAACAAGTGAACACGTAACAATAACGTTCATTAGCAAGAACTAAAAGCTAAACTTATTACCAGATATCGTGAGGAGATATTTATGAAAACTGGAGCACTCAGAATATGGTGCAGCTGTGCATGGTAGACAATCAGCTTCTAACTTCAGCTTGTTCAATTAAGCTTTGGCAATAAAACCTGGAAGCCGATTGGTTTCTGTGCAGTTACACCAGATTTTGCACTCTCCAGTTTTAGTAAATAACCCCCATGGCCTCTATATATATAGTTAGTGTTTGGGAAATGAGGTCAAAATTGTTCAGAAATTGGACAGACATTTTGCTGCATGTGTTAGAAGAATTAGGCCTCTTTCACACGGGGCAGATCAGTCATGATCTGCCCCGTGAACACCCGCTTGCTCATCGGGGATCGCTCCGCCGATCCCCACTGAGCAGGAAGATGACAGGTCCATCGCTGCACGCTGTGCAGCGGCGGACCTGTCAGAGCGCCGCTCTCCCCTATGGGGGGATCGGATGATGACGGACCGTAGTGTCCGTCGTCACCCGATCCGATCAGAAAACCGATGGAAAAGTAGGTTTTTCCTCCGTTCCACTTTTCGGATCGGAGCGGGTCGGATGTCAGCGGACATGTCACCGCTGACATCCGACGCTCCATAGGGATGAATGTATGTCCGTTTTTCATCCGAAAACGGAAGGATGAAAAACGGATATACGGATCGTCCGTGTGAAAGAGGCCTTACTGTTTTTTTTATGTTCTTTAGAAAATTGTGTAAAAAAAACGAATCCTGTTTACCTGCTTTTCTCCTTTGTGCTAAACATTGCTATTTAAGCTTTAACAAGCTATAACTTGTGTTTATATGAACATTTTCTTAGGTTGATGGCATATTGAAGGACTTGCCCTACGTTCATGAACCAACAGGAACCAGAACCTACTACTCGGGGGCTCTTACTAACCTACAAACACGTTTTGGCATGGGTTTAAGCTATGGTAGTTGGAATTATGTACGTGTGACCTTACCAAGCACCTACACAGGCGCCGTTAATGGTCTTTGTGGCAACAACAATGGAAATCCATCTGATGACTTTGTCAAAAGAGACGGGGTGACAGCCAAAAATGCAAAGGAATTTGGAGACCACTGGAAAGTTGGAGAGTTTGCTGGGTGTAATGATGAATGCGCCGACTGTCCACAGTGCAAAGATGAACAAAGAGAGGTCTACAAGAGCAACCAGTACTGTGGCCTTCTCATGAAGTCTGATGGACCATTTGGGCAATGTCATGCCTCCGTTGACCCAAAACCTTTCTTTGATGACTGTGTGTTTGATGGATGTGAATACAAAGGTCTCCAGTCAGTTATCTGTGATATCATGGCTTCCTATGTTCTTGAGTGTCAAAGGAATGCATCCACAATTAAGGATTGGAGAACACCATCTTTCTGTGGTAAGTCACTTTATAGAAATAAGAACACTGCTGTGTTTCCAATTTTGAGAAGGACGTGAGTATGCAATCTAGTGTACTCTTCCAAGAAATGGAACTCGCTCACAGCTCCAACTGCCCAATAGCCACCAGTCACTGTTAAAGCGTGAATCAATCTAGTAGATCCTTGAACTTGGTCTTTCTACCTGTGAAAGTATCCAGGTATTGTTTTCTAGTGTGCTGTGTGCTATGTCAAGAACAACTTTCCTGTAGCTTCCTCTGCTCTGGCCGAAAGTTTGGAAAGCATTGTGGACTATTCTAATAGCTCAATATTGGGTTATGACCCTGAGCATGGTGTTTAGAGACCAAACAAGGATATATCCATTAAAGGAACCAGAAAGATCAATAGAAAAATTCTACTGTTTTCCTAAATAATTTCCCCCACACAGCCAGGCAAAAAAAAAATTCCACACACTCCAGTTGGCTCAAAAAAATAGTCTAGGTGTTTTGGTTTGGGGTGTTTATTTTGGAAACAAAGAACTTTGATAGGGATTAGGGGTACATGTGATGCCCCAAAAACTGAATAAACCTGTAAACAAATGAATGAGGAACTGCTAAAGTCTCTGGCTGCTAAAGTTCAACTGAACTATGCTGCACACAAGTGGGAGCAATGGTGCAGCTAAAATAAAGTTCCAAAAATCAGTAATGAAGAGTCATCTTCTGGCTGTATTGCATGGTACCTGGCTGCTCTAGACCCAAAGTAGAGATATAATGGGGTTCTCCTGACTGTCTTGCACTGCACTAAAGCTGTTTCCTTTGGTCCCAGACATGTATGGTATTGCACTACACTATCCTCTCTGTTGCTTCAGGTACGATGGCTGATGTGTACTCACTCAGTCCATTTAGGTATCTCCTAGCATCCAAAAAGCTGCTGCACTGGCTTCTCTGCTGAACAGGGTGCTTCTGGCGTGGCTTGAAGTCTACAGTTAGGCCTAGCTGAGACACAGGCTGGGTGATATCCTCAAGCTTATTTCCTCTCTCTCCTTTCTCTCTCTCTCTCTCCTCTGTCCCAGGGGGCAGAGGCCCTAGCACAGAGGTCACCTTCAGATGGCTAAACCCTGGACTCTGCTCTCAGATTGCCAGACTTCTGAGTATTTATGAGCTGTCCCCCCACCTTCTGGGCCCTGCCTCCCAAGGGAATGGTGGAAACTCCATGAATATTCAGGCTGTAGCCTCTGTCCCTCCACCTACTAGGTTCAGGAAATATCTACACAGTTCTAGAAGACAGGGGGAGGTAACAGAGCCACAACCTTTGAAGCACCGCACAGCCTCCTAAACAAAATTAACACATACTCCTCTGCCTTCAGGGGAACTAAATTACATTTACTCACTCTAGCAAAAGTGAGGGTGTTACACATGCAAGGTTTTTAACTTACCCTTGATCCAAGTGCCTATATGTCCAAGAACATAAAATGCTATGTGCTGCATACACTTGTCTGTATTTGGCTAGTTAAAGATAATCTTTAATTTACATCCCACCTTTTGTATTCTCAGACATGACCTGCCCTTCAAACAGTCATTATGAGCTCCTCGGAAATGGTTGCCCTGCCACCTGCTTTGGTCTGACTGCTCCAACATCTTGTGTGCCGTCTTATACTGAAGGATGCTACTGTGACAACGGCTTCATTCGCAGTGGTGGGGACTGTGTGTCAATGTCAAATTGTGGCTGTGTATTTGGGAACACCTATTACAAAGCAGGTCAAGAGTTCTACTCCGACAGTCTTTGCCAGAAGAAGTGCATATGTGGTGCCAATGGCATAACCACTTGCCATGACAGCCCCTGCGGAGCCAACGCTGAATGCAAAGTGGTGGCTGGAGTCCTAGGATGCCACCCTAAAGAGTTTGGACAGTGTGTAGCTTGGGGAGATCCACACTACATCACTCCAGATAAGCTTTATTATCCATTCCAGGGTACCTGCTCCTACATACTTTTGAGGTTGAAGAAAGATAATGTTGACTTTGAAGTAATAGTGGACAATGAACCATATGGCGATGTGGCAGTCACCAAATCTGTCACAGTGAGAGTTGGAGATTACACCATTCGCTTGCAGAGAGGAAGAACTTGGAGCTCATTGGTGAGTATATTGGCTCAATTTCAAATATGGTTCTTTTAATTAAACCACAATTGCAACTAGGAGATGCCATACACATTGCTCAGCATATTGAAAAAAAACTTTACAGGGCATGCATCTTTTCCTGCTAATTAGACTAAAAGTAACCAAACCTTGGAATCTTGCACATACAGCAAGGTGGCACTTCAGACTTATTCCCATTAGAATTTTCAGGTGTGAAAGAAGATTATCACTAAGCACAATGTTGTGTGTGCCTTCAACCAGATTTCCATCAATAGAGCCTGTAGGCCCATAGTCTTTGACAATCAAACCAGCTCCCCTCTTCTAGGTAGACATGTGCAATTCGTTTAGATCCGAATTCATTTTTTAACAAATTTTGACAAATTCGTAATTCAGAAATTTCCGAATTCCCGAAATTTCTGAATTTCTGAATTTACGAAATTCCAAATTTACGAATTTACGAAATTCCGAATTTCTGAAATTACGAATTTTCAAATTTCTGATTTTCTAAAAATTCAAAATTTCAGAATTTCTGAAATTCAAAATATCAAAATTTCCGAAATTCGAAATTTCAGGAATTCGAAAGTCGGAAATTCGAATATTCGAAATATCATATTTCAATTTTTCATTTTAAAAATTCTAAAATTTGGAAATGTGAAAATCCAAGAATAAGAATGAAAATCTGAAAATTCAAAAGAATGAAAATCTGAAAATTCGAAAACCCGAAAATCTAAAAATAATAACTAACTAATAATAAATATTAAATTATAGGTATTGGAATTTCCTTTCAAATTTGGCTGTTAGTGAACGTAACATTTACAAATTTATCCGAAGTTACAAATTATTCAAAATAACAAATGCTGCATCTAAACAAATGGAACGTAATGATCTAATAATAATAAATAACAATAATGATAATAAAACCTTTTTATTATTATTATTTCTTATTAATTTGTTCCATTCCATTTGTTTACATTTGGCATTCGTTATTTCATGTAATTCGCAACTTCAGATAAATTTGTACTTGTTACGTTCACTAACAGCCAAATTTGAGATTCCAATACCTATAATTTAATAGTTAGTTATTATTTTGAATTTTACTGATTTATTTTTTTCAGATTTTCGGATTTTTGAATTTCCGAAAATCCGAAAATTCGGAATTCGAAAATTCAAAAATTCGGAAATCCAAAAATTCGAAATTCAGAAATTCGCAAATTTGAAAATTCTGAAATTAGGAAATCCAAAAATTTGAAATTCGAAAATTCAGAAGTTCGGAAGTTTGAAAATTCGAAAATTCAGAAATCCGAAAATTGGAAATTCAGAAATTTGAAAATCTGATTTTTTTGTTTTTCCGCATTTCTGAATTCCGAATTTCCGAATTTCCGAAAAAAGCAAAAAAACGAATAAAACAAAAACAAACAAATTTTCCCAGTGCACATGTCTTACTTCTGTTAGATCACTTCTGTTATACAGAACATGTTTTATGATTCTAACCTAACTTAGAATAATGTGACCGTGTGTAAATAAGCACATATACTTTAAGATGACTATTTCAATTACTGTAGGAAATATGTGTAGCCAATGAATATGCAGAGAAAGTCTTGCTCTCTGCCTTGGCTTTTTGAGGTTTGGAATAAACAGCTCAATAATATCAAGCTGTATCAGTGGCCAACTGCCTCTGCAATTAAGCCCCGAAAAGGGCAAAACCCATCTGAGGAGTGCTCTACCCAGACCAACAGTAGCTGAAGCCATCTTTTGCTCACTTTATTCACATTTATGCAACGGGGAGTTAGTGTCTATGTGAAGAGGACCGCCATTTTGTTGAAGCCTATTAGAGCCTGACAAGCCAATCCTGCCTGTCTTGCACCAGTCTATTCACATGATGATCCGATTGATAACGGTTTGGTGGCACTCAAGTGGTACTATTTTTGATAACATCACTATTTTCAATGACTTCACGCCCCCCCCCCTTTTTTTTCCACAAATAGAGTTTTCTTTTGGTGGTATTTAATCATCTCTTCAGTTTTTATTTTTTGCGCTATAAACAAAAAAAGACCGACAATTTAAAAAAAACCAAAATAATATTTTTTACTTTCTGTTATAAAACATATCCAATAAAAAAATGTAAAAAATAAAATTTCTTCATCAATTTAGGCTAATATGTATTCTGCTACATATTTTTGTTAAAAAAAATAAAGCCAATAAGCGTATATTGATTGGTTTACGTCTACAGACTATGGGAAATTTTTATGGCATTTTTATTTTTATTTTTACAAGTAATGGCAGCTATCAGCCCCAGGACCCAGAACAAACTGCGACGTACCTGTACGTTATTTTGCTCTAACGGACCGCCCTGCCACAGTAAAATTACGTGGGGTGGTCCAGAAGCGGTTAAAGTGTATGTCCATCCTATTTTTTTTTTTTGAGCTGTAAATAGGCTGGACACACACTTTATCTCCAATTTTTTTTTTTTTTTTTGGATAGTGTGGGTGAGAGTTAAAATTTCTTTCAGGTTTTTATATCTAAAAGGAAATTTGAAGATAAAACTGCCACTCCACTGGTAGAAATCTAGAATAATTTCATATAATAGTCTAATGCCCCGTACACACGGTCGGATTTTCCGACGGAAAATGTTCGATGGGAGCCCTTTGTCGGAGTCGGAGATTCCGACCGTTTGTAGGCTCCATTGGACAGTTTCCATCGGAATTTCCGTCGCACAAAATTTGAGATCTGGTTCTCAAATTTTCAGGTAACAAAATTTGTTTGCGTAAATTCCGAGCGTGTGTACACAATTCCGACGCGCAAAGTGCCACGCGTGCTTGGAATCAAGCAGAAGAGCAGCACTGGCTATTGAACTTCCTTTTTCTCGGCTCGTCATACGTGTTGTACGCCACCGCGATCTTGACGTTCGGAATTTCCGATCAACTTTGTGTGACCGTGTGTATGCAAGACAAGTTTGAGCCAACATCCGTGGGGAAAAAAACCATGGATTTTGTTGTCGGAATGTCCGATCGTGTGTACAGGGCATTACACGGTCCAGGGGCTGCAATGTTCCTCCCACATCGGGGTGCTAAGGACCGTGTATATCACCTGTTCCAGCTCAAGGTCAGCATCTATATATACAGTCCTCCACACTTTGACAAAAGGGGACCATTGCAGCCTCTGAAACACATTGGGCCATCTTATTGAACAAAAAATAAAGCTTATTTTTAACTTTTACCAATGGTGTGGTACTTTTTTTTCTTTTATTAAAATCTTTATTTTATTTGGTACCAAGAAGTAAGGTACAATTCAGCTTTGTAGGCACGTCAAGATTAAATTTCTACATGGCGATAGAGAAATAAATCTTGAAAAGAAAATTTTACATCTTATGGGTATGGAAGTTTTGTGGCCATAACTTCCATAATATAACGTAACCAGTAATGGTAACGATGGTGATCACAATTCGTTTTCTCCCACATGATGTTGACTTAAAAAAAAAATCATCATCTTTCAAAAGTACCTCAGTTAAAAAGTGTGAATTTATAGCATGTTTTGCTAATTTTGTAAAAATATATATATATTTTTTAGATCAATGGAGAGAGATACAATCTTCCTATCCGCTCCCAAAGAAGGGAGTTTTGGATAAACCAACAAGGCAACAACATCTTCGTTCAGACTAAAGACGAGTTTACAGTCATGTTTGATCAACAGTATTTTGTTTCACTCTGGATACCGAGCACCTACTCTGGTTTCACTGAAGGCCTCTGCGGAAATTTCAACAACAATTCTAAGGATGAGTTCCGCCTTCCAAATGGCAAGCTCGTCAGTGACGCAGCAGTATTCGGCGAGTCCTGGGTAGCAGCCAGAAAGGGAAATGACTGCAAAGGGTGTTCTGGAGATCAGTGTCCAAAGTGTGATGAGGCTGGCTCCGCTATGGCCAAATCCCCTACTAAGTGTGGAATGATTGCGGATCCTGAAGGTCCATTCAAAGACTGTCACCGCCTGGTCCAACCGGCTACATATGTCAAAAGCTGCGTCTATGACATTTGTAATGGACGTGGTGGCCAGGAGGCCTTGTGTGCCAACCTGCAGGCCTACACAGCTTTGTGTCAAGAAAAAGAAGGAAAAGTTGAAGCTTGGAGGAACCTAACGAGCTGCCGTGAGTTTTTTTCTTGTTTTTTTTTTTTTTAAATTTACCAAGCCTTGAAATTGATTTCTCCTACAAACCATGTCTTTGTTCCACAATCTTGCATCGTGTTGGTTTTAGCTTGCCTTTAATTGGTACTATTTGAGCAATTCTTTTTTTTTCCACTGCTGAGCACGGGGTCAAAACAAGTCAAGGCCAAGGGTTCGTAAGTCTTCCAGTGTTGCTAAGGTGTCTGTGACACATTCTCATATTACAAAAGGGTAAAAAATCCTGCTTTAGCAGCCTATGCAATCTGGTTGGTTCATCATGGTTGCTGTCTATGAACGTTTTTTGTTGGTGGAAGAGTGTGGTGTGTACCTTAAATTCACCCACTCTCCATCTGAACACCTAGGGCAGGGGTCTCAAACTGTTGGCCCTCCAGCTATTGCGAAACTACAAGTCCCTAGAGGCATTGCAAGGCTGACAGTTACAAGCATGACTCCCACAGGCAGAGGCATGATGGGACTTGTAGTTTTGCAACAGCTGAAGGGTCACCAGTTTGAGACCCCTGACCTAGGGCTTTTTGTTCAACAGTTTTCCATGTGCACCTTGTCATTAGGCAAAAGAAAAGAAACTGCGTTATCAACTCCAAGTGATCTATAAGAGCAGCAACTCTGCTGTGAGATAAACACAGTCAATAATACACAATTATAAATAGAGCTGCGCTGAAACAATTATACATCTATAAAGAGAGCTGCGCTGAAACGCCAATACAAATTATAATATATAAATCAAATAAACAGTCCAAATGATAGAAAAAAAGGTCTTCATGTGAAATCACCATGACCAAAATTAGCATTTATTAGATATTGCCAAATCACCAGTGGAAATAGTGAAAAATAATTAAAAGATATACAGTTCAAGCCCCAGGACGACATCAGGGTGTGACGAAATGCGTTGGGTGAGAGCGACGTGCTGACGTCACTGCACTTCTCTGATCCCGGGAAGCGTTCGTGTATTAGCCGGCCAGCTTGTGTTTTCTCCAAATGCATTTTTAATGATTTCAGGATGTAAGTGCAATCTTTTTTGTTTTATTAAAGTTTTATATTGTCAGAAACCATGAAATCAGGCTGAGGCAGAAGTAAAGTTAAATCACACTTGTGTAATAATAAAGGTAAAAAGAACAAATGTAGCCAAAGTTCAGTAAACGGAACATATAGTCAGCCAAGCCAGAAGTCAGGGATCAATGTAGTGGAACAATAAGCAGGATCTGGAGCCAGAAGGGATGTCAGCAAAGCTGGTCTTTAAACAGGAACGCAGGAGTTTCTTGTGATGTGACCAAGGCGACGGCAGAGCTCCTCTGAACTGGATGGTCTATGTAGGCAGGACTGACAAGCAGGATCATCAACAGCTGAGTAACTGTGGAGAGAGATGGGAGCTGGCAATTAGCTGACAGCTGAGTGGCCAGCTCAGAGAAGAAGGGGCTGACCCCAGCCCTGATGTATATGTTTTTTACACTGTGGCCTTATATTTTTTGGGGAACTTCGATGAGTGTGATATGCTGGGGGTGGATTCTGTGTCATGGAGGGCTCCAGCCGATATTGAGCTGAACTTGTTGCTGACCCTTTGCCTTAGGAATCCGCACATGGTGGGAGTTGCCATCTTCATACCCCTCCTGGATAGATAAAGGCCCTGGGTGTGTATAAGCCACAAGTGTCTTTGACCTCTCATTATAGGAGGTCCATATAGGCTGGTATCGAGCATTTTATATGGTGGAGGTCACATTTAAATAAGGGTGTTGGGTGGTGTCAATATCACCGGAAGGATTCCTCTCATTATAACTTTTACTATATATCGTTTCATTATTTTTCACTAATACAAAAAGGGCAAGCTGACACCTTAAAGCTTTACACTCTTGTCTTGTGTGGATATGGCATTTGTCGTTCCTAGTAGGATACTAGAGTCAACCAGTTAACTGGGGTAGAAGCTAGTGCTGTACAAGACTGTTGGCCTGAAAGGGGAGCAAGTCTAAATCCATCCATGGCTAAGGGACAGTATTGTGTCTAATTGATTAGCAGTACCCTTACTTTGACGTGGAAGGGTTCTGTGTTGGATTCCTGGCAAGGATCCCAAGCATGGATTTTGTATTTTCTCCTTGCTCTTGTGTAAGTTTCTCTCTAATGAGTTATTGGGAGTCCACTCTCAGTTGGCCTACACTGAGCATTCATGGTGCAGGCACTTAAATAGTCAGCTAGGCTTTGGTCCACAAAGCATTAAAGGAATTTATTATATAAGTAGATTTCAGGAAATGATTCTGGCGTTACTCAAAATATACGCATATAGCTACGGTGATTTCAACTTTAGCAATATTTGAATAAGCCAGTCATTTTCTTCACTTTGCTTCTGGAATAACTTTGTTTATTGCCCTGCAGCCCTTACCTGTCCATCCAACAGTCACTACAGCCCTTGTACCCAGTCCTGCAAATTCACCTGTCATGGGATTCTGGAACGCAGCTCTTGCAGTCAGACATGTTTCGAGGGATGCGAGTGTGATTCTGGCTACGTCTTTGATGGAGAAAATTGCGTTACCCTTGACAAATGTGGCTGCATTCATAATGGAAGATATCTCAAGGTGAGAAAAGAAAGTTGTACAATAACCTAAAGGATTGTTAATGCTAATCCAATAACGCCCCCCCCCCAAAAAAAAAACTAGGGTGTAGAAAACTCACTTAAATGCAGTAATAGATTAGCAATGGTTACCTTGGTTCTTCATATAATTATGGAAACCAATATTTTTACTGTTAGGAATAGAAAGACTTATATAAACAAAAAAAAAAAAAAAGGAAGTATAAAGGCCCCTTTCACACAGGTGAACCGATTGAGTTCGCCCATGAAAAAGGGTCCTAAGAGCTACTTACGGCATGCACAAGCATATCGGAATATTATATATAGTGTGGGGGGATTAGACTCAATGCAGGGACAAACTCACTGTTTCTTTAGGAAAACATCAAGTTTATTCCACAGGATATTCCCAAACAGAGGAAAACCATCTTGTCATCAATCAAACAACAATAAACTTCTGATCTACAGAGCCTTACTGTGTCCATAGAACTGACCAGTCCGTGGTCTTGTAGTAAGTGTCCTTACAAATGCAAATCCTTTATATCCAACATCAGGGATGAGCAGCCATGCTCCTAGATGGCTCCTCACATGGAGACACACTCTCTCCCCGAGAGCTAGGACCAGCTGCCTTAATCAAGACCTGAAAAGAAAACCTTAAACTGCGGTCCACGGACTTGGGAATCTGTACCACCCGGATCTCTATCAGACTCCCAATAAAACCAGCCCCGGAATGGACTTTACCATTACAGGGTAAAGAACTATCCTTCTTAGTCTTTGCTGGCATTATCTTAGATTGCAAATCTAAGAATCCGTGGAGGAACATATATCCCCATCAATCACTTTTCCTGTAAAATTTAACCTGTTTTACAGGCACCCTGCTACAATGGGTAAAACTATGTGACCTTCGGTGATTGAGTTTATATGTTTCCAATGAATGGTACTGTTACAGCATACATTTAACACAACTGTGGCAACAGTTTAGGGAAGGCTCATTGAACACCTTTGGGATCAAGTGAAATGCCAATTAAGTGCTAGGTCTTCAAAACCAAATTCATGCTCTTTTGGTTGAATAGGTACAAATTCCCACAGACACGCTACAAAATCTTTTGGATAGTCTTCCCTCGAAAGAAGGGGCTGTTACTGCTGCAAAAGAAATGGAAGGAAACATTTCAGGCCAAATTAATTCTCATGGTTTTGGAATGGGATGACCAATAAGCTCCTATACTGTAGTTTCAAGAGACTGCAGTTCTGTTGGTAGCCTTTCAGACTGACATGGTAATGAGAACATTTACAAAATATGTAATTTGGGTGAGCTAAATGTCAGTACAAAGGCATTTCCATCTCGAAAACATTATCCATTCTGCATTTAATTTTACTTAACATGACTCTATCAAAAGGAAAGTATGCGGACTGTCAATGTTGGTCTTCTCTTTTCATTTCTATATTTGTTCAAAGACACAGAAAGCATTGCACCCCACATAAGCATGACAGCCAGATAAGTAATGTGACAGACCCAACCAGGACAGCAGCATTTGGAAGGGACTGCAGAGTAGCCTCTTGCCTACTGACTATAGGCCCTGGCTTTTAAGGGGGCTCTATTTTTGGGAGGTGTGTGCCTGGGGAACCCTTGAAGTGATCTTGCTCCACTTAGGGAGCCTCCAACTAGAGCTTCCGGTGGATCACGTCTCTCAATTCCAGCACATCCTGGGAAGAACCAGGCTCTCCGTACTGGGCCAGCATCTTTGGCATTCACCACTGGAACTCCACATCCATTGTGACCAGCTCCTGGAACACTCCTTCAATATCACCCAACACTGGGTCCTGGTGGTGGTTTGGACTGCCCGTAGGGAGGAAGCAGATCCCACCACTGCCAACCAAATGTGACGGGCCGCTTGGCACCCATTGGGTGCTTCCATCAGTATACAGCTTCCTCCAGTCCGGAACCAGGAACCAGGTGTTATAGCAGAATATTTCACCTAAGCTAGTGTTGTCTAGATCTTAGGTGCAAAATTTCACTATAATACCTGGTTCCTGGTTCCAGGCTGGAGGAAGCTGTATACTGACGGAAACACCCACGAGGGGTGCCAAGCAGTCTGTCACAAGTAACATTCTCAAAGACACTTCAGCAATAGAAGCCCCTTTTCCAATCACAAAGTCACTTTTGCCTAATGTAGGTCTTTTTCATGATAAAACTTGATTTAAAAATGTTTTCTTTCCTTATTGTCTCCATAGTCTAATGAATCCATACTTAATGACAACTGCACCCAGGAATGTACTTGTGATCCATCCGGGCAGGTCATCTGCTTTAATAGGACCTGTGCCAATGATGAGAAATGTCAGCTTCTGGACGGAGTGAGGTCTTGTGTCAGCACAAGTAAGTATAATCATGTCTACCTTCACCCAAAAGTAGTATGTCAAATTTGTGTGGATGGCTGCTAAGCCTAATCGGACATTAGATTCTTATATTTCTCTGTGGACTCCAATGGCAGAAAACACTGACCAAAGAATGAGGCCAACTAAGGGGATTAGTGAGTATCAACATGGCATTGTCATAGCAACTCACCCATTTACGTAAAGTATCTGCCCTGCTGTAGCTTCTCTGGCTGTTTGCTGAGATGGGGACAAAAACATATTTACTCTACATAGAGCCTGGCCTCAATATAACGGAAAACTGATGGGTTTTATTGGAACATCAAACCAACCAACATCACTGTACAACCTTCCCAAGGTTCTTGTCCACAAAATAAAACAAAATAAAGTAGACCTTTATAGCAGCAAATGGGTGGCCGCCATCATACCAACACTCTCTAATTTAAAGTGGTCACAAACAATTACATAAAACCAAAAAAGCCTCACGTGATACACAGAGACGAAGCAAATCCCCCCTACATAAATTGTACGTATGTGCTTATCTTCAACCCTCCCTCCTCTACAGCCTTCTAAAGCACACATTTTACATAGAATTTCTGATCCTCAGAAGGCAGGGGTTGGGGATCTGATGTCACACACTGCAAAGAGAGGCAAACTGAGTGTATTATGAGACCTGAGTGGAGAGAATGGACACACTCCCTTCTACACAGATAACAGGGAATCGCAATAATCACAGGCCGTGTGCTGGAGCTCTTCTCCAGCATCAACCTGGATCCCTTGGAGTCAGCATCAAAATTGACTTGTGCAGATAGCAGAGGAATGAGAAAGAAGACAGAAATCACATTAAGTGCTTTGGAGTGAGGCAAGCACACACTATAGAACGATATGCTTTGTTCCTCTTTTATTTCAGAGGTTAATAACCTCTAAAAGGATTAAAGTGATTCTAAAGGTCGTAATAAAAAAAATAAATAAAAAAAGACACATATTATACTTACCTCTGTGTAATGGTTTTGCACAAAGCAACCCCGATCCTCTTCTTTTTGAGTCCCCCACCAGCACTCCTGGCTCCTTTCCCCTGCCGAGTGCCCCCATTAGCAAGCATCGCTCCTGAGCCATACTCCTGTAAATGTCCATTCACGCACAGAGCGTGGTTCGGCCCCCTCCCCCGCTCTCTCCTCATCAGCTCACTGGCTGTAATTGACAGTAGCTGGAGCCAATGAGGAGAGAGAGAGACCAGGGAGAACCACTGGTCCTATGCACATCTCTGGATCACGATGGGGCTGAAGGGTGGAGTTTCACCCAGAAGGTTCTTTTACCTTAAAGCATAAGAAGCACCAGGGTTAAAAAATAGATAAATAGTGTGTGTGTATAGATAGATAGATAGATAGATAGATAGATAGATAGATAGATAGATAGATAGATAGATAGATAGATAGATAGATAGATAGATAGATAGATAGATAGATAGATAGATAGATAGATAGATAGATAGATAGATAGATAGATAGATAGATAGATAGATAGATAGATAGCATTGCTGTTACAGGACAAGCAGAGTTGTCTTTGACATGTGGGCTGCTAATTGCCTTGCTATTCATTATTTATGCTATGGAAGAAGCAAAATAGTGTTACCCAATCTATGTTATCTATCTATCTATCTATCTATCTATCTATCTATCTATCTATCTATCTATCTATCTATCTATCTATCTATCTATCTATCTATCTATCTATCTATCTATCTATCTATCTATCTATCTATCTATCTATCTATCTATCTATCTATCTATCGCTGCACTGTTCCCTAAAACTCATTCTTCACCCACTGATTCATTGCACGTGTTCTCTGAAGTTTCTTATTAGCCTAAAACATGTTAAAACCTTTTGTTTTATGGTTCTGCAGATCCATGCAAATCCACGGCCTGCCGCCAGAAAGAGACCTGCCAAGTTCAAGATGACAAAGCGGTTTGCATGCCAAATTACGCAGGCCTGTGCTGGGCCTGGGGTGACCCCCATTTCCGTAGTTTTGATGGCAATGAATTTGACTTCCAGGGCACCTGTACCTATATTTTGGCTCAGCATATCGGATCCAACAGCTCTTCCCTGGAGCCATTTGAAGTCTCCATCAAAAATAACAACAGAGGGAACCAAGCGGCTTCTTTTGTTAAGTCGATGAAATTGAATATCTATGAGATGGAGATTTTAGTTCAACTTGGTGATTTTCCTACAATTCAAGTATGTGATTGAGATTTTTTTTTCCTCTATGTTTAATTAATATAGGTTAGGAAGACCTGCTTCGTGAACAGAACATTTATTTAGAAAATGTTTAATAGTTTATTTGTATTTTCTAAGGTTTACCAAATTAAATTTGGTATTGTTTTTTTGTGCAATTTTTTCTGGCCTAATAGATTGACAAAAAAGACTCATTTGGGGTTCATTTACACTCGCTTTGACTTTAACACACATTGAAGCACCTACCGCTTCAACTTGCTTTTTTGATGAGTTTTTGATGCTTCAGAGATGCTTGTTTGAGGCTTTAATGAAGCTTGGCAATGCCCTGAGTGTGCTGATTTTCTATTTGTTTTAAAGAACCCCGGCTCAGTAGTACTCACACTCAGCATATTCCCAGCTCATTAGTACCCCTGTTCAGCAAGCCCACTGCATATTGGTACCCTTGTTCGGCAGATCCCCTGCTCAGTAGTACCCCCAGCTCTGCTGATCCCACACTCAGTAGTAACCCCCAGCTCTGCTGATCCCACACTCAGTAGTAACCCCCTGCTCTGCTGATCTCACACTCAGTAGTACCCCAGCTCTGCTGATCCCACACTCAGTAGTAACCCCCAGCTCTGCTGATCCCACACTCAGTAGTAACCCCCAGCTCTGCTGATCCCACACTTAGTAGTAACCCCCAGCTCTGCTGTTCCTCTGGTTTGCTGATCCTCCTCTTCTCTGGTCCCTGCTCACCTCCTGCTTTATTGCTCCCACACTGCTCACCACATGTGACATCTTCTAGTTTCTCCTGTTCTGGTCCCCCAACTCTGCCACTCAGTCCTCCCGCTCAGGTCCCCACTCACCTTCTGCTATAGCGTTCCCATGTTACACACTACGTGAGCAGTCTGCTAGTTGCTCTGCTTCATTCCGAACCCCACTCGCTTTCCTGCTGCTCCACGCTACACCCCAGATGTGACATCTGCACCAGACACTTCCAGAATATACACATGAACCGGAAGTGACTGCTGATGTCATCTTACTAGTTCACTTGTTGGTTTCCCAGTGCATCCTGGGATATCTCATACCTGCAATACCTCCAAAACAAAGTGAAGCTAACACTGAATAAAAGCCCCTCAAAAGCTTCAGGTGCTGTTAGCGAGCATTGTCATAGACTTCTATGGAGGCTTTGGAGACGCTTTCAAGCACCAAGAAAGTGGGATGAAGTATTATTTTGGAAGCGGCGAAAAGCAAACACTACATGTGAACAGGACTGTAAGGTAACCATTTTATTTAGGAGCTTTGATTAGCATTCAGAGTGCTTTAAAAAAAGCTTATCCAATGCCACATTTTGAAGCAAGTGCAAACCAAGCCCTTAATCTCCAAATTTTTTTTTTTGCAGGAGTTCGATATTATCCCTGAATAGTACTTTGGTATAAATTCATAAATTGTATTGTTAACATAATGGTTGCCTATTTATGACAAAACATATATTGTACTGTTGACTTACTACAGTATGTCTTCTTAATGCAGGTCAATGGTGTAAAGACAAATCTTCCAATTAGTCTCAGTGATGGGAAGTTAAATGTGAGTCAAAGCGGTTTAAATGCTGTTATAAAAATAGCTAATGGAATCGTTGTCACGTTTGATTGGAACTGGTACTGTACAGTAACTATTCCCAGTAGCTATTATAACCTTGTATCTGGATTGTGTGGAAACTTCAACGAGGATCCAAAAGATGATCAAAAAGCACCCAATGGAACAATAATCAGCTCCATTATAGACTGGGCTTCAGAGTGGAAGCTTTATGACCAAGATCCATTCTGTTTTGATTACTGTCCTGGTGAATGTCCAGTATGTGAAGAGGAGAAGAAGCTCCAGTATGGCAGCGAGAAGGCTTGCGGCATGCTGTTTAAAAAGGATGGTCCTTTCAGAGAGTGCTCTAAGAAAGTCGACCCCAAGAAGTTTTTCAATGCCTGCCTATTTGATGTCTGTATGAATGATGGAGCACAAAGCATTCTATGTCAAGCTCTAGAGGCCTACTCCACCACCTGTTTAGGCAAAGGTCTTAAGATATACGACTGGAGGACACCCTCTGGCTGTTGTAAGTCCATTGATTTTATTTTTTATACGTGTTCTCTGAAAACAATAAGTAATCAAAAATGTAGGGAATAAACTTCATTGATGAACTTAACATATTTTGGGGCGCAAGCATTTGTGAAAATATATCCTTTGTAAGCGTGGCTTTGAAATCTTGTACAACCACATGCGAGGGTTCTTCAAAAAGTTTCTGCACTTTTTTAAAACTCTTTTTATTAGGAAATTCAAAAACAAATTACATAATTTTTCTACATAGTCACCTTCATTTGGGATGCCAGAAAGACTAGTCACATGACACTCTCATGAGAAGGAAGTGTCACCAGCACACCAGGATCCCCAAAATTGGGTCCAAAATTTTAATCACATAGTATCAAAAAAATAAATAGAAGCAATGTTTTGGAGCCACGCAGGACCCCTTCATCAGTCGTTGGTCATTTCAGCACTCAATTTAAGATACAGCCATTTGTGCAGGTACGTGTGCGTTGGGAGTATTGCATTGGAGGACATGACACTCTCAGACACGAACAATTACCACTCCTCCTGCCCTCACCATTTTCAACAAACATATAAAAGTGGAAACTTTTTGAAGATCCCTCATGTATTTGAAATAGACAAGTAAGGGCTTCGCTCCAAGGCTGACAATGTGAGCTTACAGATGAACCAGCCGTGGGTTCCCAGGCCCACTGGGATGTGTCCCACCCCAAAGTAATATGCCAGTATTGGAAAAAAAGAAATGCTTTAAAATGATTTTAATGTACCTAAAGCGGCGTTATAACACACTGTCTGCTATGGGGGCTAGTGTAGGAATGGGCCCCATTAAGTACTTTGTTAAGAAAAATTAAATTATGAAGTTTCCAATATAAAATGTCTGAAATCAAACCTCAAGACATCCCTAGTTATAGATCCTCCTCTATGCAATAAGATCTGTCTCAGCAGTGTAGATGCGTTGATTCTTGGATTTCTGCTACAGGCTGAAATTAACCATATATGCCTAATTTAACCAAAATTCCAGAGTGTCTTCCGGGTTAAAACCATATATTAGATCTGAGGGTCGTCACAGTTGACACTTCCAGCTAGTTCAGAAAGAGTTCACTGGGGGGAGTTGACATCAAACCTTTTTTATGGGCTCACATGATTCTTAGTTACACCACTGATCTGAATAGGGAAGGAAACATTCTGGGTGCCTCATATCCATCAAAACCCAGCAGTATCCATCCAGGCTATGCCCCCGACATGTATTGCCCTGCCCATGGGGCTTAGTCATAGAGGTGACTCCATGACTAACCCTCATGAGCATGGCTTAGGATGTGTGGCACCTGGAACGTTCCCTTGCCTATGCTTGTAATTATTGAGCTGAGACAAGCTCCTTCCTAGACTGCACTCCAAGCGTGTGATACTGGACTTGGATACATAGGAGCCTGGAGCGGCATCTCACATCTTTAACTACCCGCCGATCCCACCGCCGTCATAATACGGCGTCAGGTTGGCTCCCCTGCACAAATTGCTATAGCTGTACGGTGGGTGCTTTAAGGGGTATAGGGGATGCGCGTGCAGGCCGCCTGGTGTAGGAGCAGATGCACGTGCCTGGCCCCCTCAAGGTCTGCCGGGCACCTGCGATCGCTCCTGAGAGAGGCAGAACGGAGACCTGTCAATGTAAACAGATAGATCTCCGCTCTGTCAGGAGAGAGGAGACAGATATTTTGTTCCTACTGATTAGGAACAACAATCTGTCTCCTCCTCCAGGCAGTCCCTTTCCCCCACAGTTAGAAACACTCCCTAGGACACACATTTATCCCCTTGCTCGCCCCCTAGTGTTAACCCCCTTCCCTGCCAACAACATTTATACAGTAATCAGTGGTTATTTGTAGCTCTGATCGCTGTATAAATGTCAGTGGTCCCAAAAAAAGTATCAAAAGTGTCCGATCTGTCTGCCACAATGTCGCAGTCCCGCTAAAAATTGCAGATCACCGCCATTACTAGTAAAAAAAAATGAAAATGCCATAAATCTATCCCCTATTTTGCAGACGCTATAACTTTTGCACAAACCAATCAATATACGTTTATTGTGTTTTTTTTTTTTTTTACTTCCTGCTGTATCCCAAAACAGGAAGTTAGGGTAAATATGCCCAATGGGACATCGAGGGTAAAAAAGGGAAAAAAACTGACAGGGGATTTAACCATCCTACACTAAAACGAAGCAGAAAAAAGTATTGACTGTAGATATAACAATGGTTTTTTTGATTTTCATAATAACTTGATATTTTGGATTCTCTTCCAGCCAAGGTATGTGGAGACACAAACAGTCATTACAATGCTTGCGCCACTGCTTGTCCTGCCAGCTGTGCTGACAGAAATGCCCCAGCCAAGTGCACAAGACCCTGCATAGATACTTGCGATTGCAATGCAGGTATGGTCCTCAGTGGAGATAAGTGTGTTCCCATTACCAGCTGTGGCTGCCAATACAATGGTCAATATTACCAACCCAACCAGTCTTGGTATGATGAGCAATGTGCTGTCCTCTGCAAATGTGACCCGATTTTGGGAACCATAGACTGTCAGTCAACTAGCTGCAAAGAGACTGAGACCTGTAGGCTGGTCAATGGAGTACAAGGCTGTTACCCAACCGAATATTCAACTTGTACATCCACTGGGGATCCTCATTACCACACTTTTGATGGCAAGAGATATCCATTCATGGGAAGCTGTGTCTATCAGTTGGTGAAAGTGACATCAAACGACTCGTCCCTGACTCCATTTACTATTAACGTCGTGAATGACCACCGAGGTAACAGAGCTGTGTCCTTCACCAAAGATGTGATCGTGGAAGTCTACAATAAGACCATAACCATGAGTAAAGACTACCCAAGACAGATCAAGGTAAATACTTGGTAATTTTTTTTATAACTGTTGGGGGAAATTGCTAAATTTTATTGGGGAAAACTATACTATCAAATCAGTGTATAACAATTTACAGATTACAAAAAAATGTTGTACATAAAATTAAGTTACATAGTTACATAGTAGGTGAGGTCAAAAAAAGACGCAAGTCCATCAAGTCCAACCTATGTGCGTGATTATATGTCAGTATTACATTGTATATCCCTGTATGTTGCGGTCATTCAGGTTCTTATCTAATAGTTTTTTTAAACTATCGATGCCCCCCCGCTGGGACCACCACCCGTGGAAGGGAATTCCACATCCTTGCCGCTCTTACAGTAAAGAACCCTCTACGTAGTTTGAGGTTAAACCTCTTTTCTTCTAATTTTAATGAGTGGCCACGAGTCTTGTTAAACTCCCTTCCATGAAAAAGTTTTATCCCTATTGTGGGGTCACCAGTACGGTATTTGTACGTTGAAATCATATCCCCTCTCAAGCGTCTCTTCTCCAGAGAGAATAAGTTCAGTGCTCACAAGCTTTCCTCATAACTAACATCCTCCAGACCCTTTATTAGTTTTGTTGCCCTTCTTTGTACTCGCTCCATTTCCAGTACATCCTTCCTGAGGACTGTTGCCCAGAACTGGACAGCATACTCTAGGTACGGCCAGACCAGAGTCTTGTAGAGCGGGAGAATTATCGTTTTATCTCTGGAGTTGTTCCTCTTTTTAATGCCAATATTCTGTTTGCTTTGTTAGCAGCAGCTTGGCATTGCATGCCATTGCTGAGCCAATCATCTACTAGAACCTCCAGGTCCTTTTCTATCCTAGATCCCCCCAGAGGTTCTCCCCCCAGTTTAAAGATTGCATTCAGATTTTTGCCACCCAAATGCATTATTTTACATTTTTCTACATTGAACCTCATTTGCCATGTAGTTGCCCACCCCATTAATTTGTTCAGATCTTTTTGCAAGGTTTCCACATCCTGCGGAAAAGTTATTGCCCTGCTTAGCTTAGTATCGTCCGCAAATACAGAGATTGAACTTCCGATGGAAAATGTGTGATAGGACCATGTTGTCGGAAATTCCGACCGTGTGTGGGCTCCATCACACATTCTTCATCGGAATTTTCGACACACAAAGTTTGAGAGCTTGCTATAAAATTTTCCGACATCAAAATCCGTTGTTGGAAATTCCGATCGTGTGTACCCAAATCCGACGCACAAAGTGCCACACATGCTCAGAATAAATTAAGAGACGAAAGCTATTGCTACGGCCCCGTTTATTGTCCCAACATACGGGTTTAACGTCACCGCGTTCATAACGATCGGAATTTCCGACAACTTTGTGCTACTGTGTGTATGCAAGACAAGTTTGAGCCAACTTCCGTCTGAAAAAATCCATGGATTTTGTTGTCGGAATGTCCGATCAATGTCCGACCGTATTTACGGGGCATAAGAGTTTTAGGTTTTATATCCGCTTATGTTACATGGCAAGTTCACCTAAAATGCAGATGTAGATACTCAAAAAGTCGGATCTCCTTGCCATAACTCCTGTCCTGTTTCCCGTCCACCTGGGAAAACATAAAATCCCAAATTCACTGCTGGGATTACATTGAGGTTCATCAATAGATCAAATAAAAATAATATAATGTTTTAAGACTTTTAAAAATCTTTGAGAGATTAGGGAAGGGTTAGATCCTCTGTCCCCATTGAGGTGATTCATTCATTTTTAATGGAGGAGGGGCTCACCTTTATTTACCTTGTATTAATACATGTTTCATTTTGAATTTGTTCGTTAAGTTAATAATTCCCTTTTGTCACCAAAAAAGAAAAGAGAGAGGAAATTTTACAGTTTTCAGCAGAACAAGTGGTGAGGGAATATCTTCTAATGGATACATTTCTCAAGTTGGGATTTTCCTCACTTTGGGGGATTTCATTGAACATCCGGTTGTGTCTCTGAAAGGAAGTAAAGGAAACATTTTCCAAATGATACAAAGAAACTCACCCTATACAAATACTTGAATGTTTAATATATGGCAATTTACAGAGAACAATTCCTTTTTCACCTAGGTTGATGGAAACCTCGTTGACTTACCCTACTATTGGGATTCACCAAAGATCATGTCATTTATCTCGGGAAACAACATTGTGCTCAAAACTAACTTTGACATGACATTGACTTACGATGGATGGAACAACGTGAACGTGAAACTCCCAAGTACCTACAAAGGGGCAGTTCGTGGACTGTGTGGCAACAATAATGGAAACTCCTCAGATGACTTCGCCTTGGAAGACGGTACAGCTGCCAGAACTGCAGATGAATTTGGGAACCACTGGAAAGTGGGAGAAGTGGAGGGATGTAGGAGCATTTGTTCTGATTGTCCAATATGTACCAAGAAAGATCAAGAATTCTACAAGAGCGAACGTTACTGTGGACTTCTCAAGAAACCTGATGGACCATTCAGCCAGTGCTACAAGGCCATTGATCCAACTCCTTATTTTGACAACTGTGTGTTTGATGCGTGTGCATACAAAGGCCACCAGTCTATTGTCTGTTCCAGCATAGCTACGTATGTTTCAGACTGCCAAAGGAATGGATCTGATATCAAACCTTGGAGGAAGCCATCATTTTGTGGTAACTTTTTGTTTATTTTTCTACTTATTTAAGATCAAAACATTCCAAAACTGTGAAGCTGAATTTAACCCATAATGCTTTTTGACTTATAGCAGTGGTCTCCAAACTGTGGTCAGGGGGCTGGATGTGGCCCTTTGTTTGCTTTTATTCAGCCCTTGAAGCACTATGTTATCCACTGACACCAACAATGGGGCATAATTCCCCCCACTGACACCAACAGTGGGGCACATTTCCTCCCAAAGACACCAATGATAGGGCACAATTCCTCCCAACAACACCAACAATGAGGCACAGTTCCTCCCAATGACACCAATGATGGAGCACAATTCCTCCAAATGACACCAATGGTGGGGCACAATTCCTCTCACTAACACCAAAGGTGGGGCATTGTTTACCTGCAGAGACATTTTCTACTCCCAATGGCTACTTTCTGCACCCCCAACAGCAGTGATTCTCAACCAGGGTTCCGTGGAACCCTAGGGTACCTCCAGAGATTGCTAGGGGTTCCTTCAGCATTGGGCAATTTCTGCCTCTCAGATAAGTTCCCACTGACAACATTGATCTTTTTAACTATCTGTAAGGAGGTAATTCTTCCCAATGACCACAAGTGTAAGGACCATTCTTCCCACTGACCATCACACTAATGTATCATGAGTAGATTTCTAATTTTTAGCAGGGGTTCCCTGAGGTCGGAGAACTTTTTCAAGGGTTACTCTGTGTTTAAAAGGTTGCCCTAAAGTATGAAGCACAGTAAACTGGCCCTTTGTTTAGAAAACGTGGAGACCCCTGCCTTATAGGATAAAGTGGCCTGGCTGTTCTTGTCCACTCTGTCATTAATTTTACTGCTGAGGAAATGCCACTGACGTTGAACCATGCAATACCAATTTTACTCTGTGAGGTTGTTTCTCCATATTTTCCAAGGAAAGGTTGTTTATTCACATTTAACTCTTCTTGTTCTTTAATTATAAAGGCTAATCATTGCTTATCTAAGTAGCTTCTGCAGATCCAATCCTTCACTACTCATTCATGGAGCTTCTCAGTTCAGAATGAATTTGAATGAGAGGCGAACCTTCCTTAGCATTGCCATGCAAAGTCCGGCTGAATGTGACTAACTACTGCTGGATAGGCATTCATAAATGAGAACCTTCACAGGCATACTCTACAGCACTGCTATAAGGGTAGAGAAGCCAATCACCCAAATAATATGATCTTTAAGATATCACCTCTATAAAGAACTAAAGCAACTCATTGTTAAAAAGTATAAGTCCAGGGATAATAATTATTTTCAGTGTTAGTAGAACACAGTGGAGGCTGGTGCTCCCTTTTTTCAAAACCAACCGACCCCCCCCCCTCCCCCGTCACTCGATCGTCAGCCCACCAGCCCCGCACTTACCCCATCTAGGTCGCAGGCAGCGCTGCCTTCCCTCGGCTTACGGCTTCACCCTGCATCTCCTCCTCCTCGGCTTCTTGGCTGCTTCCCCTTTATCTTCTCCTCCTTTCCTTGGTGGCCAATATGATTGCTTCTCCTCTCGGCCAATCAGGAAGACAATACCAACCAAGATCTGTTGTCGCATGGGAAATGCTGGAGCCATGAAAATAGGCTAAAACTTTATTCTTTAGTAATACAGGTGAAAAACAGCCATAAAAAACAACCTGTTTCAGCCATGGGGCCTTAATCAGGGCTGAGCCATGGTTAAAGTGGTTCTAAAGCCTCAAGTTTTTTTTACCTTAATGCATTCTGTGCATTAAGGTAAACAAAAACCTTCTCTGCTGCAGGATCCCCCTTAGTCAACCCTTACTCATACTTGAGCAACGTGCACAAGAGCAGCAGCTCTCGCCGCTGTCTCCTTCCTCATTGGGCAGACTGATGGCAGCGGGAGCCATTGGCTCCCACTTCTGTCAATCAACTCCAGTGACAAGGGAGCTAGGGGTGGGGCCGAGTCCATTGAGACAGACAGCGGGGCTAAGCAGCAATTTCCTATTGGGGGCACCAGCAAGAGAGGAGGAGCCCGAAGCTCCGGTGGGGGACACCGAGAAAAGGAGGATCGGGGCAGCTCTGTGCAATTTTGTTGCACAAAGCAGGTAAGTATAGGCATGTTTGTTACTTAAAAAAATATGTATTTTACATCCACTTTGTTACCTGATGGCTGAAACATATTTGATTTTTATGGCTGTTTTTCACCTGTATTAATACAAAATAATGTTTTAGCTGATTTTCGTGGCGCCAACCTTTCCCTTTCTACCTTGAATGAGTATAGAGATTTACAGAGACTTCCTAGGCTGGTTGCTGTGTTCCTGAGGTGGATGAGAAATGACACAGGAGGTAGTAGCTCAGATGCATCTGTTCCAGATCTATTGTTGTAGGTGGGGCATCTACTGTTGCTGGGAAGAATCTATAGTTGCCTGGGGGGGGGGTTATGGTTACAGGCAGAAATGTATTGCAGGTTGGGGATCTTTTGTTGCTGGGAGGTGCCTATTGTTTCTGGGAGGTGTCTATTGTGACTGGAAGGTGTCTATAGGTTACTGGGAGTTGTCTATTGTTGCTGGGGGTGTCTATTGTTGCTGGGAGGTGTCTATAGGTTACTGGGAGGTGTCTATTGTTGCTGGGGGTGTCTATTGTTGCTGGGAGGTGTCTATAGGTTACTGGGAGGTGTCTATTGTTGCTGGGAGGTGTATATTGTTGCTGAGGTGAATCAATTGTTGCAGGTTGGGGTCTTTTGCTGCTGGGAGGTGTCTAATGTTGCTGAGGATAATCTATAGTTGCTGGCAGGAGTCTATTGTTGCTGAGGTGAATCAATTGTTGCAGGTTGGGCATCTTTTGTTGCTGGGAGGTGTCTATTGTTGCTGGGAGGTGTCTATTGTTCCTGGGAAGTGTATATTGTTGCTGAGATAATCTATAGTTGCTGGCAGGAGTCCATTATTGTTGAGGTGATTTAATTGTTGCAGGTTGGGGGTCTTTTGCTGCTGGGAGGTGTCTATTGTTGCTAAGCATAATCTATAGTTGCTGGCAGGAATCTATTATTGCTGAGGTGAATCAATTGTTGCAGGTTGTGGATCTTTTGTTGCTGGGAGGTGTCTATTGTTGCTGGGAGGTGTCTATTGTTGCTGAGGATAATCTATAATTGCTGGCAGGAGTCTATTGTTTCTGAGGTGGATCTATTGTTGCAGAGGTGGGGAATCTGTTTGTGCTCGGAGATGTCTACTGTTGGAGGGTATCAAATTTTTCTGGGAGTGTCTATTGTTGTTTGGGAGAATCTATAGTAGTTGCTTGGAAATCTATTGTTGCTGGAGAGGGGGTCTACTGATGCTGGGGGATTTTAATTGTTGCTGGCTACATTTATTTTGCTACCTTTCTTGTTATCATTAACACATTCCATGAAAGCCACTTAGCACCACAAAATTCTACTTAGTTCTGTGTTCTCCTAAAGAAATGGTATTGGGAGATGGATAGGGGGCAAGAACAAGGGGCAGTGCTTGGAGGTGTGTAGGGGGTGGAGACAAGGGTGATTTGGGGGAGGGAGGAGTACCTGCAACGGTTCTCTGGGGAGCATGCCCTCCTCTCAGTGATGTGTGCTGAAAATGTTACCCACTGGGCCAGCAGAAAAAGATACAAAGCAGAGGCTGATTGGGCACTTGACCGTAAGTACATTTCTTCTACATTTTTAAAAGAGTTGTTGGATAGCAGAGTTGGGCTAATAATGCATTTCACACACATGTTTATTTGTATTGCCTATACAAATACATTCATTTAAAATGTTTCACATCTATTTTGCAGAAATGGATTGCCCACCAAATAGTCAATATAAGCTACTAGGAGATGGATGCCCTACTACTTGTTTTGGCTTTATTCCTCCACCGACCTGTGAGCAATCCCACACTGAAGGCTGCTACTGTGATAATGGTTTCATTCTCAGTGGAAAAGACTGTGTGCCTATTTCAGAATGTGGCTGTGTCTTTGAAAACAACTACTACAAGAGGGGACAAGACTTCTACCCCGACAGCCTCTGCCAGAGAAAATGTACATGTGACATGCACGGTGTGGTCACCTGCAATGACACGTCCTGTGGCCCAGAGGAAGAATGCAAAGTGGCCGATGGATTCTTGGGTTGCCATCCCAAACAGTTAGCCCAGTGTATAGTCTGGGGTGATCCTCATTTCTTGACTCCTGATGGCGTGAAGTATGAATTCCAAGGTATCTGTTCCTACAGACTTATCAGAGTGAAGAAAGGTGGAGTCAATTTCGAGGTCACCATAGATAATGAGCCATTCGGCAGAATGGCAGTTGCTAAATCTGTGACTGTTACCATTGGAGATTATGTTATATACTTGGGAAGGACAGGAACCTGGAGTGTTTTGGTGAGTCCATTTTTCAAATAAAAGGTTACTTTAGTGAAGATAATATTTACCTGATAGCTTGTTTGAATGCTAACATCAACCCGTACTTGTTTTTCATTTTTTAGCGCAATTGTGTAATAAATATTGTTTTATTTCTTACAGCGACGTATTAACGTAGGGGCCATTGGAGCTTCAGCTCCAGGCCCCTACCTTAATATAGGCCCAACCACCCAAAAAAGAACAGGCTGCACATAGAAAGCAATGGACTCCCAGGGAGAGATCTCCCCTGACTGGCACACATTCCACACGCACCACCTGGGCCCGGGTGGCGTGATTAATAATGGGCGCTGGGCAGGCAGTCCTAAGGGAAGTGCATGAGTCCATAGTGGCGCATGAGTCCAGTTCAGTGCAGCAGTACTGTGAGCCCAGGCCGATGATCACATGCCTGATGAAGGGTCCTAGTGCAGTCCCGAAATATTGTCTTTTTATGTGATCAAGCAATAAAAAAGAGCTTTGCACTTTAAAACAAGCTTATGCTGGCGACATATCTTATCCATGTTATATACCATGACCAGTCGGTTAACCATATGGTTTAGACCAATATGGTGTACCAAAGGAAGCCGGTGTTTCCAAGAAGAGGAGTGAGATCTACATTGTAGAAGATGAATGGATTTAAGATGGACCTAAGTTGGAGTATCACAGTGAAAGCAACATTTTTTATTTATGAGAATGCAGACCATTTTATTTATTTATTTATTTTTATTGTTGGGATTTAAGGCCAAGTGAACTCTAACTTTAGCATAGACTGGGTTTCTTTACCACCTATTTAAATGATTTTCATTTTTGCTTGGTGTTGCTCTTTAACTCCTTCATGCCTAAGGGTAAAACAAAGCTTAATGCCTAAGTACAACTTTGCAACTTTGACATGTGTTGGTAAATCCGTACATATCATCACAACTACTTTGTGCATCCAGGTGGATTACGCCTTGTTTTTTTTTTCAGGACAAGTTGGGCTTTTATTTGGTGTTAAATGGTAATGGATATCTTCAATTTTTTTTAAATTATCATAGGAAAACTGAACCAAAATAGTAAATTATTTTTTTTTTATAAGTAACTATATATTTCTTGTTACTACCATAACCTACCACCAAAGAACAACCCAAAATAAGTTCTCCTGACCATCGCAGTGATACCACATATGTGTATGTTATTTGTTGTTTGTACCCGTAGTACGGCCCAGAAACAATAGTGCCCAATTTGCTTTTTTTTATCCTGCCTAAAACATACCGACACTAACTGACACTGATACTAATTGTAAAAAAAAATCCTGCCCAAAACATACTGAAGAAAAGAAAAAGCTGTGCAAAATTATTAAAGTTAACAGTGAGTGAGTAACCGTGGTGAAACGTGAAACTGGTCAGTGTCCGGACATCGATCCAGCAGCAACAACTCTCTGTAGTTACACCGAAGGCAAGCCAGGTGACCTCAAATCAACAGGTATACAGGGCAAGGCATCGATCAAAAACCCAAGAGAATGGAGAGAAGCTCACCATAGTATAAATAAGGCTATTATAGGTTTATTAAAAATTAAAAGTTACACTTACACGAAACTGAAGATAAAACATCCATAAAAAATTGCTGGCCTGCTTGCAGACACCCGTCCGCACACAAAGTGCACCGTGATGACGTCAGCACGTCAACCTCCCGACGTACGTTTCGTCTCAAAATGTCGTCGTCTGGCGCAGCTTTTTCTTTTCATCAGTATATTTTGGGCATGATTACTTTTTTGATCGGTGCCTTGCCCTATATACCTGTTGATTTGAGGTCACCTGGCTTGCCTTTGGTGTAACTACAGAGAGTTGCTGCAGCTGGATCGATGTCCGGACACTGAACAATTATACAGGCTTATTTAAGCTTGCGCTCCGGTAAGCGTGCATTCTATGTGGTAGACGATCACATCAGAGGGTGGTATCTTTGCATTAAATCATTGTTTCACCTTTACTGTTATCACTGAACCCATATCACTGGACTGTTTAATTACTTATTGAGGACTTTTTATATTTATTGTTCTCAGTGGTATCTAGACTGTTTCTCGTTTCACCACGGTTACTCACTCAGTAACAGTATCTGGCAACAAGCAAAACACTGGGGCAAGGTGTAACAGCAGAAGAAGGACTAAAAACCCTTCCAGCAGCCAGCATCAGATGGAGACTGATTACTGGGATCTGCTGGCTGCTGGGAGACACCCGCTGGTGGAAACTGGAATTACAACCTTTCCTTGCTGGAAGGCACAGTGCCACCAGCAGGTGATCCAGGTCCTGACACATTGATTTCAGTGAAAGTGAAAATTTTACTTTGGTGCATTGGAGTAAACTGGAGGTGAAATTTTACTTACATTTTGCCTTTCATTCATACTACTCCTTATAAGTTTGAAGAATTTGTAAATGTTGCTGTTGTGACCCTCATATTTGCTGCTTTGTGTAAGATTACTTCATTTATTACCATAGGATGGTTTGTGAACACCCACATTATATATTTCTTTTTCTATCATAATAAGATTTTTAACGTCTACTTTAATGTGTATATTTCAGATCAATAGAGAGAAATACAATCTTCCATGCCGTTCTTGGAACCATGACATCTGGATTAACAAAGAAGGAAATAACATAATTGTTTATTCCAAATTTGGCTTTGTGGTTATGTATGACCAACAGTTCTTTGTTTCAGTCTGGATCCCAAGTTCCTACTCAAACCTCATCGAAGGTCTCTGCGGCAATTACAACAAGAACCCTAATGACGACTTCCGTCTTCCAAACGGATCCATTGTCACTGATAAAACAGTTTTTGGTGACTCTTGGACTTTAGCTCGGCATGGGTCGGACTGCAAAGGATGTTCTGGAGATCAGTGTCCAAAGTGTGATCAAGTTAAATTTGCTGATGCCAATTCAACTTCCAAGTGTGGAATGATTGCAGATCCTCAAGGTCCATTCAAGGCATGCCATCAACTGGTCAAACCCGAAATATATTACCAAAGCTGTTTGGTGGATGTCTGTTCCGGACGTATAAGCCAGGAGGCCTTATGTGCCAGTCTGCAAGCCTACACAGCGTTATGCCAAGAACAAGGAGCAAAAGTAGGAGCTTGGAGGAACATCACTAAGTGCAGTAAGTCATTTATAGCGTTTTCGATAGATTATGTTTGGTGTCAATTAGTAAACGAGACCATCAGGAAATTAGCATTTTGCTGCGTCATATATTAGATGTTGTTGTTATCCAATGATTATTATATGTATTAGTATTTAAAGTCCAGATAATGAAGGTGCATCAAACTAAAAGGTGTCCTACAGACCTCTACAAAGAGGTCAGTTCTTCCACATGCAAAGCAAGGCTCCCACTCTGCAGTATGCTGGCAGGTAAAAAACTTTTCTATTCGGGCTGTGGCTGCTTTCTCAATTACACAAAATGCAAAAATATTGTTTTGATGCACCTGGATTATAAATAAATTATTTAAACTAAAAGTTCAGTTGGCCTTTAGGTGTACACACTGTGGTGAAGCTTTTCTCTAGTTGAGGTGAGGTGGAAAATATTGTCATAGTGATGAGAAAATTAAAACTATTTTCATAGTTTACCAGCTTGGACCAATGTAACTATACATATACTGGAGTTTACTTAACCCCTTTACACCTAAGGGTGAAACAAATATAAATGCTTAAGCACAATTTTGCAACTTTGACAAAATTGTACATATTATCATTACTATGTGCATCCAGGTGGATTATACCGTGTTTTTTTTTTCAGGGCAAATTTGGGCTTTTCTTTGGTAGTAAATGGTAATTGATATCTCCTGATTTTTTATTATCAAAGGAAAACTGGCCCAAAATATTTTTTCAAATGTAGCTGTAAATTTCTTGCTATTACCATAACCATCCACCAAAGAACAACCCAAAATAAATTCTCCTGCTCCTGATGACTGCAGCGATACCACATATGTGTATGTTATGCCGCGTACACATGAGCGGACTTCTCACGGACTGAACTCGGAAGGACTTTTCAACGGAATTCCGATGAAACGGACTTGCCTACACACGATCCCACCAAAGTCCGATCGTTTTGAACGTGATGACGTACGACCGGACTAGAAAAGGAAGTTCAATAGCTAGTAGTCAATAGCTGCCCTTGCGTTGTTTTCGGTCCGTCGGACTAGCATACAGACAAACTTTTTTTTCGATAGGAATCGAGTCCGTCGGAAAGATTTGAAACATGTTCTATTTCTAAGGTCCGTCAGATTTTTCAACAGAAAAAGGTCCGATAAAGCCCACAGATGATCGGAATGTCTGACGAATTCGTTCCATCTGACCTTTTCTGCCGGAAAGTCTGTTCGTGTGTACGCGGCATTAGTTGTTGTTTGTACCCGTAGTATGGCCCAGAAACAATAGTGCTCATTTTGCTTTTTATATCCTGCATAAAACACACCAACACTGACACTAACTGACACTGATACTAATTTAAAAAAAAATACAATGCATCTCTCTTCTCCATTCACAGAGAAAAAAAACGCAGGGGCGGGCTTCACAGTGACTGATCACTGTAGTAGCCAAGCAGAGGCCATCACAGGGATCAGGTGACTGAAAATCAGGAGTTCCTGGTCCTGATCATTAGTACAGTGCCCGGAGCTCTTCGTGAGCTCTCTCTCTCTGTGCTGGGAGATCCACAAATATGCGACCCCACAAAAAAAAAGGCCCAGTCCAGCGAGGCCGCATATTTGTGTTAGGTCAGCATGAAGGGGTCAAATGTGTATGGAAAACAGAAGATATCCCTCCTAAAAGAAAAGTAAGGCTTTTTTTTAAGAATCATACTTACCTAGGTGGATGCAGCATTGGGCGGATGCTGCATCTGTCCCCCGCTGGCTCTAAGACTGAGAATTGATCACTCGGTTCTCACAGCTCCCTGAGCAGAGAGCTGTCAGTCATCACTCTCTGTTTTGTCTCCCCCCCGTGTTCACTGGAGCGCTAGGCTGTGGAGGGTGTGGGAGCAGCCGTCTCAGTCTCTCAGTGGCTCGCTGAGAGGCGGGTGCCGATACAGGCATGTGTGCAGATCCCAACTCCATTGTCGGGATCTTGCCTAAGCCCGAACTGGCTCTGTGGCGTGTTCATCATCACCATAACCAATAGGGAGTCTCTCCTCTATCGCCAAGACTATGCATCTAAACATGAGCTCCAAAAGATTACAGTTTATAAAAGAGTAAGTAAACAAATGCCCCTCATAGTGTAGAAACTTTAAATAATATCAAAGTATAATAAAATCACACTTACATAGGTAGTATAATAAGCATGCGCATATGAGTTAAAATCACCCAGTTAGCAGATTCCTAGTAATTCCGGTTAACTTTCGGTATACTTCCGATATGCAATGATGTCAATGGGAGGCTCTGTCCTACGTGTTTCGTCATCAAAAGGCGTCTTCTGGGGCATCATCATATCGGCGCATTCAAATTAAGCATTTGAAACAACTGATATGCTGCACCTTGTCTGTGGGATCCCCCTAGAATATGGAAATCAATGGTGTACACACCAATACTTCAGTGATCCCCACTAACTTCCATATCAAGTGGATGCCCGTCCGCATTGTGAACACAGGAGGTTGGCTACTCAATTTGAGCACCATTCAAAGGATGCTTTGCATTTTCTCTGTGAATGCAAAGAATTGATTGGATGAGGTGGAGCCTGTGACATCCCTGCACCTCCTCTCCACCTCGTCCAAAAAGAGAATGCTCTGCATCCATTTAGAAAATGCAAGGAATTCTCTGAATGACACTTATGCTGAACAGCTGACTTCCTCTATTCAGAATGCAACAGGGCAGCCGCTTGACATGGTACTCAGAAGCTAAGGGAGATCACTGGAGTAGCGTTGTCTTCTACAGTGGTTTCCACCAGCTTCTAGAACAATCCTACAGATATCTACATACTGAAGTTGGTCCAAGCTGGACCAATGTAACTATTAGACACGTGCAATTCATTTTGTAATGAATCGAAATTCGGCCGAATTTTGCATCTTTTGGATATTCAGATGCATCCGAATAAAAGAATAACGAATTTCAACTAATACGAAAGAAATTATAGCGAATATACCAAATGAATTTGACATGATTCTGTAATTCGTTAAAGATCTAATGAAACAAAAGGTCAACTCAAAGTAAATCTTACAGTCCAATCAGCTGATTAATTTTTGTGGTTGGATTACTGGCAAAGTGCATTCCTGAGAACTGAGTGAGAAGGGTTTTGTATTGTATTTGAGCAGAGGAGAAGAGATCTTGTCATTGTGTGTGTTAAAAGATTCAATAAACAAACGACTTTCCAAACTACGAATCATTATCACGAATCAATATACATACATAAATATCAAATTTCAACTAATACAAAAGAAATTATAGCGGATATAACAAAAGAATTCGACATGATTGGAGATTCAATATAACAAATATCGACACTCTACGAATAATAACGAATTATCCGAAAACGAATTAACGTAACATAACGAATATAACAGAACGAAATTATGTATTTTACCAATGACAACAAACCGAAACTAAACAAAATTTCCTGTCGTGCACAAGTCTAGTAACTATGAAAAAGTATCCATACCCAAAAACTCTTTCAAATCAGCACTTTTTTTTTTTAATTATTGACCAGATTTTCCCTACATTTTTATTTTTTCCTTGGCCGTCGTTTGAAAAATATCCATGTTCTGTTGTATTTTACAGCACTCTCATGCCAGAAGAACAGTCACTATGAGCTTTGCACTCGGACATGTGACTTCACATGCCATGGGCTCCTGACGGCTAGCACCTGCAGCGAAAAATGCTTTGAAGGATGCCAATGTAACACTGGCTTCATGTTTGATGGTGAACAATGTGTATCAATGGACAAATGTGGATGCACTCACAATGGAAGGTACCTAAAGGTAAGCTATAGTAGAATCTGATCACTTTATGGTGTTGTCTGTTACCTTTAGTGATTTATTATTATTATTATTATTATTATTATTATTTACTTATGTAGTGTTAACTAATTACACAAACCATTACAGAGAACCTTTTTTAAAATGGGTGTATTACAATGTAACTAGTATTACAGTAACACATTGATGCTGCTATCAGTATGCTACTAACGTTTTTTTTTTTTATACCTCTTACATGTTCTATTGCTACAAAAGCGTATGAATGTTGTAAATGCTACATTTATTTTTGTAAGATTGTTGCAAAGTTTCTTACCTGGAGATTCCCAAGTAACAGGGCTACCAGTTGCAGGCTGACAACACGGAACTGTTGTCTTACAATAACTAGTAGACTTGCCAGCCTGCCATGTGAGCTTCCTTTGGTCGGCCATTGAGCTGCCTATCTGATGTACTTGATAAAGTAGCCCAATAGGCATTTAAAAATTTTTTTTCTTGTTCAATAATTTTATTTTAAAAAGATAACAAAACATGCAAGACCACAAATAGTTCAATAGTAGTTGTTTTTTTTTACACATGTATTTGTTACCGATATCATCTCTATATACAACGTTAGCAAATTCTATGTTGACTTTTTTTTCGGAAATCACAGGCCAATGAATCATTGATCTCCGAGGATTGCTCAAATCACTGCACCTGCCAGTCAGGAACTGTGTCCTGCATCAATGCAACTTGTGCAGCCGATGAGGTGTGCCAACTGAGGGACGGAGTTCGAGGTTGTCAGCCAAGGGAGTCCCAGTGCACACTAAGTCCTGACCGCCATTTTATTACTTTTGATGGGGTCTCAGGGGAGTTCCCTTTGCATGGGTCATATATATTGTCTTCATCTTTCAACACAAGCCAGGACAGGAAGTTTATAGTTGTCTTTGATGCCCCCAAATGTGGCAGAAAGCTTGGAAAGAGATCATCGCTTCAAGTATTTACTGTTTATGGTTTGATCTCAGTCAACGAAGATCGGGAGGTCTGGGTAAGATTTTCTTGAGAGTTTATTAATGTACAGTATATGTAAAACCCAATCACCATTACCTCCATGTTATGAATTATACGTTTTAAAATGATGTTGTTAAATAGATTTCCATTTTAAAGAGCTTTTTTTTATGTTCATCCAAAGAAAACATCTCCTTTGATCCCCCATGATGGACCTCAGCTGGTCTCTGAGGCTGATAAATACGAACATCACTCTCTTTTGCTAGCTACTTTAAGACCAGGCTTTTTCTGGTACTTTTTGTTTACAAGTTTAAATCAATATTTTTTGCTAGAAAATTACTTAGAACCCCCCCAAACATTATACTTTTTTTTTTTAGCAGAGACCGTAGAGAAAATGGCGACTGTTGCAATTTTTTATGTCACACGGTATTTGAACAGCGTTTTTTCAAACACAATTGTTTGGGAAAAAAATAATTTTAATGAATAAAAAAACCCCACAATAAATCCCCCCCTTTTTTTGTGAAAAGATGATATTACGCTGAGTAAATAGATACCTAACATGTCACACTTTGACACAAATTGCGCACGCTCGTGGAATGGCGACAAACTACCGCACTTGAAAATCTCCATATGTGACAGTTTAAAGAAATTATTGCTCTCGCTCTAACGTTTGCGGCAATACCTCACATATAATATTACTGTCCGTCCTGCTGTATTCGCCTCTAGGGGCAGCATTGTCCATGTATCATGTCTCTATATTGTAGGTCAATCTTCAATCTTAGCTGACCCTTTGATCTTTTCATCTTCTGTAGCAGGACATTCATCAATCATCTTGTTAGCTATGGTCCCTTTCAAGTTTGCGTTATAGCAACAGATGGTCCAGAGCCAAGGTTCCAGACTGCCCCCAGGATAGCAAATGCTTTGATTGTATCAACCAGAAAGAACATCAGACTTTTACCCTGTAAAGCTATGGAACTGCAAGTATCAGCATGGCCGATCTTTGGGAATAGGAAACAGATATGTAGAAACTCCAGAAATATGGCATTAGACCATGTTGCCTTCCAACAATGAGTTTGTTTCTGCGCCTGAGCATGGAGGGATGGAGATGCTTTATTTTTTTTTCCTATTTCTTTTACTATATATTTTTTATTTTTACACTGTCCCGTATTTTTTTAATTTTTTATTATCACTTGTGTTCCTATTACAAGGAATGTGACCATCCCTTATACTAGATATAAGGATGACAGGTCTTGTTATGGAGAGATCTGGGGTCAAAAAGACCCCAAATCTCATCTTTAAAAGCAAAAGATCAAAAAAACTGTTGGGTTGTTTCTCGGGCAAACCAGCGGAAATGGTAAGCCAGAGAAACACCAGTGAGCAGAGGGAGGGGAGGGGGACGTCCCCTCCTGCCACTTCGGAAAGCGTTCCAGCGGCTCATGAGCCACTTGGACTGCTTTCATGAGAAAGCCAAAAAAATGATACAGGGTTTTGGCTGATATCTTCAACCATAATCTTGGTAAACCACTTGCAACCTGCAACGTATATATACGTTTTTGCGGTCGGCAAGTGGCTAGAGGAAACTGTTGGTGTATTTTTCATTATACAAACTTGACATTCTTTGGTATGGTTTTTGCAGTTGAATGGATGGGAGCTGAAAGGCAGGACTGAGCTTGGAGATGGTGCCGTCAAGGTTAATGCTTCTGAATTCAACGTAACCATTGAGCTCCGCGGCATGCTAACTGTGATCTTCACTGCCAACGATGAAATCAAGTTGATTGGTAAGGAAGACATAGCTGGAAAAGTAAATGGGCCTTGCGGGAACTTCAACAGAGATCCCAACGATGATCTTCGATTAAAGAATGGTGAACTATCCAGAGACATTGCCTTCACAATCCAATCCTGGGTTGCAAAACACCTCTCCACATGGTAAGACCACCAAAACATCCTTTACTGAGCTACAGTAATATGCAGACTTATTCCTAGTTCCTGCTAAACTCTAGGCAAATAGCCAAATGTACAGAAAAAAAACCTATGGAGGGAGCCGTTCAGTAATTGTTTTCAGTGGCGGCCGCTCCATTAGGGGCACAGAGGCACCACCCCCCTAATCCATGCGCCTGGCCCCTACTCTATATGCAGGGCGCTGAACGCATGGATTTCTATGGGGTTTTTTTGAAGCACGTGATTAGAGCCACAGGCTTCCAATTGGCTTCAAAAAAGGGTGGGCTCAGGGCGCAGAGCAATGCGCCCCGAGCTCACCCACTTGTGTGACAATAACAAATTAATATTCACTATTGATTTCCTGATTCTCCTCCCAGCCAATCAGGAAGCGGGTCTTAAAGAGGTTTTAACCCTTTCGCCTCCAGATCCTTTTTTTATTGCGTTTTTTGCACATGTTTAAAAAATCATTTTAGGCCTGATGATTACACAAAACCCACAATTGTTATATAGTGGTTTTGTCCGGATGATGAGAGCACCCCTTTTAAAGACACCTCATCCCAAAAAATATAAATAAAAAAAAACGAGGAATAGGGGATGGGGGATTTTTACGGTGTCTGACATAAATATTTAACACTTAATTTGTTGTAAGTTAAAATAGAGCTTTTATTAACATGTAGGTTTAAAAATGAAAAAACAAAAAGGAAAAAATACAAACTGTTGAATTAACAGTAAAATATTACATACAATTGGTGGTCATTGCTTTATACAAGTGGGTGATAAATTGCAGCAAGAGACATTGCACATTAGCCCGACATGTTTCGCTACTTTTAGCTTCCTCAGGGGATGTGCAAGATATTTGTTAAATTGAGACCACTAAATGGAAAAAGAACAAAGTTATAGTGACAATTAAAGGATCACTCAGAGGTTTGTACATACAGAACATCACTTGTTAGTTATGAACCCAGTTGCCTATAGATGTTAAACACTTACCCCATGCAATGATTACACCTTTAAACTGCCTGGCCGGTCCCCTGACTTGATCCCAAATACACTGAGTCAGAGGGGGTCAATTTGGCAAGGTCATAGAGGGCTGATGGAGAGACACTAGGGGACATTTGGATTGCCATGAGGTTAGATCTTTGATTGAGTATATTCAAAACAGAGTTTAAGTGAGGCAGAGGGAGATTGGGGGATAGGGGGGGGGATTTTCTGAAAGCAGACACCCTAGAGAGTAAAATAGCGGTAGTTGCAATTTTTCACACGATATTACCGGAAGGGAATTTTAGGGCAAACAAATGCAATACATGACCCAAATTGATGGTAAATATAAAAGATGAGGTTGCACCGAGTAAATAGATACACAACATGCCAAACCTTAAATGTATGTGCGCCCATGAAATGGTGGAAAACTTCAGCACCCTATATTTTCTATAGGCAGTGCTTCAAAAGCCACTGGATTGACATACGAACCTGGCGGCGAAAGGGTTAAACCCCAGAAAAAAAACAACCCAGTAAGACAAAGGCATAATGAGCTAGTATGCGCATACTAGCTCATTATGCCTTTGTCTTACTGGGTTGTTTTTTTTTGCTTTTTTTTTTAAATTAGAGCACCAGCTGCCACTGTTTGTATTGCTGTCCCTCCAATTCTGAGTTTTGGATAGAGTAATGGAGGGTTATAACCCCCGTCGGTTTGTTTTTTTGTCGTCTGCATCCCATTGGAGAAATTTGCTCTCACTTCCTGTTGCATAGCCAAAAGGAAGTGAGAGGAAATCCCTGCAAATGAAGGGGGTTCCCTGGGAACCCCCAGGGCACCAGAATTAGTGTCCCATTTCCTAGATGTATAAGAAGTGATGGGAAATTTATCCATTCACAAACAGCAAAAAAAAAATGCAAAAAAATTGGGAAGGGTTTGATAAAAAATGGTCAGGTTATTATTAATCTGCCTTTTGGGTCTAGTGACAAGAAGGGAAGATTGGTGAAGGGGTAGACAGTCAAGAGGCCCAGCAGGACATCAGCAGCAAATATTAAAAAAGTAAGAAAATATCCTGGTTTTATTGTATAAACTTAAAAAGCTGTTACATAAAGAATTTGTCAAAAAAAAAAAAAAACACAGAAAGGAAAAGAAAAAAAATAATTTATTTTTCCTTTCTGTGTTTTTCTTTTTCTTTTTGCAAATTGTTTATTTACCAGCTTTTTCAGTTTATACAATAACTCCAAGATATATTCCTAACTTTTTAAGCAACAAACATTTAAAAAGTAAGAAAACATCCTGGTTTTATGGTACAAACTGAAAAAAAAACAACTTTTAAATAAACAATTTGCATACAAAAAAAAAAAAAAAAACAACAAAAAAAACAACAACAGAAAAGATACGGATATTCTCTACCCCATTAAAAACAAAACCCCCAAAAAATAAACTTACGTTAACAAATCGCTCATAAACAGTATTTGCCAGTAAAAGCAACATCTAGTGCTATGATACATTAACATTAAAATGTCTTCTAATTCTAATTCAGATGGTCTACAGATCTTTATTAAATGTTTTATTTCTCACAGCAATTTATAATTTCATTCTGTTTCTTTTTCTTTGTCCAGCATGGCGTGAAAAAAAAACCAATATTTTTATTCTATCTGCAAAAGATTCAAAAGTAAATTCATCTTCATATATTTTTTAATAAGAATTCTCAACTTTGAAATGCAGAGAATAAAAGACATACAAGACATGCATTGATTGGAACAACATACTCACCAAGTAACTGTTTGTACCTAATACTGCTTTATTTGTTTAAGAAAAAAAAGAAAAAATCTTGATAATATGTCACTAAATATATAGACGTACTGACTGTGAAAAATGTTGCACATTTTTGGAACCAAAACAACTAAAAAATGTGATTTTTTTATTTTATTTTATTTTATTTTTATCATTTGAATTTCAATGCATTAAAAAAAAAAATACTTGTTAGCAGGAACTCTGCTCCACTTAAAAACTGTCATAACCCAAACCCTTTATATTTCCTGCTATGTTTAATAAAATCTACCATTATTAAAACACAATATCAGTAAAATTATTATTTTTTTTTTTTTGCCAAAACACAGAATACGTTTAAGTCTAATTTATTGTTCATAATTTATCTTTAAGTCAACTTTGCATCAATCTTGCTAACTTGCTTCTACATTTCTACAGTCTACAAACTTACTATATACATTTTGTCTATTTTAAACACAATAAAACTAATTTTATCAAAAGCAGTGCCTTTTTATTTATTATTTTTATGTATTTATTTATTTTTTTATTTATTTATTATTCAGACTACAGGAAACCCGTTACAAAAAAAAAAATCATATTTGCAAAACTATTTTTTTTTTCACTTACATCCTACTTCCTACGGTTAAAGCCCAACTCTAGGCGCAATAACCCCAAGAGGGTTACAGCAATAATATATTTCCTCCTCCTATCATACATGCAAATATGCAATATGTATGCAAATATATATATTATATGATGATGACAATAACAATCTGTGTCCATCAAACCTGTGGTCGACTGTGCCTAACCTTAGCTCTATTAGTCCAAGATTATTCTACATAGAGAGAAAAGATTCGACGTAGGGGAGAAAAGATTCAACGTAGGGGAGAAAAGATTCGACGTAGGGGAGAAAAGATTTGACATAGAGAGAAAAGATTCGACGTAGGGGAAAAAAGATTTGACGTAGGGGAGAAAAGATTCGACGTAGGGGAGAAAAGAGTTGACGTAGGGATTCGACGTAGGGGAGAAAAGATTCGACGTAGGGGAGAAAAGATTCGACGTAGGGGAGAAAAGATTTGACGTAGGGGAGAAAAGATTCGACGTAGGGGAGAAAAGATTCGACGTAGGGGAAAAAAGATTTGACGTAGGGGAGAAAAGATTCGACGTAGGGGAGAAAAGATTCGACGTAGGGGAGAAAAGAGTTGACGTAGGGGAGAAAAGATTCGACGTAGGGGAGAAAAGATTCGACGTAGGGGAGAAAAGATTCCACATAGAGAGAAAAGATTTGACATAGGGGAGAAAAGATAAATAAAAATAATGATGATGATGAATGTTATTGGCTGATTGTAACCAAAGAGGAGGAGCAGTAAAATAGCTAGAACTAAGTACACACGTACTTTGGCTTATGGTGTCTGTTGAAAGTTCTAAGAAGATTCGACGGAGCAGGTAAACTATCTGGCCTTGTAGAGTTTAGCTGCTCCGTCGACTCTTCTTTGAACATTCGACAGACACCATAAGCCTTCAATGACAGATTCGATCCTAATTTGGATTTTCGGACGAATGCAATTTCTAACGAAAAACGAAATAAATAAAAACTAATTTCGGGAGTAACTAAATAAATTTATTTTTTGGACGAAAACGAAATTCCAAAACGAAATATTTCAGTGTGCACATGTCTACTGACAACCAATGTAAGGGACATTCTTCCCACTGATCACCACTGTAAGGGACATTATTCTCACTGATCATCAATGTAAGGGACGTTCTTCCCTCTGACCACCAATGTAAGGGACATTCTTCCCACTGACCACCAATGTGAGGGGCCTTCTTCCCACTGACAATCAATGTAGGGGGCGTTCTTCCCACTGATCACCAATGTAAGGAACATTCTTCCCCCTGACCACCAATGTAAGGAACATTCTTCCCACTGACCACCAATGTAAGGAACATTCTTCCCACTGACCACCAATGTAAGGAACATTCTTCCCACTGACCACCAATGTAAGGAATATTCTTCCCACTGACCACCAATATAAGGGACATTCTTCCCACTGACCACCAATGTAGGGGACATTCTTCCCCCTGACCACCAATGTAAGGAACATTCTTCCCACTGACCACCAATGTAAGGAACATTCTTGCCACTGACCACCAATGTAAGGAACATTCTTCCCACTGACCACCAATGTAAGGAGCCTTCTATCCCCTGACCTCTAATGTAAGGAACAATCTTCCAACTGACCACCAATGTTATGCCACGTACACACGGTCAGAATTTCCGAAAGAAAAAGTCCAATGGGAGCTTTTGGTCGGATATTCCGACCATGTGTATGCCCCATCAGACTTTTTCTGTCGGCATTTCCAATGGACTTAGATATAGAACATGTTCTAAATTTTTCCATCAGAAATGCCGATGGAGGTCATCCCATTGGCAAGTCCGACCATGTGTACATGGCATAAGAGATATTCCTTCCACTGACCACCAATGTAAGGGACATTCTTCCCACTGACCACCATTGTAAAAGGTGTTCTTCCCACTGATCACCAATGTAAGGGACATTCTTCCCTCTGACCACCAATGCAAGGGGCATTTTTTCCACTGATTACTAATGTACTGTAAGGAGAATTCTTCCCACTGATCACCAATGTAAGGAACATTCTTCTCACTGATCACCAATGTAAGGAACATTCTTCCCACTGATCACCAATGTAAGGACCATTCTTCCCACTGATCACCAATGTAAAGATCATTCTTCCCACTGATCACCAATGTAAGGAACATTCTTCTCACTGATCACCAATGTAAGGAACATTCTTCCCACTGATCACCAATGTAAGGAACATTCTTCCCCACTGATCACCAATGTAAGGAACATTCTTCTCACTGATCACCAATGTAAGGAACATTCTTCCCACTGATCACCAATGTAAGGAACATTCTTCTCACTGATCACCAATGTAAGGAACATTCTTCCCCACTGATCACCAATGTAAGGGACATTCTTCTCACTGATCACCAATGTAAGGACCATTCTTCTCACTGATCACCAATGTAAAGATCATTCTTCCCACTGATCACCAATGTAAGGAACATTCTTCCCACTGATCACCAATGTAAGGAACATTCTTCCCACTGATCACCAATGTAAGGAGCATTCTTCTCACTGATCACCAATGTAAGGAACATTCTTCTCACTGATCACCAATGTAAGGGACATTCTTCCCACTGATCACCAATGTAAGGAACATTCTTCTCACTGATCACCAATGTAAGGAGCATTCTTCTCACTGATCACCAATGTAAGGGACATTCTTCTCACTGATCACCAATGTAAAGAACATTCTTCTCACTGATCACCAATGTAAGGAACATTCTTCCCGCTGATCACCAATGTAAGGAACATTCTTCCCCACTGATCACCAATGTAAGGAACATTCTTCTCACTGATCACCAATGTAAGGAACATTCTTCCCACTGATCACCAATGTAAGGAACATTCTTCCCACTGATCACCAATGTAAGGAGCATTCTTCTCACTGATCACCAATGTAAAGAACATTCTTCTCACTGATCACCAATGTAAGGAACATTCTTCCCACTGACCACCATTGTAAAAGGTGTTCTTCCCACTGATCACCAATGTAAGGGACATTCTTCCCTCTGACCACCAATGCAAGGGGCATTTTTTCCACTGATTACTAATGTACTGTAAGGAGAATTCTTCCCACTGATCACCAATGTAAGGAACATTCTTCTCACTGATCACCAATGTAAGGAACATTCTTCCCACTGATCACCAATGTAAGGAACATTCTTCCCACTGATCACCAATGTAAGGAACATTCTTCCCACTGATCACCAATGTAAGGAACATTCTTCCCCACTGATCACCAATGTAAGGAACATTCTTCTCACTGATCACCAATGTAAGGAACATTCTTCCCACTGATCACCAATGTAAGGAACATTCTTCTCACTGATCACCAATGTAAGGAACATTCTTCCCCACTGATCACCAATGTAAGGGACATTCTTCTCACTGATCACCAATGTAAGGACCATTCTTCTCACTGATCACCAATGTAAAGATCATTCTTCCCACTGATCACCAATGTAAGGAACATTCTTCCCACTGATCACCAATGTAAGGAACATTCTTCCCACTGATCACCAATGTAAGGAACATTCTTTCCACTGATCACCAATGTAAGAAACATTCTTCTCACTGATCACCAATGTAAGGAACATTCTTCTCACTGATCACCAATGTAAGGGACATTCTCCTCACTGATCACCAATGTAAGGAGCATTCTTCTCACTGATCACCAATGTAAGGAACATTCTTCCCACTGATCACCAATGTAAGGAACATTCTTCCCACTGATCACCAATGTAAAGAACATTCTTCTCACTGATCACCAATGTAAGGAACATTCTTCCCACTGATCACCAATGTAAAGATCATTCTTCCCACTGATCACCAATGTAAGGAACATTCTTCTCACTGATCACCAATGTAAGGGACATTCTTCTCACTGATCACCAATGTAAGAGACATTCTTCCCACTGATCACCAATGTAAGGAACATTCTTCTCACTGATCACCAATGTAAGGAACATTCTTCTCACTGATCACCAATGTAAGGAACATTCCTCCCACTGACCAGTGGTGAAATGGTTTAATTATGGGTAGCCTGAGATCTGAAAACTTTTGCAAGGGTTCCTCTATAGTAAAAAGATTGAGAAAGGCGGATGTAGAGTGATCCGTGTAATTGGTTTTATGTTCCGGCATGTAGATACGTAAGCTGAGCCAATCTGACCTGCATCAGAGGTTGTATAAACCTCACTCTCCTGAAATGGGAACATTATAAGTGAATAGACTTGGCTCGTGTCTTCATATCGGTCCTCACACCACCACCGGTCACCACGGTACAGTTAACCGCTGATAAAAAAAAGTCCAATTGCCTTTATAACAAATAGATTTTTAGTGGGACTGCTGGATAAACCTAAACAATTCAAAAGATTCATCAAAGCAAAAAGCAAATGAGGCAGAACGCGATGAAAGGTAACAATCTGTATACTTTGAATCACTGGGATCCTATTTATTATAGGTAGACCTTTGATAGCCATAACTTTTTTACGTTTTAGTTTAGGATATTTACCTTCAAATGCTGAGTTTTCTGGGAACTTGGTTCTTTTGTAAAATTATTGGGGTTTTTTTGGGCTCACGTCCACTTTTTCCAAAATAATTTCTTTTGAACAATTCCATGTTTGGTTTGGTGTCTGCATTACAGTTTACAGAGATGTAGTGGGAGCTCAACATGAAAATATAGATCTTAAAGTATTACTAAAGGCAAAATGTTTTAATTTTTAGTTTTGAATAGAGTGGAGAGGGATAAGAAGCCCTGACAGGTTTTTATTGCTGTCTGTGTCCAGTGGTGTATTTAGGTTTTGTGCTGCCCTAGGCCTGACTAAACTCATGCACCCCCCCTAATTTAAATACGACCCACCCCTGGCTGCCGAGGCCACACCCCTTCCTCTTTAAGACCCACCCTATCATCTGTAAACCACACCCCTTCCTCTTTAGGCTCATTTGGCACCTTTCGGGGGGAGGGGGGAACAGGTACCTGTTTTTGACAGGTATCCTTCCCCACTCCCTGGAGACTGCGCTGCCCCCTCTGAAGTTCGGCCCCCCTCCTCCTTCCTCCACTGGGGCATTCAGAAAGTGCAACGCACTTCGCACACGTGCAGTAGTGAACCGTCCGGTTTCCCTTACAATGAATGATGGTTGCAAAACCTGAGAGCCAATCCGAAAATCGGCTGAGGTGTCGACATCGCGGGATCCCTGGACAGGTAAGTGTCCTAATATTAAAAGTCAGCAGCTACAGTATTTGTAGCTGCTGAGTTTTAATGTTTTCACAGGGTGGGGACGGGACTCCTCTTTAATGAGTTTGCATTGATTTCAGCATTGATGGAGCACTTTATTGCAATATCATGATCTGCATATTAATGCACTTTCACTAAATGTGGACTGTTTAAAGGGTTTGCATTGTATTTAGCATGCATGGAGCACTTTGCACATGCCAGTGGCGGCTGGTGCTCAAAAGTTTTGAGGGGGTGCAAACAAACTAAAAAATTCAGAAAAAAAAGACATCAATTGCAGCCTCACTGTACCCAATCAAACGCAGCCACTGTGCCCACCAAACGCAGCCACTGTGCCCACCAATTGCAGCCACTGTGCCCACCAAACGCAGACACTGTGCCCCATCAAACGCAGCCACTGTGCCCACCAATTGCAGCCACTGTGCCCACCAAACGCAGACACTGTGCCCCATCAGACGCAGCCACTGTGCCCACCAAACGCAGCCACTGTGCCCATCAATTGCAGCCACTGTGCCCACCAAACGCAGACACTGTGCCCACCAAACACAGACACTGTGCCCATCAATTGTAGCCATTGTGCCCATCAATTGCAGCCACTGTTCCATCAAACGCAGCTACTGTGCCATCAAACGCAGCTACTGTGCCCACCAAACGCAGCCACTGTGCCCACCAAACACAGCCACTGTGCCCATCAATTGCAGCCACTGTGCCCATCAATTGCAGCCACTGTGCCCATCAAACGCAGCTACTGTGCCCATCAAACACAGCCACTGTGCCCATCAATTGCAGCCACTGTGCCATCAAACACAGCCACTGTGACCCATCAATTGCAGCCACTGTGCCCTAAAAAGCTGTCACTGTGCCCATCAATTGTAGCCACTGTGCCATCAAATGCCAACACTGTTCCCATAAGACTGATATCATTTATTCAACAACTTTACCTGCTGTCCTGGGGGGTTCCCTTGTGCCTCTCTCTCTCTCCTGACGTCACTGCCAGACCCTGCCCCAGTGCCGAGGAGAAGAGTACAGCAGTGTGGAGGAGGGTAGGCGGAGTATAAGGCTCCACCTCCGCCAGTCACCGGCCGCTTATGGGAGCGTGAGTCACACGCCGCCCCCCCCGCATGACAGAAAGTCCCCCCACCTGATTCCCGGCTCCCGCGGCCCCCCCTGCACACATGCAGCCCATGGCGGCCGCCTTGCTGTAGCGGGCGGCACTGCTGTGTATGGGCGTGCTTGGCAGAGGATGGAGGGGCGTGTGTATGGGCATGCTTGGCAGAGGGTGGAGGGGCGTGAGCTCTGCTAAGCACGCCCATACACACGCCCCTCCACCCTCTGCCAAGCACGCCCATACAGAGCAGCGCCGCTACAGCAAGGCGGCCGCCGTGCACTGCCTGTGTGTGGGGGGCGGCCGCGGGAGCCGGGAATCGGGTGGGGGGACTTTCTCTCCTGCGGGGGGTGGCTTTTTTTATCGCCCCCGCAAAGTGCCGCCCTAGGCCAAAACACAGCCCTGTCTGTGTCCTCGTTAGGGAGATTCCCCCTCTCTATTTGTCCCGTTTACCATTATCGTTGAAAGTGAAAGTAAAAAAAAATCCTACATTTTGGGTTGTCCCCACAAAAGTAATAGAGGGTAAATCTTCTAATGGGAACACTCGTTCTGGTGACCTGGGGGTCCCCAAGGCGTTCCTTTAATTTCCTCTTACTTCCTGTTTTGGCTTTGGACAGGAAGTGAAGGGAAATCTCCACAATGAGACAGAGAGGGCAAAAAAAAAAAAATCTGACATGAGTTACTACCCTCATTTACTCTATCCAAAATGGAAAAAAAGTTGTGCCTATAGTTCTATTTTAAGTGAGGCACATAGTAACAGCCCGTACAGTGAAAAGATATTCAAACCAGGGGGGGACAGATGGTAGTAGGGTGGGGGGTCTCCTAAGTATTCCCTAGCTGTAGCAGAGGTGGTGGACTTGGCTGGCCTGTGGCAGAGGTGGTGGACTTGGCTTGCCCGTGGCAGAGGTGGTGGACACCTGCCAACCTTTACACAAACACTATTCAGCCTCCTGGCCATAGAGTTGTCCAGCTTGGGCTGCACAACACTAAAGCTGTCTAAGCACCATTTCTTTCTGTTCAAGATAGTGACCCACTCACTTTACATCAGATGTCAGTCTGGTCTATAAGGTCAGATAGGTTTGGGCTCACGCTCTTTGCATCCACACACCTTCTGCTCCTGCAATAATTGCATAAAAAAGTAATGGCAGAAATGGCATGTAAAAAATCTGACAGGATGGTTGTATCCAAATGAATCAACGAATCAGCTTGGGTACAACCAGGCTGCCCATAAATGGATCAAATCTCACCTAGTCCCTTACGTTGAGGGTAATTAATATACATTAATATATATTAAGATAAAATCCTTGTTTTACTTGTGATGATTACAGTATATTTGTAAGCCAACTAAAAATACAAATCCTCATGTAAAAGAGCAAAGTGTTCCCAGAAATGCCAATTACATTTTCTGTCAATTACGGTACTTATCTGCAAGCTCTGATGAAGTCAAGGTCAGAAAACAATTAACAATAGCGTCATGCATCGTGCAGATTTCCCACAATTGATGAATCTATTTATAAAGATCAAAAAGAGAGAAGATACATTGTAACAATGCGGGCATGTACAGTCTAATCAAGTTCCAGCATTAACAAAGGTACGGTCATCACCTGGAAATGGAAGCTCCATCCTATTGGATGAAGGAGAATTCAATGTATCTTTATATAAAATTGTAACAGAGGAAGAGATGTGCATTTATACAAAGGTACCGGAGGCTGGTGAGTTGAAAAAAATTCCTAAATATCGAAAACATGTATAATTATCTATCTATCTTTTGATCTCCTATCTATCTATCTATCTATCTATCTATCTATCTATCTATCTATCTATCTATCTATTGATCTCATATCTATCTATCTATCTATCTATCTATCTATCTATCTATCTATCTATCTATCTATCTATCTATCTATCTATCTATCTATTGATCTCATATCGATCTATCTATCTATCTATTGATCTCAAATCTATCTATCTATCTATCTATCTATCTATCTATCTATCTATCTATCTATCTATCTATCTATCTATCTATCTATCTATCTATCTATCTATCTATCTATCTATCTATCTATCTATCGATCTATCGATCTATCTATCTATCTATCTATCTATCTATCTATCTATCTATCTATCTATCTATCTATCTATCGATCTATCGATCTATCTATCTATCTATCTATCTATCTATCTATCTATCTATCTATCTATCTATCTATCTATTGATCTCATATCGATGTATCTATCTATCTATTGATCTCATATCTATCTATCTATCTATCTATCTATCTATCTATCTATCTATTGATCTCATATCTATCTATCTATCTATCTATCTATCTATCTATCTATCTATCTATCGATCTATCGATCTATCGATCTATCTATCTATCTATCTATCTATCTATCTATCTATCTATCTATCTATCTATTGATCTCATATCTATCTATCTATCTATCTATCTATCTATCTATCTATCTATCTATCTATCTATCTATCTATCTATCTATCTATTGATCTCATATCTATCTATTTATCTATCTATCTATCTATCTATCTATCTATCTATCTATTGATCTCATATCTATCTATCTATCTATCTATCTATCTATCTATCTATCTATCTATCTATCTATCTATCTATCTATCTATCTATCTATCTATCTATCTATCTACCTACCTACCTACCTATCTATCTATCTATCTATCTATCTATCTATCTATCTATCTATCTATCTATCTATCTATCTATCTATCTATCTATCTATCTATCTATCTATCTATCTATCTATCTATCTATCTATCTATCTATCTATCTATCTATCTATCTATCTATCTCCTTATTTACCAAAATAACCATTAAACATTATTCCTTTTACAAAACTTTTTACAATATGTTGATTTACTAAAACTGGAGAGTGCAAAACCTGGTGCAGCTGTGCATGGGAGCCAATTAGCTTCAAACTTTAGTTTGTTCAATTACCGTATATACTCGAGTATAAGTCGAATTTTTCAGCACATTTTTTTGTGCTGAAAGTGCCCCCCTTGACTTATACTTGAGTCAAGCACTTTTCTGTAGCAAAAAATTTCATTTTCCGAACCGATTTTGGGGCCCCGTATCTCAGGGCCCCTTAGTGCTAGGAACCCCAAATTTGGTGTGCAAACCCAGTGGAACTGGTAACACAACATATCCAAAGCTGAAGTTCCTAGCACTAAGTGGCTCCGAGATACGGGGCCCCAAATTCGGTTCGGAAAATGTCATTCTCTGCTGAAGAAAAGTGCATGACATTTTCTGAACCGACTTTGGGGCCCCATATCTCAGGGCCACTTGGTGCTAGGAACCCCAAATTTGGTGTGCAAACCCAGTGGAATGGTGCCATGACATATCCAAAGCTGGGGTTCCTAGCACTAAGTGGCCCTGAGATACGGGGCCCCAAAACGGGTTCGGAAAATGTCATTCTCTGCTGCAGAAGTGCTTGACATTTTCTGAACTGATATTTGGGGCCCTGTATCTCGGGGCCACTTGGTGCTAGAAACCCCAGCTTTGGAAATTTTATGGTGCTAGTGCCACTGGGTTTGCACACCAAATTTGGGGTTCCTAGCACTAAGTGGCCCCGAGATACGGAGCCCCAAATTCGGTCAACTGTGTCCATCTGCAGCAATGTCATTTCAGGACCCTTTGGGTTCAGAGACCCCAAATTTTTGCTGCAGCTAGGGGGCATCTAGGAACCCTTAACTACCGAGTTTGAAGTTCAGGAGACCTATGGCTGCAAATGGACACAGTGAGGCATGCAAATGGGCACAGTGATGCTGCAAATGGACATTGTTGACCCTCTTTTCCACTTACAGTAGCTGTGCATTTCTCACCCTCGTCTTATACTCGGGTCAATAAGTTTTTCCCATTTTTTTTGTAGTAAATTAGGGCCTCGACTTATACTCGGAACGACTTATACTCGAGTATATACAGTAAACTTTGACAAACAAAAAAACAAAAATCTGGAAGCACCAGTTTTTGCACTCTCGGGTTTTAAAAAAAAATCAACCCCTATAACTTGCACCTAAAATTAATTAAAAAAATGGATTTTTATACCATTAAGGGTTTAGGATCAAGTGCAGTGATGGTGAACCTTGGCACCCCGGATGTTTTGGAACTACATTTCCTATGATGCTCATGCACTCTGCAGTGTAGTTGAGCATCATGGGAAATGTAGTTCCAAAACATCTGGGGTGCCAAAGTTTGACATCACTGATCTAGGGGATTGGTGTAGTTGAGTCTCTTTGAAATGACCCTCATCTGCATATTTCCTTCAACAGATTTATTATTATTATACAGGATTCATACAGCGCCAACAGTTTAAGCAGCGCTTTAAAATATAAAAAGGAGACAATACAGTTATAATACAATAAAATACAAGAGGATTAAGAGGGCCCTGCTCAGAAGAGCTTACAATCTAATAGGGTGGGGCAGGTGGTACAAAAGGTTGGGGAATGAGCTGTTGGAAGTGGTAGGAGATTATGAGAAGTTCCGCTGATAGCCTGCTCCTTCCTATGCTTAGGTGTGAGTGGTACATCATTTACAGGTTGGGTGGTGGTTTGACATTAAGTGAGTGGTGCAAGGATTTACATTTACTCTTATATGTCCTCCAAAACAAAAAGAAGGAATGTCACGCCTGGAGAGGTACGCAACCTTCCAATTAATTATGAGGTTATCTAGATCAGCGGTTCTCAACCTCAGTCCTCAAGTACCCCCAACGGGCCATGTTTTGAGGTGTTCCATTACTTTTCATAGCTGCTTTAAAATCAATAGCAATGCCATGGTATTAATAAGAGCTATTTTATCTAAGGGAAGTTCTCAAAACATGGCCCGTTGGGGGTACTTGAGGACTGGGGTTGAGGACCACTGCTCTAGATAACCTTACCATTAATTGTAAGGTTGCGTACCTCTCCTGGTGTGACATTCCTTCTTTTTTTTTGGAGGGGGGGGGGTCATCCTGCACCACAGACTTCCATGCCAGTTGAGTTTTGAGGCATACAGTGCTGTGAGCAACCATGATAGGAAAGTTGTATAGCATTTTATGGATTTTTAAATAAAGTTTTGTTGCTATATAGGTATGTGTTCAGATTGTAATACAGTATATTATGTATTATATTTAAATAATATAATACATAATGGAGGACAGATGAGATGGAACTCTATGCTTTTCATTAAGCTTTCGGTCAACTTCTTCTGGAGTGTATTCAAGGTGGTTGATCTAATATAAATATATATATATTTATATTAGAGCAACCACCTTGAATATACTCCAGAAGAAGTTGACCGAAAGCTTAATGAAACGCATACATACATATATACACACTATATTGCCAAAAGTATTTTTAAACAAACATGAACTTTAATGGCATCCCAGTCTTAGTCCGTAGGGTTCAATATTGAGTTGGCTCCGCTCTTTGCAGCTATAACAGCTTCAACTCTTCTGGGAAGGCCATCCACAAGGTTTAGGAGTGTGTCTATGGGAATGTTTGACCGTTCTTCCAGAAGCCCATTTGTGAGGTCAGGCGCTGATGAGGAGGCCTGGCTCACAGTTTCCCCTCTAACTCATCCCAAAGGTGTTCTATCAGGTTGAGGTCAGGACTTTGTGCAGGCCAGGTCAAGTTCCTCCACCCCAAACTCGTTCATCCGTGTCTTTATGGACCTTGTTTTGTGCACTGGTGCGTAATCAAGTTAGAACAGGAAGGGGCCACCCCCAAACTGTTCCCACAAAGTTGGGAGCATGAAATTGTCCAAAATGTCTTGGTATGCTGACGCCTTAAGAGTTCTAAGGGGAACTAAGGGGCCAAACCCAACCCCTGAAAAACAACCCACCACCATAATCCCACCTCCACCAAATGATTTGGACCAGTGCGGCTTCCTGCATCGCACCTGAATCACACAGTAGTTCACACTGCCCTATGAGAACCGCATGGGAATGTCAACACAAAGTTAATGACACCCCCAGATCGGGTCGCATATCGCAAAGCGAACTGTCAGTTCGGACATGAATCGGATCGCATGGGTGCGAAAAAGGGTCCTGCACAACTTTTGGTTCGAACGCGATGCAAATTCAGCCATACAATCTACAGTGCGAATCACATGCGATATCTCACAGTGCACCAGTGTGACCCGGCACTATCAGGGCTTGTGCATTGATTTTGATTGTAGTTGAACTCAAAAGAATTGCAATAACAGTTTTATATAAAGTATGTAGAACAGGATCTGTTACTGATAGTTTATGCAGCATGGATCTCTATGCTGCAGGAGTCCAACCACATTTCTATTATTATGATACAAAAGTCCTGATGTAGGAGGATTGTCTGACTCTGAACCCCCCTGAAATGTGTTGGTTTGTTCCCACTGATTTTTTTAAAGAAAACATCACTTAACCACTTCAAAACCGGACTATAGTAATATGATGTCCGCAGATGGGATCTCCCATCCTGGGCGGGTGTCACATGACGTCTTCGGCTTCCGGCCAGCATAGGGGGGCGCACGAACGCCGCGTCACCGCGGAGACGATGCGCGTGCCCGGCGGCCGCGATGTCCGCCGGGCACCCACGATCGCTCGTGACAGAGCCGGGACGTGGATCTGTGTGTGTAAACACACGAAACCCGGTTCTGTCAGGGGAGAGGAGACAGATTGTGCGTTCCTAGTATATAGGAGTACCGATCGGTCTCCTCCCCCAGTCAGTCCCATCCCCCCTTCTACAGTTAGAAGCACTACCTAGGTAACACATTTAACCCCTTTATCGCCCCCTTAGTGTTAACTCCTTCCCTGCCAGTGACATTTATACAGTAATCAGTGGCTATTTACAGCACTGATCGCTGTATAAATGTCAATGGTCCCAAAATAGTGTCAAAAGTGTCCGATCTGTCTGGCGCAATGTCGCAGTCCTGATAAAAATTGCAGATCACCGCCATTACTAGTAAAAAAAATAAATAAATAAGTAAAAATGCCATAAATCAATAACCTATTTTGCAGGCGCAATAACTTTTGCGCAAATCAATCAATTTACGCTTATTGCGATTTTTTTGTACCAAAAATATGTAGAAGAATACATATCGACCTAAACTGAGGAAAACATTTTTTTTTTTTATTTGGGATATTTATTATAGCAAAAAGTAAAAAAGATTGTGTCATTTTCAAAATCGTCTCTCGTTTTTTGTTTATAGCGCAAAAACATAAAAACCGCAGAGGTGATCAAATACCACCAAAAGGAAGCTCTATTTGTGGGGAAAGAATTATCAAAATTTAATTTGGGTACAGTGTTGCATGACTTGTCATTCAAAATGTGACAGCACTGAAAGCTGAAAATTGGCCTGGGCAGGAAGGGGGTGAAAGTGCCCCAGTATTGAAGTGGGTACAGTTGATCCAGGGAACATCCGATTGCCGCTTGGGGGATTAGGAAGGAATTTTTTCCCTTGCCGGGGCAAATTGGATCATGTTTAGTTGGTTTTTTTTTACCTTCTTCTGGATCAACTGAGGGTATAGGATTATGTATATGGGATTGTATGTATGTATGTGTGTGTGGATAGATAGATAGATAGATAGATAGATAGATAGATAGATAGATAGATAGATAGATAGATAGATAGATAGATAGATAGATAGATAGATAGATAGATAGATAGATAGATAGATAGATAGATAGATAGATAGATAGATAGATAGATAGATAGATAGATAGATAGATATAGATATACATATATAGATCTAGATATATCTAGATCCATATATATATATATATTTCCTTTTATTGGTTGAACTAGATGGACTTGTGTCTTTATTCAACCAGACTAACTATGTAACTTTGGGATCTTTGACCATTAGAATGACACTGTTATATTTTTGTAAATACTTTAATGTTTTTATTGCTGTCTGTGGCCCTTTTGGGGAAATTCACCCTCTATAATTGTCCTGGATACCAATATTATTGGGAATGAAGGAGAGAGCAAATCCAAAATTTTGAGCCTCTAGAACAGGAATCTTCCAAAGCGAACACTTGATCCCGTGATAATTGTCTAGGAGGGAATTTCCCTCACACTGAAAACAGGACGGGAAGTGAAGCAAAAGCTTCCTAAGGAGACACAGATGGCAAGAAAAAAAGTGTGTTCACCTTCCCTACTCTACCCAAAGTTAAAAATAAATATGACCAAAAATATACTTGAAACCCCAACTCTGGGCACATAAAAAACGGTCCCTGGCAGTGGGGCTGTGCCTACATGGCCAGGGTGAATAGCTTGTTTTAGTCCAGGGCAGAGTTTCTCAAATAGGGTTCCATGGTATTGATAAGAGCTATTTTATCTAAGGGAAGTTCCCAAAACATGGCCCGTTGGGGGTACTTGAGGACTGGGGTTGAGAACCACTGCTCTAGATAACCTTACCATTAATTGTAAGGTTGTGTACCTCTCCTGGTGTGACATTCCTTCTTTTTTGGGGGGGGGGGTGGGGGGGTCATCCTGCACCACCGACTTCCATGCCAGTTGAGTTTTGAGGCATACAGTGCTGTGAGCAACCATGATAGGAAAGTTGTATAGCATTTTATGGATTTTTAAATAAAGTTTTGTTGCTATATAGGTTAGATTGAAATACAGTATATTATGTATTATTTATTTATTATTTAAATAATATAATACATAATGGAGGACAGATGAGATGGAACTCTATGCTTTTCATTAAGCTTTCGGTCAACTTCTTCTGGAGTGTATTCAAGGTGGTTGCTCTAATATAAATATATATATATTTATATTAGAGCAACCACCTTGAATACACTCCAGAAGAAGTTGACCGAAAGCTTAATGAAACGCATACATACATATATACACACTATATTGCCAAAAGTATTTTTAAACAAACATGAACTTTAATGGCATCCCAGTCTTAGTCCGTAGGGTTCAATATTGAGTTGGCTCCGCTCTTTGCAGCTATAACAGCTTCAACTCTTCTGGGACGGCCGTCCACAAGGTTTAGGAGGGTGTCTATGGGAATGTTTGACCATTCTTCCAGAAGAGCATTTGTGAGGTCAGGTGCTGATGAGGAGGCCTGGCTCACAGTTTCCCCTCTAACTCATCCCAAAGGTGTTCTATCAGGTTGAGGTCAGGACTCTGTGCAGGCCAGGTCAAGTTCCTCCACCCCAAACTCGTTCATCCGTGTCTTTATGGACCTTGTTTTGTGCACTGGTGCGTAATCAAGTTAGAACAGGAAGGGGCCGTCCCCAAACTGTTCCCACAAAGTTGGGAGCATGAAATTGTCCAAAATGTCTCGGTATGCTGACGCCTTAAGAGTTCTAAGGGGAACTAAGGGGCCAAACCCAACCCCTGAAAAACAGCCCACCACCATAATCCCACCTCCACCAAATGATTTGGACCAGTGCGGCTTCCTGCATCGCACCTGAATCACACAGTAGTTCACACTGCCCTATGAGAACCGCATGGGAATGTCAACACAAAGTTAATGACACCCCCAGATCGGGTCGCATATCGCAAAGCGAACTGTCAGTTCGGACATGAATCGGATCGCATGGGTGCGAAAAAGGGTCCTGCACAACTTTTGGTCCGAACGCGATGCAAATTCAGCCATACAATCTACAGTGCGAATCACATGCGATATTTCACAGTGCACCAGTGTGACCCGGCACTATCAGGGCTTGTGCATTGATTTTGAATGTAGTTGAACTCAAAAGAATTGCAATAACAGTTTTATATAAAGTATATAGAACAGGATCTGTTACTGATAGTTTATGCAGCATGGATCTCTATGCTGCAGGAGTCCAACCACATTTCTATTATTATGATACAAAAGTCTTGATGGAGGGGGATTGTCTGACTCTGAACCCCCCTGAAATGTGTTGGTTTGTTCCCACTGATTTTTTTAAAAGAAAACATCACTTAACCACTTCAATACCGGAACTATAGCAATATGACGTCCTCGGCTTCCGGCCAGCATAGGGAGCGCACGCACGCCGCGTCACCGCGGAGACAATGCACGTGCCCGGTGGCCGCGATGTCTGCCGTGCACCCACGATCGCTCGTGACTGAGTCGGGACGTGGATCTGTGTGTGTAAACACACGAAACCCGGTTCTGTCAGGGGAGAGGAGACAGATCATGCGTTCCTAGTATATAGGAACACCGATCGGTCTCCTCCCCCAGTAAGTCCCACCCCCCCTCCCACAGTTAGAATCACTACCTAGATAACACATTTAACCCCTTGATCGCCCCCTAGTGTTAACTCCTTCCCTGCCAGTGACATTTATACAGTAATCAGTGGCTATTTATAGCTCTGATCGCTGTATAAATGTCAATGGTCCCAAAATAGTGTCAAAAGTGTCCGATCTGTCTGGCGCAATGTCGCAGTCCTGATAAAAATCACTTTACTAGTAAAAATAAATAAATAAATAAATAAATAAATAAATAAATAAATAAAAATGCCATAAATCAAAAACCTATTTTGCAGGCGCAATAACTTTTGCGCAAACCAATCAATATACGCTTATTGCGATTTTTTTGTGCCAAAAATATGTAGAAGAATACATATCGACCTAAACTGAGGAAAACTTTTTTTTTTTTAATTTGGGATATTTATTATAGCAAAAAGTAAAAAAGATTGTGTCATTTTCAAAATCGTCTCTCGTTTTTTGTTTATAGCGCAAAAACATAAAAACCGCAGAGGTGATCAAATACCACCAAAAGGAAGCCCTATATTTGTGGGGAAAAAAATTATCAAAATTTAATTTGGGTACAGTGTAGCATGACCGCGCAATTGTCAAAATGTGACAGCGCTGAAAGCTGAAAATTAGCCTGGGCAGGAAGGGGGTGAAAGTGCCCGGGATTGAAGTGGTTAAGTTGATCCAGGGAACATCCGATTGCCGCTTGGGGGGTTAGGAAAAAATGTTTCCCCCTGCCGGGGCAAATTGTTTCATGCTTTATTGTTTTTTTTTTTTGCCTTCCTCTGGATGAACTGTGGGTATAGTATTGTATATATAGGATTATCTGTATGTATGTGCATGTGTCTATATATATATATATATATATATATATATATATATATATATATATATATATATATATATATATATATATATATATATATATATATATATATATACACATGCACATACATACAGATAATGTAGATATATATGGGGGTTTTTTTTCCTTTTATTGGTTGAACTAGATGGACTTGTGCCTTTTTCAACCAGACTAACTTTGTAACTTTGGGATCTTTTACTATTAGAGTGACACTGTTACATCTTTGCAAATAGTTTTATGTTTTTATTGCTGTCTGTGGCCCTCTTGGGGAAATTCACCCTCTATAATTGTCCTGGATACCAATATCATTGGGAATGAAGGAGAGAGCAAATCCAAAATTTTGAGCCTCTAGAACAGGAATCTTCCAAAGGGAACACTTGATCCCGTGATAACTGTCTAGGAGGGAATTTCCCTCACACTGAAAACACGACGGGAAGGGAAGGAAAAGCTTCCTAAGGAGACACAGATGGCAAGAAAAAAAGTGTGTTCACCTTCCCTACTTTACCCAAAGTTAAAAATAAATATGACCAAAATTATACTTGAAACCCCAACTCTGGGCACATAAAAAACGATCCCTGGCAGTGGGGCTGTGCCTACATGGCCAGGGTGAATTGCTTGTTTTAGTCCAGGGCAGAGTTTCTCAAATAGGGTTCCATGGGACCTTAAGGCTCCTGAAGAGGTGGCTATGGGTTCCTTCATCAATCAGCAATTTCTGCCTCCCAGGTAAGTTTCCACTGACAACATCTGAAAGGGGCTAATTCTTCCCAATGATTCCCTTAGTTAGATACAGTAAATTTTAGCAAGGGTTCCCTGAAACCAGAACGTATTTTTCAAGGGTTCCTCTGTGTTGAAAAGGTTGATAGAGTATGGTCTAGGGCATGGATCTCCAAACTACGGCCCTCCAACTGTTGTAGAATTACACATCCCATGAGGCATTGCAAAACTATGACATTCACCACAGACATGACTAGGCCATGATGAAAATTGTAGTTCCTGAACAACTGGAGGGCCATAGTTTAGAGATCCCGGGTCTAGGGCATGGATCTCAAAACTACGGCCGTCCAACTGTTGCGGAACTACACGTCCCATGAAGCATTGTAAAACTCTGACATTCACAGACATGACTAGGCCATGATGAGAATTGTAGTTCCTGAACAACTGGAGGGCCATAGTTTGGAGAACCCTGGTCTAGGGTATGGATCTCAAAACTACGGCCGTCCAGCTGTTGTGGAACTACACATCCCATGAGGCATTGTAAAACTCACATTCACAGACATGACTAGGTCATGATGAAAATTGTAGTTTCTGAACAACTGGAGGGCCATAGTTTGGAGACCCCTGGTCTGAGGGAACAAAAAAATAAGATCTACTTATCTGATTACCCCCCCCACACACACACACACACACACCACCCTGCAACTAGACTGGTCCCTGCAGCTTCTTCTCTCTCATGCTCCCGCAGTTTATGGTCCTGACATCTTCAACACCGAAGCAAGATATTTTGCCCTGAAATGGACATGACACTCCAACGCCAGAAGGTGAGGAGTGCTATCTGCCAGGGGAGTGGAGGATCACGTAAGTAAAACGGTTCCCCCTAGACACAACAACCTCTGCAGTACCAGTGCAGCCCTACACCAAGGGATCATTTTATATTTTCCTTGAGTTGGCCTCAAAATAATTGTTTCAACCTCACTTTATGCTTTTAGTAAGTCATCCATGTACTAGGCACATGGTCAAGCAGTTGACAAGAAAGACCTTAGGGGACCTCTAATCTCTGACTCGTAGCGGCAAAAACTCTGGATCCGACAAAACATAAAAAGAGAAATGAGGACTCACTATTATTAGTTGGTCAGTGTCACATTCAACCGGAGTGTCATATGCATACCTCAATATTTATAACTTCTTGAGTTATGGCCATGTTAGAAATCTTGGACTTCGGGACAATTTTTTTTTTCAGTAACCTTATATTTTTTTATTAGGTGGGATTGTCCAAATGGAATCCAAATTATGGAGTTCTCTTCTTGTCTGCATGATGTGTATGAAGATCTGTAAGTGTTTGTGTTTTTATTTTATTTCTGCCATACACTACACAGTCTGAATCTTTAACAAGAATCTTCAGTCTTTAAAGAAAAAAAAGAAAAAATAAATAAAAGTCAGCAGCTACAAATACTTTTGCCTTTAGGTGATCCAACTGGAAGTGGGAGGGGGAACTCACCAAAACTAGGTATCAGCTTTACACCCCCCCCCCTCCCAAACAATGTCCAAAAGTAATAGAGGAGGGGGAGAGGAGAACAAAAAGCGGAACGTCCCTTTTAGGTTGAAGTTCTTCTTTAAGATCTGCCAGCAACTATGTAGCGCAAGGGCCTGAAGAATTGGATACTATTTGACAGATTGCCTAGGCTTGGTAAATTTAACCACTTGACCTCCGGAAGGTTTTAACCCCCGTCATGACCTGGGCTATTTTTAACTTGCAATTGCTTGATCATGCAACACTGTACGCAGATGAAATGTATATATTTTATTTCACTCAAATAGAGCTTTCATTTGGTCGTATATGATCACCACTTATTTGTTTTTTTTTTTGTCATCAAAAATTAAAAAATACCAAAAATTAAAAAAAAAAATCTACTTTCTTGAGGCCTGAAAATGCCAAAACAGTACAAATGCCTCCCCAAATGACCCCTTTTTGGAAAGTCAACAGTCTGAGGTATCTAGAATGAGGCATGATGAGATTTTGAGGGGGGTGATCAGGGAATTCCTTTACACTATTATTGGTTATAAAAGTGATGATCGCTGTTATGGCGCGTACACACGAGCAGACTTTACGGCAGACTTAGTCTGGCGGACCGGGCTCCGTCGGACAATTCGATCGTGTGTGCGCTCCAGCTGATTTTTTTTACCCAAAAGTTCGACGGACCTAGAACTCGAGTCTGGTCGAAAAATCCGCTCGTCTGTATGCTAGTCCAACGGACTAAAACCGACGCTAGGGCAGCCATTGGCTACTGGCTATCAACTTCCCTATTTTAGCCCGGTCGTACGTCATCACGTACGAATCCGTCAGACTTTGGTGTGATCGTGTGTGTCCAAGTCCGCCCGTTTGTAAGTCCGGCGCACCTACGCTACAAAGTCCGTCGCAAAGATCGTCAGACAAAGTCTGCCGTAAAGTCCGCTCGTGTGTACGCGGCATTGTAAGCAACAGTCATGAATGAACCTTGATGGAGGGAGTGCCTCAGATTCTACAAAATGTGTTGGCTTTTTTTTATGACAAAACAGGAATAATTAGACTCTAAGCAATTGATGTGGCACTCCTTTTTTTGGGGGGAGTCTCTTGGAAAGTTTTGCTGTCCATGCCCTTGTTGAAACATATGGGGAGATTTCCCATCACATCTTATCCAAGTAACAATTGTCAGGCAGTGCAGAAAGTGAAAAATCCTCAGCAAGGAAGCAGACATATTTTAATTCCTTTAGGAGTTGTAGCCGCCCTTCTCTACTTCACCCAAAACAAAACCTAATACATTATCCCTTGTTTTTTTTTAAAGGTCATTGCGTTACCCTGCACATTGGACACGAATTTATCACAGCCTTCCCTCAAAACTCCAATGGTAGCTTAGCCGATGCTAAATTTGAACTCACTATCACTGCCTTCAGTGCCCTAACCACTGTCAGAGTCTCTGTGATCAACAAAAATTACAGCCAGAGTGCAACTCTCAAAACCGGAGAGTCAAAGACTTTTTCGTTGCCGAAGGACATTGAAGTGGTTGGCTCAGGTTTCTCCAATTCCTCAGTCTTAGTCTCTGCCAACCATGATATTTCAGTGATCATGGTGAGTTCAAAGACCAATTCCTCTGACCGTACTGTGGTGCTTCCGGTGGACCAGCTGGACTACACCTACTACATTGTTACTCCGGGTGAGGAGCCTGTTGAAAATTTAAAGGAGTTTGTTGTTGTCAATTATGATATGCCCTCCAAAGTTTCCATCTTTGTCAATGGGTGGGTCATGTTTGATGGAGCTAATATTACTTCAGATCATCCTCTGGTTATGGACCTCAGACCTTTTCAGGTCTTCCAGCTACAAAGCTCAAGAGATCTCTCAGGGATAAAGGTTTCGTCAAGTAATCTGGTGGCTGTGCTTAGCGGAGTCACCTGCTCTTGGAGAAATGGACGCTGTGATCATGTCAATGAGCAGCTGAATCCAGTGTCTAACTGGGGGAAAGAGTATTTGGTGGCTCCTATACCTTACCAGTACCGATATGATGTCTTGTATGTGACGGCTTCTCAGGACACAGACATGAATTACACATCAATCCTTAAAAATGACAGCGTTGTACTTCACGGTGGGGATGTTATAACTCTCCGGATCCACCACAATGAACCAATAGCAATCTCTGCAAATGTATCTCTCCAGGTTTTGTATTACTGCACTGGTGGTGTAAACAAAAAAAACAAATTTGATGCCTTCTTTACCACACTTCCTGACGTTTCCAAGTATTGCATGAAATACTATGTTTATGGTCTTCAGAACATCACCAATGCAGTTCTGATTACGACCCTGACATCCAGCATTTTGGGGATTAAGTTCAACAGCATGAGCCTTCAATCCATCAATTGGAGACCAATTCCCAGGACAAAATACTCCTGGGCCCTGTACCGCTATGGGCAAAGGTACAGGACTCACATCGTGAGCCATTTAACATCAACGTTATCGGTGTTGAGTGTTGGCATTTCACAGCAGGAAAGTTATGGACTGTCTGGAGTTTGTTTTATGAGTAAGTTAATTTTCTATTTTTCTGTAAGCTTTTAAAGGCTCTATGTTTTTTTTTTACCTTCATACATTTTATGCATTAAGGTAAAATGCTTTCTCTGTGCAGCAGCCCCCCAATACTTACCTGAGCCCCATCGTGATCCAGTGATGCACACGAGAGCCTCGGCTCTCTAAGGACTCTCCCTTCTCATTGGTTGACACAGCAGTGGGAGCCATTGTGTCAATCACAGCCAATGAGCCATTGAGGAGAGAGAGGGGGTGGGGGGGGGGCAAGCCACGGCTCTCTGTGAATGGAGTGTTGCTGTGTATTAGATTGTATGGATCATACAGATGTGCCACCAAACAGGCAAGTTAGGGGCATCCACCAGGCATGGTATTTAAAGGTATTTTGCATTGTTAATGTTTCACTTTAAGCGTTACTAAATCACTGCTCCCCACCAAACTTAATTTCCTAAACTTGTATTTTTGCTTGGTACATATCCCCCATAACCGTGCCCAACCTTCCATGCTGTTTGATCAAAAATACCTTGCTTATTAGCCTATGCATTCCACATTAATGTTTTTAACATTTGACTCTCATTGACTTCAATGGGTTTTGGGTTCTGCACCCGAAACTTTATTAGTGTTAGCTGAACCTACTCTGAACTGAACCTAGGTGTCACGGTCAGGCTTTGAGACCAGTAGCTAAAGCAATAAAAAGGCTCTCACCAACCAGCTAGAAAAGTACACAAGCAGGTCAACCCTGGCACTTCAGCATCAAGTGGAAGCCTAGTTGAGGAACATTCTAAAGGTTGGTAAGAAGTAGTAGTGGAGATAAGGACAGCTCCAGGTACAGAAAAGGGCAAGGCATCGGTTGGAGACAGCACAATATTCTGGCAATCAGGAAGTGCAAAGACATGGCATAAATAGGAAGTTCATGGGAGGAGCTAGAGAAACAAGATATAAGTCAAGGTTGTCTAAGAGATCAGGCAAGAAACTTTCCAGAATCCCAGGTGGCACAGCTAGAAGAGCTACTGCCAGACGCAGAAGAGGTTGTGGGTTCAGGGCCTGACGTCCAGTATGTTTGGTTCATCATTAATTCTCCCACTTACATTTCCCTTTTAGAAGATCTCTGTATTGTTTCCCTCTTCACTGCACTTCTCCGAACCCTCAGTTATGGAGTGTGCACTTTACAAGTGGACGTGATCGGATGTGTTGGGCAGTGGCGGGTGCTCCATTATGGGAGCAGGGGCGTTACCCCCCTAATTTATGTGCCCGGCCCCTAATCTACATGCAGGGCGCCGGGCGCATGAATTTCAATTTTTTTTTTGAAGCACACGATTAGAGCCTGAGGCTCTAATTAGCTTCAAAAAGGGTGGGCTCGGCGCACAGAGCATTGCGCCCTGAGCCCACCCAGTTGTGTGACAATAGCGAATTAACATTTGCTATTGTCTTCTTACATCTTCTCCCGGCCACTCAGGAAGCAGGTCTTAAGACCTGATTGGCCGAGAGAAGAAGGGACCGTATTGGTCGCAGGGGGGGGAGCCGGAGGTTTTAGAACCAAGGGGGAGGCCGCCGAGGAGGAGAAGCAGGGTGAAGCTACCGAGGAGGCGAAGCAGGGGGAAGCCTACGAGGAGGAGAAGCAGGGGGAAGCCTACGAGGAGGAGAAGCAGGGTGAAGCTACCGAGGAGGAGAAGCAGGGGGAAGCCTACGAGGAGGAGAAGCAGGGGGAAGCCTACGAGGAGGAGAAGCAGGGGGAAGCCTACGAGGAGGAGAAGCAGGGGGAAGCCTACGAGGAGGAGACGCAGGGGGAAGTCACAGAGGAGGAGATGCAGGGGGAAGCCCCGAAGCTGCCTGTGACCTGGATGGGGTAAGTGCAGGGGTTATGGGCAGATGGGCGAGCGATGGGGGGAATGGTTTGCCAATTGAATGAGCGACGGGGGGTGGTGGGGGGTTTGACTGAATAGGGTGGGTGGTTTGTTTGCCCCCCCCAAAGAATGAAGCACCAGCAGCCACAAGTGTTGGGACTACATATCCCATGATTCCTGGCATGCTGAACATAATGAGCATGTGTGTGCTGACCGAGACAACACCTGAGCACAGCATGGAGCAGCACGTAATATTACAGTTCTAGTTGGAATTGTGTACAACAGGGGAGGCTACATTGGGCCTCCAGGGAATCCCTGTAAGGCTGTGTGGCTACACATTAATACAATACACTGAATCTTCACTGGCTCATTATGCTTCAAAGACAAACTGCAAAAAATCAACAGGAAGCTAAAGCAATAATATATATAGGCTGCTAAATTTATATTTCATTATAGAGGTTTCATGAATGAAATGAACAGATCTTCAGAGATTCCCAACTTCAAAGTTTAAGATCAGTTCAATAATTATTTTCTTTCCTTTTTCTTTTTTTCTTTTTATTGAAGGTAAAAATCCATGTGCCAGTAAGCGTTGTAGAAAGATGGAATCCTGCCACGTTACCCAAGGGAAACCTCTCTGTATACCAATCAGTGAGGCCATTTGCCAGATCTGGGGAGACCCTCACTACCAAACTTTCGATGGACTCAATTATGATTTCCAAGGAACGTGTACTTACATTGCGGCCAAGACATGTATGGATCTGCGAAACGGAGGTGACAACACTTTACCGGAATTTACCATCACAGCAAAATATAATAACCGAGGATCGAGGGCAAGCTCTTACATTGAAGAGGTGTCTGTACATATCAATGAATACAATATCACTTTGGTGCAGTATGAATTTGGATTTGCTAGGGTAAGTGATTTACTGTATTTTTTTAAAATTTTTTTTATCAGATTTTATTTAACAAAGTTTTCAATTTTACAATATACAGACATATTATACAAAACACAATTCACAAGACATTACAAATTTTACTGTATTAATTAAATATATTAAAGCTGAACTTCAGGCAGATGAAATACATATCTGGAACCGGTTGTACCTGCCAAAGGATTTGTAATTCTGTCAATCCAGTCCTAAGATTTACACGGCCCTATTCCACAACACAACCAACCTGGTGACTTGACTAGCGTGTATCCCCAAAAATAAGGCGGGTCTTATAATGCCGCGTACACACGGGCGGACTTTTCGACGGACTAGGTCCGGCGGACTTTTCAACTGACTTTTCGACGGACTTTCCGACGGGCTTTCAAATGAGCGGACTTGCCTACACACGATCAACCAAAGTCCGACGGATTCGTACGTGATGACGTACAACCGGACTAAAATAAGGAAGTTCATAGCCGGTAGCCAATAGCTGCCCTAGCGTCGGTTTTTGTCCGTCGGACTAGCATACAGACGAGCGGACTTTTCGACCGGACTCGGAAATATTTGAAACATGTTTTATTTCTAGGTCCGTCAGTTTTTTGGGGGAAAAAAAGTCCGCTGGAGCCCACACACGGTCGAATTGTCTGACGGAGTCCGGGCCGCCGGATCTAGTCCGTCGAAAAGTCCGCTCATGTGTATGCGGCATAATAATTTTGGCTACAAAAGACACAGTAGGGCTTATTTTCGGGGTAGGTCTTACCATGTAATGTGCTGTCTTCTCTCCCCCTCTCTCTCCCTGCCTGACAGGAATCCCCGGTGTGAACTGAGTTAAAATACTTGTAAAAGCCTATAATCCACTCTATTAAAGTAGTATATAATGTACAATTTGTGCGTTTCTGTAATATAATTGTGCCAAATACCTTCATTATAGCACTACTCTGCGCTTCTTTGACCCGCTGGAGCTCTCTTCCCCGCAATTATATTATAGAAACACACACATTGTACATTATATAATACTGTAATAGAGTGGATTATAGGATTTTACAAGCATTTTAAACTAGGGCTTATTTTCGGGGTAGGGATTAAATTGCAGCCCTCCTGGAAAATAACGCTATGTCTTATTTTCGGGGTAGGTATTATTTTCAGGGAAACACGGTATATGCTGCTACAGTTAAAGCAGGTAAAGCAGAACTAAATTTTTCTTTTTTTTGATACTGGTTTTGCACAGAGCAACCCCGATCATTCTCTTCTTGGGTGCCCCGTGGGGCCTTCTGGCTCCTCCCCCCACCTAGTACCCACCATAGCAAGACCCTTGCTATGGGGGGAATCATGTAGGCTTGTCCTCAAGCCGCCTCTGTGTGTCCATAGACAGTGGGGACATTTATCACAAATATGTAATAGGGTAATTCCCTCACTTTGGAGATATTTCTGCTCACTTCCTGTTGCATCTCCAGGACAAGAAGTGAAAGGATGGCAAAAAATTTAACTGACAGGGGTTGTACCCCTCCTCTACTCTCACCAAAAGGAAATAATCAGTTTTTGCTAAACATAAACTTTTAACTATAGGCCAAATAAAATGCAACACATAAAATAACATTTGCCATGAGAAAAACATACTCATCTTCACTCATTTTTAACCACCACTGTATTTTTTTTTATTTATTAGGTGAACAATATCAAATGGGGTCTTCCCATATTTCTTGATAATGGAGGTATACGCATCGTGGCCACCGGTTTCCATGCATTACTGGAGACGCACTTTATTCGGATACGATACGATTGGGATGTCTTCTTATTTATCAAGATCCCCAGCAGCTTCTTCGAGAATGTTTGTGGCTTGTGTGGCAATTACAATGGTAACAAAGATGATGACATGGAGACCTCTGCTAGAGCCCTAGTCTCTAATGTGGTAGAGTTTGGTAAGAGTTGGAAAGTGAGAGAAGAATGTTCCGGTTGTTGGGATGACTGCTACGGGCCGTGTCCACCTTTCTTACCCGAGGTTGGAGCGATATATAAAGCTCCAGAATTCTGTGGAATTATGAGGTAGAGTATAACTCTGAAGTTTCCAAAGCTCTTTCTAGATAATCATTCTTTAAGGCCCTGGTACCCAACAAGTGGCCTGTGGGCTGCATGTGGCTCCCCAGCACACAGGGTGCATTCTGCTGGGTTTCAGACTTCTAATCAAGTATAAAGCCCATCATGCTGTGTGCTGAGCAATAGCCTTGGTCCAGCACTAAGCCCAGGAGTTAAATTGATCAGTTCTTCCACTTTTGCTCTTGCTACTGAGCAATCTGCTGAAGTGTTGTAGCAGGAAGTGTAAGCACAATGCCCACTTAGAAGGTAAGTGATGTCACAACAGTACCTGTTAGTACAGAAACCCTGGTGAATCTGAAGCATATGAATTTTGTCATATTAAGTATTTTTACAGATACAATGTATTATCTACAGTGTCTTACAAAAGTGAGTACACCCCTCACATTTTTGTAAATATTTTATTATATTTTTTCAGCTGACAACACTGAAGAAATGACACTTTGAATGACACTTTTCTACAGTGTAAAGCAGAGTGTACAGCTTGTATAACAGTGTAACATTGCTGTCCCCTCAAAATAACTCAACACACAGCCATTAATGTCTAAACCGCTGCCAACAAAAGTGAGTACACCCCTAAGCGAAAATGTCCAAACTGGGCCCAACGTGTCAATATTTTGTGTGGCCACCATTATTTTCCAGCACTGCCTTAACCCTCTTGGGCATGGAGTTTACCAGATCTTCAAAGGTTGTCACTGGAGTCCTCTTCCACTCCTCCATGACGCCATCACAGAGCTGGTGGATGTTAGAGACCTTGTGCTTCTCCACCTTCCGTTTGAGGATGCCCCACAGATACTCAATAGGGTTTAGGTCTGGAGACATGCTTGGCCCGTCCATCACCTTTACCCTTAGCTTCTTTAACAAGGCAGTGGTCATCTTGGAGGTGTGTATTCCTCACCTGGTTGCTGCCACACATGCTTGACATCATCTAAACCAAATACGTTTATCTTGGTCTCATCAGACCACAGGACATGGTTCCAGTAATCCATGTCCTTAGTCTGCTTGTCTTCAGCAAACTGTTTGTAGGCCTTCTTGTGCATCATCTTTAGAAGAGGCTTCCTTCTGCGAAGACAGCCATGCAGACCAATTTGATGCAGTGTGCGGCGTATGGTCTGAGCACTGACAGGCTGACCCCCCACCCCTTCAACCTCTGAAGCAATGCTGGCAGCACTCATACGTTTATTTCCCAAAGACAACCTCTGGATATGACGCTGAGCACGTGCACTCAATTTCTTTGGTCGACCATAGTGAGGCCTGTTCTGAGTGGAACCTGTCCTGTTAAACCACTGTATGGTCTTGACCACCATGCTGCAGCTCAGTTTCAGGGTCTTGGCAATCTTCTTATAGCCTAGGCCATCTTTATGTAGAGCAACAATTCTTTTTTTCAGATCATCAGAGGGTTCTTTGCCATGAGGTGCCATGTTGAACTTCCAGTGACCAGTATGAGAGAGTAAGAGCGATAACACCAAATTTAACACACCTGCTCCCCATTCACACCTGAGACCCTGTAATAATAACAATGAGTCACATGACACTGGGGAGGGAAAATGGCTAATTGGGCCCAATTTGGACATTTTCACTTAGGGGTCTACTCACTTTTGTTGCCAGTGGTTTAGATATTAATGGCTGTGTGTTGAGTTGTTTTGAGGGGACAGCAAATTTACACTGTTATACAAGCTGTACACTCACTACTTTACATGGTAGCAAAGTGTAATTTCTTCAGTGTTGTCGCATGAAAAGATAGAAGAAAAGATTTACAAAAATGTGAGGGGTGTACTTACTTTTGTGAGATACTGTACATTGATACATTGGTCTAAGCTGGACCAATGTAATGTATAACTTGCCAATGACTGGAATTACTATTTTTGATACATCCTTTATTTAGAGAAGGGTTTAATCACATGCAGAAAATGAACAAAGGCACTTCACCATAACGTCGACAAGGGGTGTACTCACTTTTGTGAGATACTGTATATATACAAAACAGATTTTTTTTTTTTAGAATAAATATATAATTTCTTTTCCTTGAGCAGCCAGATCTACGGACCCTTTTACTGGTGTCACCCAGTTGTAAACCCAGAAGTGTACGTCAACAGTTGTGTTAATGACATGATCAGACATAGTGGGTACAAGAAGGTCCTTTGTGAGGCCATTGCTGTATACTTAGTAGCATGTCACGTACAAGAGGTACATGTTGAAGAATGGAGGACAGAAGTTGGATGCGGTGAGTGTTCAGTTATACTTTCTTTATCAAGTAAGAATGACGTACAGAAACTCAATTTCCATTCAAATTTCAGGGTTGACCATTCATGATAAGTTCCCACTGACATCACTGATCTTTTTTAGCCATCTGTAAGAAAGTCATTCTTCCCAATGTTTACAAGGGTAAGGGGCATTCTTCCCACTGACCATCATGCTTATGCATCATGAGTTGTAAATATAGTAATTTGTAACAGGGGTTCCCTGAGACCAGAAAGTCATTTCAAGGGTTGCTTTGGGTTGAAGAGGTTGAGAAAGGCTGACCTAAACTATCCATTCAATTTATATCCAAAGGCTTTTGCACAACTTATAACATATTTGACTACCATCATTGTTTGAGTTTTGAACAGAGACAAACTGGAAGCAGATTACTCCAAACTTCTGCAGAGGGTCTACAATCCATGAGAGGACTAGAATAGCTTGAGGTAGTATTAGAGCTAAAAAAAAAACTAAAATTGTATTATTACTTTCCAGAAATAAAATGCCCAGAAAATAGCAGGTATAATCCCTGTGGGGATCCTTGTCCTGAGACCTGTGCTGGGAAGATTTCTTCCTGTCAAGGACATCTGCCATGCATGGAAATGTGTGAGTGCAATCCTGGATTTGTGCTACATGAAGATCATTGTATCCCCAAGGACAAGTGTGGCTCCTTCTGCAGAGGTCACTATTACCCTCCTAATGAGACGGTATGGGGGGAGGATGGCTGTACTCAGAAATGTTGGTGTGAAACACAGACAGTTAAGTGTTCAAATGGGCAATGCCAAAATGGAGAGGAATGTGCTGTGAGAGATGGCATTAAAGGTTGCTACCCTACTGGCTACAGTCAGTGTTCTGCCTTTGGGGACCAACACTATGTTACGTTTGATGGAGCACACTTTGATTTCCATGGAACATGCAGATATCATCTTACGGGATTATGTGATAAGAGTCGAGACCTTACAGAATTCTCAGTTGACATATTGAGCAGAAACCAAGGTGTTAAAGATGTTTCTTTTACGAAATCTGTGATGGTGACCATGTATGAGTCTGAGATCCTCCTCAGCAGAGAAAACAAAGGAAGAGCTAAGGTAAGAAACATAATGATGGAACCCACCTGCAAACAATTTAATACACAATTTTCTTTGCAAACATTTGAACATTTTGAAAGAATACTGTGGGATCTTTGGATCCTTGTTCATACCATGTCTATTAAGCAATTGTCTTCTCTGTGCCCAGTTCACATCATACCTGTATGCTGGTATGCAGTGCCAGGACAAGGTCATCCAGCTCCCAGGGCAAGGATAGCGAATTGCCCCCCATCAGGTGTAATCCTCAGTAGAGTCCCCTTTAACATTAGGTGTCCTCAATGAAGTCTTTCTTTACATCAGGTGTCCCCAACAGAGTCCCCCTTTACATCAGATGCCCCCAGCAAAACCCCCCTTTACATCTGGTGTCCCCAACAGAGTTCCCCTTTAGATCAGGTGTCCCAACAGAGTTCCCCTTTATATCAGGTGTCCCCAATAGAGCCCCATTTACATCAAGTGTCCCCAATACAGTCCCGCTTTACATCAGGTATCACCATGCTTCCCAGTTGTTGCCCCCCTCTTTCCCCCATGTTCTGGCAGATCGGTACTCACTGGAACTAGCAGATCAGTACTCACAGCATCTCCTTCCTCTCTCCAGTTATGTGACAGGTCATATGACAGAGGGAAAGAGGAAAAAGGCCAGAGTCTGCTCTCCTTCCTCAACAATACCATGCTGAGTCTGAGCACAGTTCTCGGTCTCAGCACCAGCTCTTTTCCACCCCATGCAGGCTGGAGGGAGGAGAAAGCTGAATCCTTGCTCCAGCAGCAGCTATTGGCCACTGCTCCTTCTGACAGGAGTGACACTACAGTCACTCTTATCAGTGAGAAGCAGGACGAGCGGGCAACTGGGCAGCAACCCCCCCTCAACACAGCGCTCAGGGCAGGTACCTGCGAGGCCCCCCCCCCCGTCTCAGCCCTGCTGGTACGTAGAAAAATGCAGCTTATAGCTTGTATGAACAAGCCCTTAAGGATCTAGTAAAGACCTCATCTTCAAAGCCTATCTTCCCAGATTTAAGACAAAGCCTCTAGCAGTTGAACCTTGACAAATGATAATCCCATATGCCCATCTGACAGTAGAAAGAATCATTGTTAGTTCTGACCCCTTGCACCCCAGTTAATTGATTTTGTGCATACATTAGAGCACCAGTACAAGCAAATAAAATAACACTTTTTATTTTGGGGGCATTGGCCGTCTCAATGGAAAGAATATCTAGCTTGTGCTGGAGCCTGCGCTGGACTGGCTGGATTGGTCACTGGTCCTGAGTGGGTATTTGTGTGAGTAAAAGGGAAGGAATACCTTCCGGTGGATAGTTCCCAGTGATGGATGGTGGTAATGGGCCCTCTCGGGAATTGGGCTGCTGGCTTTTCTGTGCGACCTTATGGTAATTTCAGCATGTAGCCAATTAGATAAAAAGAAAAGAGCGTCCGGTGTATAGAGAAATGCGACTTTTCAAATATAGTTCATGGGTCTTTATTAAAATTTAGCAAAATGTACATCAAGCCAACACATTTCATGGGAATAGGCTCCCCCCTTCTTCTATTTGGTGGGAACAATTCCTATGGTTATGTTGGACCAAGTTTTCTAAATGGCAGAATGCTGGCTTTAGTTGTATAGGCAGCCAAGTTGGCTTGATGTTCATGTTGCTAATTTTTGATAAAGGTCCATTAATCATATTTTAGAAGTCACATTTCTCTGGACACCGGGCGCACCTTCCTTTTTATCTAAGTCTACTGGAAAGAATAGTCATTCTTTGGAAAAATTCTAAACCTACAGATGCTTCCAAATCTGAGTGTTAATGGCTGGATCAGGTAAACACTCTCTAATCTCCTAAATATCATGGATGTCTTCCTTACTTTTCTTTGCAGCATATTGTTTATTCATTTTCACATTTTAATACTTGTTTTGTAGGTAAACGGTATATTATTTAACTTCCCAATAAGCCTGTATGATGACCTCATTCAAATATTTGTGGATGGATGGAACGGAGTCATTTTGACAAAATTTGGCCTTAAAGTGACCTATGACTGGCACAGTCATGTAACAGTTGCCCTTCCAACTTCTTATTCGGGGGCCGTTTGTGGCCTATGCGGTAATTTCAATAGCAATGCCCAGGATGACATGACAATGAAGAATGGCGACATGTCATATAATGTCTCATCCTTTGTGCAAAGCTGGAGAACAACAGAGAACCAGGAAGGGTGTCAAGAACTGGAGCCCACGTCTTGCCCTCAAGTCATTGAAAAAGTTCAAAAACAAACTCTATCAGACTGTGGGATTATTTTGAAAGAGGATGGACCTTTCAGAGGTTGCCATGATTATGTAAACCCTGAACAATACTTCCAGAAATGCCTCAATGATTTCTGCTTTTATTCAGGAAGGCAAGATGTTTACTGTAAGGTAATCGAGGCTTATGCTGCTGCTTGCCAAGCTGTGAATGGAACTGTTCATGGCTGGAGAAAAAATGTTTTTTGCAGTGAGTACTTTAGCTCTACAAACCTTGTTTTTTAATTTACCTTTCTTTGAGGGATTGGAAGTTGGTAGCACTTACCAGACAATGTTATTATAATTGTTGTAAAACCTTTCTGTTAAGTTTGTCCTTTATCCAAATAATGGCTTTTATTGCTCATTTAGGTGGTTTCCTACATTTAACATAACTCAACATATATATCCACATGGGCAACTCAACAACAGTTACCCTAATCCAATTTCCAATCACCTGTAGGTGGGGTGCAGTGCAGTTGTGGTGGCAATAACCAGGGCCGGGACAAGGGGTGGGCAGGAAGGGCGTCTGCCCTGGGCACTGTGATACCATGTGTGGTTGGGGGGCACCACAAAGAGATTGGGGAGGGGGTTTGTGTTGGAAGGGAAAATTGGGGGGGTGCGGCTGGAGATAAGAATTGTTCTAGGAGGAGAAATTTGGGGAGGTGTGCTAAAAGTGGGGATTTGGGAGGTATTTGTGCTGACAGGGGAGATGGGGGGGGGATTTGTGCTAGGATGGGTTACTGTGGCATGGTGTGGGGGATTTGTGCTAAGAGGGGATTTTTTTGGGAAGGGGGATTTGTGCTAGTAGGGATGCTTGGGGGGCATTTGTGCTTGGAGGGGAATTTTTTTTTGGGGGGGTGGGATTTGTGCGTTGATAGGGGATTGGGGGAGGAGAATCTGTGCTGGGAGGGGGTCTTTGGAGTGTGTGAGGGGGGGATTTGTGCTCAAAGGGGAAATTTGAGGGATAGAGGATCCGTGCTAGGAGGAGGGATGAGTATTTGAGTTAAGCACGCATAGTAGCGCTCTATTTTATTGGGAGGGGGGATTTTTGCTGACACATAATGCTCATACATCTTGTTGGGGAAGCAATTTGGCCTGCTCTCCCTGGGCTCTAGTTGACTTTGTCAAGGCGCTGGCAATAACACACACAGTCCAAGCGTGATGAAAGAACTTGTAATGAAATGATGCAAATACAGTTCACAATAAACCCAGGGGAGGGAAGGCAACCCAGCCGGGAACACTCACAGGTCCAACGGCAAGAAGAGAGCAGGTTTCAGCCGAATTGATAGCACCTGTTAGCAGGGGCAGAGTGCAACACGGCCATCTCATGCCCAAGTGGAAAGATGTCCAGAGAACTTGAAAGTCCTACTCTTTCCCTCCTCATCAGGAACCTCTCCTTGCCACTAGTTCTGTCCCTAACAGGCTGGGTACCTGCCCCCACTCTACTTACAAGGAAAATGCATACTGAGCCTGGGAGCCAGGACCTTAAATAGGCTCTGCCTGACCCAAGATGGCTGCTAGAAACACATGGCAGCATCCAAGTGGATAGCTTCCCCAATGACCCAGGAAACCATAGAGAAACCATGTTCCTCTAGACTTCCTCTCCAACTGCAGTGCCACTGTGGAAGAGTGCCACCTGCAGTGGAGAAAGTAGACTGCAACTGCCTACATACCTGTCACAGCCTAGGATCAGGATCAGACTGCTGATGAAAGAACAAATAACTTTGAGGGCAGGTCAGGTTTGGTACAAAGATAGCAAAGCAGATGCCTAGTGAATATGTTAAGCCGGTGTTGGAAGCTAGTGACATCAAACAAGAAAAGGAGACTGTCAAAGAGCTGTTGGTAGATAACCAAGGCTCTGGTAGCAGTAGATGGGATTAGCGGTGTAATAGGAAGCAACAACAAGCAAGATATTGACATAAGCACAGCAATTTGGCAGGCAGGAAGTGCAGAAATGTGGCCTAAATGGCAAGTTCAGGGGTGGAGCTACAAAGCTCAGCTTTTGGGTTCAGGTCCTGACATCAACATGGTATCAAATAAGCTTGAGGGTAGGCCAGATTTGTTAAAAAGGTAGCAAAGCAGATGTCTAGTCAATATGTTAAGCTGGTTTTAGAAATTTGTGATATCAGACAAGAAGAGGAGACCACCGAAGAGCTGTTGGTAGATAACCAAGACTGTGGTAGAAGTAGATGAGATAGTGAGATATTGACATAGGCACAGCAATCTGGCAGACAGGAGGTGTAGAAACGTGGCTTAAATGGCAAGTCCAAGGTTGAAGTTACAAAGTTCAGCTTCTGGGTTCAGATCCTAACATCAACATGGTATTATAAAACATGCCAAAACTAATATTGATATCTGAAAATATGGCAGGGGTTATGAAAGTGCAAATGAATGTTTTTAATGTGCATTTGAACTGAGGAAGCTACTCAGATGATTGGTGAAAGGTCTTCAATGTTAAATAACAATTTCAAATAAATTCCACCGTATGCAATGAGGGTCACAGAGGTTCTCCCAGCTGAAAGGAAGTTGGCGGGCTTTAGCCATGATGTCCGGGAAAGTCGGGCCCCATAAATATAGTGAAATAGAGAGGCAAACAGGGCTTTTTTTGAGTAATAATCAAAGTGTGGTTCATTTTGTGGTTTCTGCTTTTAGGCACCACTTTTACTTTTAAAAGTTAATAATAAAGTACAATTTTAGTTCACCCTAAAGTGTATGAATAGCCAAAAATTTTTTTTTTTTTCACAAGAAAATAGCCAAAACTTTTTACATTTGCCTGCCCTGGAACTGCACAGACCTCCTCATCTTGGGTCTTCCACTGGTGCTCTTGGCACTTCCCCTCTGCTGGGCTTTCTATGGGGGCACTTGTGCAGTCTATTGACACAGACAGCGGGATTAGGCCCTGCCCCTACTCCCTAGTCACTAGCTTTGATTGACAGCAGCGGGAGACAAAGGCTCCCATTGCCTACGCAAAGCCTGAGAGACCAGGAAGTGAGGGGAGAAAAAAGCTGCAGACAGGAACAGTGCTGGATCAAATGAAGGCTCAGGAAAGTAAAAGGGTTGCTTTGATGAAGGCTTCTTAGCCGAAACGCGTCAGTGTATAGCCTGTACCCGTGTACCCATGTAACCAACAAAGGACTTTTATTCAAGAGCATCCAAGTTGCCAGCCATTTTTGATTCAAGTATTGTATTTGGGGCCTGAACGTCCTGGCTAGAGCGCCAGATTGCAGCTCGTGGACTTTCATATTGGCAGTGGAGCTGGGGTAACATTTTGTTTCTCTTAAGTAAAAGGGTGGGGTAGAAGAGGCTGGTGACTAAACATTTTTTACCTTTTGTACCTTTTACATTTGTTGTATTTATTCGCTGTCTGGGTCTCACTGGAGGGGGCATCCCTTTGCTTCCTATCCTAGAGATAGAACAGAAAATGAGGGAAACGTTTACCAAAGTGAGGGGAAATCTTAAGATTTCTCCTCACCTCCTTCTCTTGTGATAACTGTAATAGTTTGAAATTCCCATCATTTTGTATTAACCACTTATTAATTTTTTACTAAGGCTTTATTTTAGGATAATTTACGCAAGTACGTTTCCTTTTTTGTTTTTCTTTTGGAAGAAACCTGGTGTCCACAAGACAGTTACTACACACTCTGTTCCACCGAGTATCCAAAGACCTGCAGTGGCACAAGATCCCCACCTGGATGTAACGGCTTCTGTAGAGAGAGCTGTGTTTGTGAAGATGGCTACCTCCTCGATGTTGACCACTGTGTTCGAGTTTCTGAGTGCGGCTGCACCATAAATGGTGCTTACTACAAAGTCAACGAGGAATTCTACCCAACCCTAAACTGCGATGAGAGGTGTGTGTGTCAACCTGGGGGATTGGTCAGGTGCCTCCCATTTGCTTGCAGCACTCACGAGGTTTGCAAAGTATGGAATGGAGTTCGGAAGTGTCACCCAACTCAAAGTGCCCTATGCTCAGTTGCTGGCGGGTCCCACTACCGCACTTTTGATGGAATCAGCTACAACTTCCAAGGAAACTGCAGCTATGTGCTAGCACAGAGCTGCTTCCGGGATATGAGCTTCCTTGAGAACTTTTCAATCTTGATGTCAATGAGCTCTACTGAGACAATTACAATTTTTCTGAATGATGTGAAGATATTGTTAATTCAAGGAAAATATGGAACAGTTGAGGTAAACAAAATGCCAATATAAACAAATGTTCTCGATTAAAGGGACCGAAGGCTTTACTATGTGTTCTGTGTGGGCATGTTACACTAGAGCAGGGGTCTCCAAACTTTTCAAACAAAGGGCCACTTTATTGTTGTTCAGACAAGGGCCGGATAAAGGCTAGCAAAGGGCCACAGTTTGGAGACCCAATGCACTAGAGAAAGGTTCATGCAAAACAATAAAGTTGTTTCATTTTAAGGCAGTTGATACAAAGATCAGTAGCAACAGATAGACGTGTGCGATTCGTTTTGTAACAAATCAAAATTTTCATTATTCAGAGATTCAGATGTATCCAAATTTCTGAATCATGATAGTAACAAACGTCAACGAATCTGAAGTAAATTATAACAAAACCAATTATCCAAATTTAAATGTGAAAATAAATTTGAAAAATTTGTATTTGAATAAAAAAAAATTTGAATTTGAATAAAAAAATGAATTTGAATTTGAATAAAAAAATGAACTTGAATTTAAATAAAAAAATCATTTGAATTTGAATTCAAACATTAATTTGAATTTTAAATAAAAAATGTATTTGAATTTGAATAAAAAGACAAATTTGAATTAAAAATGGAAACATATTGCAATAAATACAGTAAGGTATAAAAGTGAAATAAGATGATGGTTCCTTAGTCGTTTCCTAGTAGACATGTGCAATTCATTGTGTTACGAATTTGTTTTTTAACAAATTTCAATAAGTTTGTTAATCCGAATTAACGAAAACCCATTTAATGAATTTTCCCGAATATTTGCAAATTCGAATATTCCAACATTCGTAAATTTGAAAATTCGTAATTTTGAAATCCGAAATGTGAAAATCCCAAATCTGAAAAAATAACTAACTAATAATAAATTAACTATTACTATGAAATTATAGGTATTGGAATTTCCTTTCAAATTTGTCTGTTAGTGAACGTAACAAATAAAAATGAAAAAATATAAATGAATGGAACATAACAAATTAATAATAATAAATAAAAATAATAATAATGTTTTGTTTAAATGCGGTTTTCGTTATTTCGGATAATTTGCAACTTTGGATACATTTTTATTCGTTATGTTCACTAACAACCAAATTTGAAAGTAAATTCCAATACCTATAATTTAATAGTTAGTTATTATTAGTTAGTTATTCTTTTGAATTTTCAGATTTTCTTTCTTATTTTCGAATTTTTGAATTTACGAATTCACAAACTTATTAGTTTTCGAATTCTCGAATTTACATTCACTAACAGCCAAATTTGAAAGGAAATTTCAATGCCTATAATTTAATAGTTAGTTATTTTTCATTCGTTAGTTAGTTATTCTTTTGAATTTTCGGATTGCGATCATAACGAATAACCCGAAAAGTGACAGAAAAAAAAGAACAAATGAAACGATAAATGAAAGCAAACACATTTTTCAGCAGTGCACATATCTATTGGCTGCTTTATAGAATAGAAAAGAATTCAATAGAACAGAATATAATAGAAAATCAAACAATATAATAGAAAAGAAAAGAATAAAATATTATTAATAATATAGAATAAAACCAAATAGAATAGAATATAAAAAATAAAAGAGAATAGAATAGAGTAGAAAAAAATAGAATAGGTTAGGAAAGAGCAGAATACAAAAAAATAGAATAGGCTAGAAAAGAATAGAATAAAAAAAAAAAATAGCCGTCTTCTGAAATGAAAATTTAACATAATTTAATTTAATTTATTATAATAGAAAAGAATAGAATACAACATTAATAATAATATAGAATAAAACCAAATAGAATAGAATATAAAATAATAAAAGAGAATAGAATAGAGTAGAAAAAAATTAAATGGATTAGGAAAGAGCAGAATACAAAAAAATAGAATAGGCTAGAAAAGAAAAGAATAGAATAAAATAAAAATAGCCGTCTTCTGAAATGAAAATTTCAAATAAATTTGAATCGATTTGAAAATAATGAATATACAAAATGAATACAAAGATACTAAACAAATTACAAAATAGAATGAATCATTCTAACATGACAAATATGATGAAAATATTTACTTAACGAACGAATAGGAAACAAAACAAATCTTTCTGTTGTGCATATCTCTAGCAGCAGATGCAAAGAGGAGCCAAAACTTTTATATTATTTTGAACCGAGCTGGGGTGTTTTTTTTTTTCATTGTCTCTGTTCCTATTGGGGAGATTTCTCCCCATTTCCTGTCTGGGGTGACAGTAATGGGAAGTAACTCTAAAAAAGGACAAAAAACACATTTTTAGAAGAATGAGCAATAGCCAAAATTTGGCTAATGTTTTCTTTAGCTGTCCATGTCTTCCCGCCCCCCGTAATAGCCACACCCCTTATTTTTTGGTTGGGTGTCACAGAGACAAATTATATTTGGGGAGATCTCCCCAATGGGTCACAGATAGAAAGAAAAAAGGGGCTCTGGGCTTCAACAATATGGCAGCCTCCGGCAAGAAGAAACAGGAACAATTCTGGAGGCAATGTACAGCGCACACTATTTTTGGTTGCCCAGTTATTAACGTGGAATGTATGTTTCCCGCTAAAGAACATTATTTTTTATTAAGCTGTTACTAGCTCATTATGAAATACTTACCATAGATCGAAGCCCCCCCTATCGCAGCCCGGTCCACGTCGAGGGAGCTGACATTTTGCCCTCGGCGCTCCTTACCGGGTTCGGGGCTCAAATTCAAATTTGATTTGAAAACTTTCTTTTGTTTCATTTTTTCGTATTCTTTAAATTTGTTACTGTTGTAATTTGGAAATTTGAATACATCCGGATTTCCGAATAACGAAAAATTTGTCCAAATTTCGATTCGTATGGAAACGAACCACGCATGTCTACAAATCTGTAGTCTTTCTAAATCCAATAAGAAGTAGTATTAGTGGCTGTGTAAAATTCTGCAGAATCTTTGGGGGTTGGTTTACTAAAGGGAAATAATTTGTTCACTTTTCAAGGGAAGTTGCTTTTTGCAAGGTCATTTTAACTTTGCCAAGTAAATGAGGTGAAGTTCTGCTTACTTCCATCATCCAACTATGTGTAAGCAAAAGCTCTGTTTTTTCTTTTCCTTTTTTTTTTTTTTGCTTGTTTTATTTTAATTTTTTTTTGCACGTGATTGGTTATTCTTTGAAAAGTAAAATTTCCCACATTCACTAAACTCTTGAGAACACTTCCTTATAAAGCGCAATTTCTCTTGCAAAGTAAATGGCCTATTTGCCTTTAGAAAATCAACCTGTTTATGTCTACAGTTCTGATCTGGCTCAGGAACCAAGGAGTTTACCTCCCAAAATATTTTAACAACTTATTTCTGTCTTTTAGGTGAATGATATCGTTTACAATCTCCCACTGGATCGGCAGGACAAAGGCTTCTGGGTTCACCAGCATGGCATAAGTGTTATGCTGAGCACTGATTTTGGACTTCAAGTGTCCTATGACCTGGCCTCTCAGGTTGTGGTTAATACCTCCAGCAGTTTCCATGAGCAGATGTGTGGCCTTTGTGGTAACTACAACGGAGACCCCAACGATGACTTAAGACTTCCAGGTGGATCACTGGAGATCAACACCACTGCCTTTGGGGAGACCTGGAGTGTCCACAGTCTGGGTTTGCCATGCCAAAGCAAATGCCAGGGGGACTTCTGTCCACAATGTCAACACAAAAGCATTTATGGAGGGGAAAAGTACTGTGGCATGTTGCTTACCACCAGTGGACCTTTCAGCACTTGTCACGATCACGTGGACCCCCTAGGGTTCTTCAGCAACTGTTTGCATGACCTCTGTCAAGCACACGGTAAAACAAATGCATTGTGCAACAGCCTTCAAAGTTACGTGACTGTTTGCCAACATATGGGCATTACTGCCATGAAATGGAGAAGTAGCAAAGTATGCCGTAAGTCTTGGAATTTGTGCACTTTCGAGGGGATAGATAAATGCATGATACCAATGTGGGCCTAATTCTTAAAAAGCTTGCTTGTCTGGCTTTCTCTTACTTGAGATCTTTCTAAATCACTGGCCTGGAAGAAGTGAGCAGCCATGTAAGAGGAGCTTTCTGGTTGGCTAGTTTTGGCACCAAAGCATGAGTCCCTACCCCCGCTCCAGCCCTGCTAAAACACAGTCCCTCTTCCTGAGGCTGAACCTCTTGCCATCTTGTGCCCTGCTCCTTGACATAGTCCTCCACTGATCTGGAAGAAATGAGCAGCCATGTTAGAGGGACTTCCTGGTTGGCTAGTTTTGGCAACAAAGCATGAGTCCCTACCCCGACTCCAGTCCTGCTAAAACACAGTCCCTCTTCCTGAGGCTGAACCCTCTGCCATCTTGTGCGATGCTCCTTGACATAGGCCTCCACTGAGAGTGTATGCTCCTTCCTACATGTCTTAAATATACAGTATCTCACAAAAGTAAGTACACCCCTCCCATCTTTGTAAATATTTTATTATATCTTTTCATGGGACAACACTGAAGAAATGACACTTTGCCATTAATGTCTAAACAGCTGGCAACAAAAGTGAATACACCCCTAAGTAAAAATGTCCATATTTGGCACAAAGTGTCAATTTTTTGCGTGGCCACCATTATTTTTCAGCACTGCCTTAACCCTCTTGGGCATGGAGTTCACCAGAGCTTCACAGGTTGTCACTGGAGTCCTCTTCCACTCCTCCATGATGACATCACAGAGCTGGTGAATGTTAGTGCTCCTGTGCTCCTCCACCTTCCGTTTGAGGATGTCCCACAGATGCTCAATAGGGTTTAGGTCTAGAGACATGCTTGGCCAGTCCATCACCTTTACCCTCAGCTTCTTTAGCAAGGCAGTGGTCATCTTGAAGTTGTGTTTGGGGTCGTTATCATGTTGGAATACATGTTGGCCTAGTACATGTTGGCATTTATGGCTCCCTCAATGAACTGTAGCTCCCCAGTGCTGGCAGCACTCATGCAGCCCCAGACCATGACACTCCCACCACCATGCTTGACTGTAGGCAAGACACACTTGTCTTTGTACTCCTCACCTGGTTTCCGCCACACACACGCTTGACACCATCTGAACCAAATAGGTTTATATTGGTCTCATCAGACCACAGGACATGGTTCCAGTAATCTGTGTCCTTAGTCTGCTTGTCTAGTCACTTGACACCGGGGAGGGAAAATGGCTAATTGGGCCCAATTTGGACATTTTTACTTAGGGGTGTACATCGTAGCAAGGTGTTGTCACATGGGGTGTACTCACTTTTGTGAGATACTGTATATATATATATATATATATATATATATATATATATATATATATATATATATATATATGGTCTTGGTGTAAAATTGGAATTACTTTTTTTTTTTAAATAAATTTAACATGAAGATTGTTTATCTCAATGTAGCTTAGTCATGTTTTTTGATGTTTCCTTCTAGCTCTAAACTGCCCCCAATACAGTCATTATGAAGCTTGCGCTGACACGTGTACTACCACTTGTGCTGGGGTCGTGGCCCCTACGCCTTGCCCCATTGGATGCTCTGAGGGTTGCCAGTGTAATGATGGTTATTACCTTGACCGAGACCGATGTGTGTCTCTTGGCCGATGTGGCTGTTACATCGAAGGCCGATATTACACAGTATGTATGAATGGTAGTTCATATGGACACAAATTTCAGTGTTGACCATTGTTCCACAGATTGTTCATTCTAGGAATTTATGACACATTGGGGTTTATTTGCTATTGGTAAACAGATCCTTCATCAGAGAGAGAGAGAGATCAGGGAGAGATATCAGCAAGAGAAATCAAAGAGAGAGAGAGACATCAGAGAGAGAGGGATCAGAGAGAGATATCAGAGACAAACATCAAAGATTGATACATCAGAGAGAGAGAGACTTTAGAGAAAGACAGAGAGAGAGATATCAGAGACAGAAAGAGAGACATCAGAGACAGAGCGAGGGACATCAGAGAGGCGGACAATAGATGAGAGACGTCAGAGAATACAGAGAGAGACTTTCTGTGTAGATGGAAGGGGAATAATAGCGAAGAATATTGTGAAGTTAGGTCTCCACTGCCCAAGTTTGGTGCTAGGCCACACCCACAGTTTGGCAGATTTATGAGGGCTATAACCGAGGATGACTATTTGAGAGGTAGGTTATACCAACATTATCTACTAAACTGTGCAAAAGAATAATGTTTTGAGGTTTTGGGTTTACAACCACTTTAAGTCATGACAAATTTAGGAACCTACGCTAAATTTATAAAATAATACTTTTTTATACATGATAGATAACAGTCCATGTTCTAGTAAAGTATATTTCCTGAGCTCACGGTTTTATGTTGCCTAATTTGAAAACTTCAATACATAGGCAACTGGCTAGTGAAAAGTGAGATTATTGACGGCTTACATCACATGACTGGCATAGCAAGTGTCAGCAGCGGTCAGTCTTATCCACGTGGCATGTCGTGAGTGCCACACAGGGTGCCAAAGTGAGTTGCATCAGGCTGAAGCAGAATGGAGATAACATTTTGAAATTTCAGAAAGTTGAAGTGAAGTAATTTAGTTACAGTATTGTGTTACAATGTAATAGAAAGGACCACTTTTATTGAAAACATTTAGAATAATTGTAACAAAACTATTATTTTTGTCTTCACAGGTCAACGAGACATTTTTGGTGGACAACTGCAAGCAGATCTGTAGGTGTCACTTGGGAAGTGTGGTAATTTGCCAGACCCATGTTTGTCAAGGAGAATGTATAAAGAAATCAGACAGAACATTCATATGTGGAATGTTGACAGAGGAGGTCAATACCGGTTAAAGGGAAGAATTATCCTCCACCAGTCATGTTCAATAATGCAAAGAGCCAGGTGGTAAGAGCAGAAATCTGGAACAAGATCCCACATATCTGTCCACAGTAGCCATATATATTTTTTACACACACAATTCATTATCAATGCATAGATTTTTAATTTGTAATAAATATGTCATGAATTAGTGATTAAACTCTGAAAATTATAAATTGTTGATTTCTTTTTTTTTTTTTACGTTTACCATAAAATAGTTTTAAAAATATATAAACCCAACATCTCATATTCCTGACATGTGCCTGCTGTATCACGTACTTTGTCTAAAAAAGTGTCCTGTTCTCTTTGTATTGCTTCCTTTGTGTAAAATCCCTTGTTTCCCTTCCAGTCCCTCTGCTTTCCTATTACAAACTGACCACACAAGACATGAGAACACAGCTTGGTCAGTTTTCTGGCTGTGCTGGGAACTCAGCCTGCACTTCTTCAATGCTCAGACTTGTGCTGGCATGCCCCCCTCCTGCACAGCCATTCCCTGGGAAGTGAAAAGGTGTCCTGTTCTTTTTGTATTGCTTTCTTTGTGTAAAATCCTTGGTTTTCCTACCACTCCCTCTGTTTTCCTATTAAAAACTGACTACTCTAGGCATGAGAACACAGCGTGGTCAGTTTTTCAGCTTTGCTGGGAACTCAGTCTGCTCTCTTCCAATGCTCAGACTTGTGCTGACACGCCCCCTCTTCTGTACAGCTATTTACTGTGAAGACCAGGGTGCTGCTGTTTCTCTTCCCCCAGCTCTCTGAGCTCCTTATGCAGCTGAGAACAGAGGGTATGTAATCATTTACAAAAAGGGCGAAAAAGGCATTCATCATATTTTTATATGTATGCACAAATGGTTTACCTTTTGTTTCTATTATATTCTGAATTGGTTGTTTTACAAGGTGATGGTTCACATAGACTTTAAGGAAAATCTAATGTATTCCTTTTTTACCATTATAACGTTTTTTGTTTTTTTTTAATTTGCCCTTTTTTTGGTTATAATATCATTCACTCTTGTGCCCTTTTGATTGTGAAAAAAAAAATTGGAAAAATGTTTTAAATACTTACCGTAATTTTCCTTTCCCGATGCCAATCCATGGAAGCATATATATGATATAGCTCCACCCCTATCTCCACCGTCAGGACCATCTATAAAAGAATATAAAGAGAGGACCCCCCCCCCCATTCTCTGGTAAAATAACAAAATCAAAAGGGAGGGTCTTGTATGTTGCCATGGACTGGCATCAGGAAAGGAAAATTACGGTAAGTATTTGATACAAATTTTCCTGACACCAGCATGACAGCATACATGTGATACCTAACAAGCTAAACAGGAAGGGTTATAATGCGTACAACCTAAGTAAAAAAGGAAAAACACGATCAAGACCCTAGTAATAATGGAAAGGAACGCCAAAGGCAGAGAAACACACGCAGCACAGACCCCAGCATCCAAACACCAACTCAGGTGCACCATGTAAGGTTCCGATGTTAGAGAACTCCTCGGTCCCAAAAAACCAGCAGAAGGGACTTCCCACTTTGTTAGCACACTTAGCAACCTAAGATGTGGGACTGCGCCTAGGAAAGAAAAATCTCAGCCACACCGTACAAGCCCAGCTTGTAACAAGTAAATAGCAACCTCAACCTGACTCCATCCAGTCCTCCCCCAACATGTTTCGCCTCACCCACAGATCTTAGTCATGGAGGTAAGCAGAATACACTGAATGGGGGGACACACAGTAGATGCGGAAACCCTAAAGCCGGCTTGGTACTACTGGACTTGTTATACATTTTAGTGCTTTTTTCTTCCACATGAGCTAATTTGAGACAAATGCTGATCCTTACCTTCATGACTAAACCTTGTGGGTGGGGCAAATCATGTTGGGAGGCATAGCCTGGGTGGAGTTAGGCTGAGGCTGCTATCACTTATTACATGCTGGCCTTGCATGGTGTGCGGTGGCTGAGGTTTTTATCTACTTTTTCTGTAGATTACATGGAGTCAGGGCGGCCTCCTAGCCTGACTTCAGTGGAACACACTGAATTGGGGACATAGATCCCAGAGCGGAGACCCTAAAGACGGTTTAGGTTCACTGCTCCTAGAAAAGACTGAACTTAGGCGGACTCTGAATCAGTTGGCAGGTAGCAACTTACTGCAACATCACGGTCTTGTGGGTGTAGATCTTAAGGGAAAAAAGGAGAATGGGGTGGGTGTCGGGGCTGGGCTCAGCCCCTCGTTCTCTGAGCTGGCCGCTCAGCTGTCAGCTAATTGCCAGCTCCCATCTCTCTCCACAGTTACTCAGCTGTTGATGATATCCTGCTCGTCAGTCCTGCCTACTTAAGCCGTCCAGTCCTTCGCCTTGGTCAGCATCACAAGAAACATCTCCTGCGTTCCTGTTTAATGACTGGCTTTGCTGACATCCCTTCTGGCTCAAGATCCTGCTTACTGTTCCACTACTTTGATCCCTGAGTTCTGGCTTGGCTGACTATCTGTTCCAGTTACTGAACTCTGGCTATGTTTTGACTACCTTTGTTCTTTTTACTTTTATTATTAAATAAGTGTGATTTAACTGTACTTCTATCACGGTCTGATTTCATGATTTGTGACAGTGGGTCTCTCTTTACTTCCTTTTATAGATCTAAACTGGTCCTGTGGGTGGAGATAGGGGCGGAGCTACTGTATATCATATGTATGTTGCCTTGTTGGCGTCAGGAAAATCAAATTTAATGAAGAATAATGCTTTAGGTCCTCCTAAGTGAGTTCACTCAGGTCTGTTACAATGTTATATATGCTTTCAAGCTACACGGTTTTCAGTCTTCCATGTTTTGGACTGTCATCGGCACCCATATAGAAAAAATAATCACCAGCTCTTTTTAACCAAATTTTCACGTAGGCTGTTGTGCATTTTAGGGCACCTTAGCCTAAAGTCTTTGCTCTTCCCTGCTTACGTGTGATGAAAATTAAGAGACGGTCAAAAAACGTTTCCAAATACCAGTGTGAGTTTTTTTTCCTTCAGAAATTTTATAGGTGGTCATTTTATACAATCCAAATAAAACACTTGGGAAAAAGTTTATGCAAGCATCATTTTTATTTTATTCCATCATTTTTTATTTTATTTTTGCTTCTCTGGTAATGACAGAAATTAGAAATGCTGGGAAGTTTTACGAGATTGATGTGCAGGTGGGAGGGAGATAAGGGGCCATATTGGATTACACGGAGATTCGCTGTTTCAAGGTTATTTTCAGGGTTTATTGGAGGTTAGACTGGTGACTTGGGTCCCACTGTAAATACAAAGAAAATAAGGAAGATTAAAATTAAAGAGACATTCCTTTTTTCAAAAAAATACTGCTCATATAGTCAAGGGGTGCCTCGGTAAGGTGCATTACTACACTATCCCTGGATCCAGCAGGCTCTGGTGTTCTAAAGCACCAAACTGTGGGTGGTCCCTCTGTGTCATCACATGTAAAGAATCAGTTGAGTACTCTCCATGATACTTTTTTCATTTGCAGTCATCCAATTTTTTTAAGACAAGTGTAGAACCCTGATCCTGAACAGGGCTGCTCATAAATTTAGTCTGCTAGGTGGTAACTAGCCTGGCTAACTGCTATGTCCCGTATACAAGGTCGGATTTTCCGACGGAAAATGTGCGATCAGAGCGTGTTGTTGGAAAATCCGACCGTGTGTGGGCTCCATCGGACTTTTTCCATCGGATTTTCCGACACACAAAGTTTGAGAGCATACTATAAAATTTTCCGGCAACAAAATCCGATCCTTTAAATTCCGATCGTGTGTAGACAAATCCGACGGACAAAGTGCCCCACGCATGCTCAGAATAAATTAAGAGACGAAAGCAATTGGCTATTGCCCTGTTTATAGTCCCGACGTACGTGTTTTACGTCGCCGCGTTCAGAACGATCGGATTTTCCGACAACATTGTGCGACCGTGTGTATGCAAGTTTGAGCCAACATCCGTTGGAAAAAATCCATGGATTTTGTTGTCGGAATGTCCGATCAATGTCCGATCGTGTGTACGGGGCATTAGGGTGATCCATTGACTTTTGCCCTAAACCTGAATTAGGTGCACCTCCCTCTTGTGTCCTTAGGTGTCTTTAGGTGGCAATTTTCGCCTGTGGCATTAGAAAGACAAGCAGGGTTGTCTTTGTCATTGTTGGGGGCCCTGTGCTGCCAGCCCCTTGAGCCCCGTGCTGCCTGCCGGAGTTCGGTCACCTCCGGTGCTGGTCCCATGCTGGCTGCTCGCTAGTGTGGCTTGGAAATACAGAAGCGCTGCTTCTGTATTTCCAAGTGACAGCGCTCCTCTCACGGCAGCCGCTCTGATCATTCTGGTACACACATGATCTATGAGAACAGAGGAGGAAGGGGGCGGGGAATCTGTACAGAGGAAGCTGCCTCTGGAACTGGCATGCTTGCGGGTGTAGATCAGAGGGCAACAGGCTGTAAATAGCATTTGGGACAGAGGAAAACTCTGTACTGGAATGGGGAGGGGGGGACTTTGTGGGAGGAGAGTCTTGCCTTGTACTGGGGGGAAGTGGAGTGTAGAGCTCTGTACTAGAATCTGGGGGGAGGAGAGCCGTGCACCCCTGCACTCTGCAGCCACCTCACCCCATGCACTCTGCAACCACCTCACCCCATGCACTCTGCAACCACCTCACCCCCTGCACTCTGCACCCACATCGCCCCCTGCAATCTGCAACCACCTCACCCCCTGCACTCTGCACTCACCTCACCCCCTGCACTCTGCACCCACATCACCCCCTGCACTCTGCACCCACATCACCCCCTGCACTCTGCAACCACCTCACCCCCTGCACTCTGCAACCACCTCACCCCCTGCACTCTGCACTCACCTCACCCCCTGCACTCTGCACCCACATCACCCCCTGCACTCTGCAACCACCTCACCCCTTGCACTCTGCAACCACCTCAGCCCCTGCACTCTGCAACCACCTCAGCCCCTGCACTCTGCACCCACATCACCCCCTGCACTCTGCAACCACCCCACCCCCTGCACTTTGCACCCACTCCACTCCTGCACTCACCTCACTCCTGCACTCTGCACCCACCTCACCCCTGCACTATGCACCCACCTCACCCCTGCACTATGCACCCACCTCACCCCTGCACATAGGATACACCTTAACCTTTCACTCTGTACATAGCTCACCCCTGAACCCAGCACTCTGTATGTAGCACACCCCTCAACCCTGCATTCTGTACATAGTGCACCCCTCAACCTTGCACTTTGCACCTAGCACACCCCTCAACCCTGCACTCTGTAAATAGCTCATCCCTGCACTCTGTACCTGTAAATGTATGGATGCAAGTAGTGTTGCACTGATACCAGTATCAGTATCGGTGCTGATACTAAGCATTTGCATGATGTACTCATGCAAATGCTCCGATACTGATACGGATACCTTCAAGTCCGCAGACTGTAACTGTAACCACAGGCAGCCACTTGTACCCAGTATATGCAGCCACTGAGCCCAGTAAAATGCAGCCACTGTGCCCACCGACCCCCCCCCCCACTTGCAGGGTTTGCGGCTCTGGCAGCCCCCCCCCGCGGATTGCAACTTGCGGCTCTGGTAGCACCCCTCCCCAGGCCCCCCGCACGTGTGACTCGGAGAGAGAGCCAAGGGGACTTTACGTAGCACTGCAGCAGCAGCTGCAGCGGCAACCTCCGCTCCAGCGCGTGTCTCCTCCGCTCCTCTTCCTAAGCGTCAGGCATCCAATAGGGCTGCTCGGCACTTTGGCCAATCAGGAAGCAGGTCTGATGCCCTGCCTCCTGATTGGTGGGGAGGAAGGTTAGTGTGGAAATAGCTAAAATTCGCTATATTTGCTATCGTCACACAATTGGGTGGGATCAAGGCGCACTCTCTGCCCACCCTATTTTGAAGCCTATCAGAGCCTTTGGCTCTAATCAGGTATTTCAAAAAGTACCACCCCCTCTCGGCCCCCAGCCATGGGAATCCATGCGTCCTGAAAAGGGCTGGGCGCATGGATGGGGGGCAGCGCCCATGCGCCCACAGTGCACTGGCCGCCACTGGTAGGGTGTAACATAGCACATGAGATACTGAACAATCCTTCCTATCGTGATTTTGTAAGCAGGTACCTTGAATAGGTCACCAAGGAATTTGGCTATACGGTCTTAATTCTATCTGTTAATGACAGCACGATCACAAGCAGAGTGAGCCCACCTGGTGCATGCATGCGTGTTGCCAACAAGGACCATTTTAAATGTCCTACTAAGAACAGAAGGTGCCCCGACCTGCCATTCAATTACAACAGCTGGTTGTGAAATGGTTAAATTAGATAGTAGAAGATGTTCTCAACTCACCAACCATACAGGTCTCTTCCTCTCCAGGATATCACGAGCTGAAGGATGTCATTGGCAATTTTCCCATCCGGAGTCATCAAATCATCCTCCATTAACCCGTTAAAGTTTCCACAGGCTCCACAAAGATCTTCCAATATTCCGGTGATGGTGACCTTCAGCTCTCCGCCATCACTCAGCTCCACTCTTAGATGCTGAGTGATCTGAACGGTGATGATTGCAGCTTTGAGGTTGATATTTATCATCTCAGATACCTTAACTGGAAGTGGCTTTAAACGCCCATTCACCTACAGATATGGAAAAGAACCATTACATCTAGATATTTCAAGCGAATCAAGCAAGTTGGCAAATACATTTTTTTTTTTTACCTCAATGGGTTTATATTGAAATGTTTTCAAAGGTAAATACAAATTACAATGTAGACATTGTACGTCGTGCAGCAACGTTGCTGAACTTGTAAAACGAACATGAGAAACTCATTGTTAACTAACAGATTAGCTTGATTGTCATATTGAAAGCTGACAATGTTATCGTCGGTCTCCTCTCCTGCCCTGACACCCCAAATGGAGGCACTTTTGTGGAGGAGAGAAGACCCATTGTGCATATACTTGGTATGGGTATTGACTCTTGTAACCTTCTATGGTAAAACGTACTATGTATATACAAACAAAACCTGTACGGACCATTCATATTGCTTGGTCAAGGAAGAGGTAAGAATGAGATGTGAGTGTTACATGGCTGTCGCAGCACTAGACCACCTTGCCCAGGGTTTCCATGCTTCTCGAGTCTTGGCAGCCTGACCAATGCTGGCCGCCATTATTGTTTCAAAGCTGAAGTGTAGGTTCACTAGGTCAACAGTGTGTGCAATTGGTTTGGGGTCTTGTCAGCCATCCATAGTCTTGTTGTACTTAGTCTGGTGGCCAAAAGTATGTGAGTTGTTACATGTCTGAAGGGTTGGGGAATTTTCTTGATGTTTAGATTTAGTACTGCAAGTTCGGGCCGAGGGGGGTATTGTGTGGTTGGTTATGTCTGAGATGATTTTGAAAATATTTTCCCAATAGTTCTGGATATAGGTGCATGTCCAGAATACATGAAACATGTCCCCTTTGGTGGCTTTACATCTCCAGCATGTGTTAGGAGTCTGGGGGTTAAATGATGCCAACTTAGCAGGCGTCCGATACCATCAAAGCAATATTTTCTGTGTGAATTCCCAGAGGGCCGCAAATAAAATTCTTCACCATTTTTCCTTTCTCCTGCTGTCCCCTCTGAGTTGTGTTCTTCAACTGGTTTGTCATATTAAAGTTCTTGTTTAGTGAGTGACGCTCCTGTTCACATAAAAGAAGGAATGTGACCTATATGGCTCCAATTCTCATTTGGACTTTATCTTTTAACATCTTCTTCTAAAGATGAAATCCAGGGGTGCCTAGTACAAAAGTCCAAATCCCTCAGGGCCAGTGGCGGCTGGTGGGTTTTTTGTTCGGGGGGGGGACGGTGGCAAACAACCAACCCCTCAGCGGCGCGGCACTCACAACCCCTCCCTTTCAAAAATCCAGAAATTCGAAAATCCAAAAATAAGATTGAAAAGAAGGACTTAAATCCGAAAATAAGAACAAAAATCCGAAAATATGAAACAATAACTAACTAATAATAGCTAACTAATAATTATAACTAGTACTAACTATTAAATGATAGGTATTGGAATTTCCTTTCAAATTTGCCAGTTAGTGAACGTAACGAATATGAATTTTAATCCGAAGTTACGAATCCAAAATAGCGAGTGCCGCATCTAAACGAATGGAGCGTAACAAATTAATAATAATAATAATAATAATAATACAAATAATAAAAACATATTATTATTATTTATTATTACTAATTCGTTGCGTTCCATTCATTTTAATGCGGCTTTCGTTATTTCAGATAATTCATAACTTCAGATAAAATCATATTCGTTACGTTCATAAACAGCCAAATTTGAAAGGAAATTCCAAGAGCTATAATTTTATAGTTATTATTAGTTAGTTATAATTTCTGATTTTAGGATTTTCGAATTCTCAGGTTTTTGAATTTTCGAATTTCCGAATTTCCGAATTTATGAAATACCATATCTAGACGAATGGAACATAACAATTTTAAATTTTTCCGAAGTTACAAATTTATTCGAAAAAATGAATTTCGATCATAATGAATGACCCAAATAACTTAAAAAAAACCAAATATAACTAAAACAAAAGCAAACAAATTTTTTCGGCAGTACACATGTCTAGTTGTCTATGAGTAGTGTGAGCCCAGGATGGCTCAATGATGTGCCCCCCCACAGAGCTGGTCCAAAGCTGCATTGGCTTACAGGAAGTGTGTTGATTGACAATTGACACAAAAAATACAAAACACTATGCAGCCCCTTAAAATATAATTCAATGTGTGTGGTCTCTTGCATTACTGGAGGAGTGAACATATACAGTATAAGTGTCAGGGCTGGGCTCCTTCTCTGAGCTGGCCACTGAGCTGTCGGCTAATTGCCAGCTCCTATCTCCCCACAGTTACTCAGCTGTTGATGATCCTGCTCGTCAGTCCTGCCTACTTAAGCCATCCAGTCCAGAGGTTCTCTGCCTTCACCTTGGTCAACATCACAGAAACTCCTGTGATCCTGTTCAAGACTGGCTTTGGTGACATCCCTTCTGGCTCCAGATCCTGCTTGCTGTTCCACTACATTGATCCCTGACTTCTGGCTTGGCTGACTATCCGTTCTGGTTCCTGAACTCCGGCTATGTTTTGACTACGTTTGTTCTATTTACTTTGATTATTAAACAAGTGTGATTTAACTGTACTTCTGTCTCGGCCTGATTTCATGGTTTCTGACAATAAGCCCTGGGCTTGGTGGAGTAGGTAAAGTGCTGGTGAACCAAACAGAGCCTGACATTCCCAGAAACTTTAAAGGCAACTTTTAAATGTAGCAACAGTGTCACCTTAAGGTTTATTTAGCCTTAAACACAGTGTTAAATCAAGTAAAAGCTCTCAGATAGCTTACCCATACTTCCTTTTCCTTGGATATGGACACAATGCCAGTTGAAGAGAAGACATGGATCCTGGCCACTGCATGGATGTCTGTGCCAAATCTTTGAACGTCTGCCACAACTCTGAACCAAGTGTCACTATCCATATTGCAGATAGAGACCACCACGATAGGACCCAGAGGCACAGGTCCTCCTGATGTCCTATCAAAAGTAGTGAAGGTGTTAGCCTTGATCTTGCAATCGCTTTGTATAGTGTAGCAGTTGCGCACTCCATTGCGGATTAGGCAACGCTTGTTGGCCTTACATGACATGGGTCTGCAGAGCACCCCTCCATTATGGCACTTACATTCTTGGGTGCAGTCTTTGTTAATGTAGGACTCACCCTCCTGAAGAAAACAAAATACATGAGGATAACTTTAAAGTGTTATAATATAAGCCTTAACAGAGAACTTCTCTTATCTGCTCCCATTTAGTCTATTCAAGAGTTCATTGAAAGTATATTTTATACTGTTATATCTGTCCAATAAATGTAAAAAGATATAAACAACTCTTTATATTAGGATATAGACAGCACAATCATCCTCAGTGATATACACCGTTGTCCTCAATAAGTATTGTGTAAAATATTTTGTTAAATTAAAATGTAATTACATTTTTTTAAATTATCATAAAATTTCTTCTATGTGAATAAATTGCTCGGTGCTAAATTTAATCAGAAGGACAAATGTACGTTGTGACCAAATGTGCTCTCTTCTCCGTGCCCCTAGTGTAAATGCCGCACTCACCAGATTTTGATAACTGCTTAGTAAAAAATGAAGTCAAATTGAGCTTTGTTGCCGGTGTGTCATGCGTTGAATCCTAAAGACGTTGCACATTGCTGATGAAACGCGTAGGGAGGGGGCTTTCGGTGATGTCACTTCCGCTTTCTGGAACGCATCCAGCAGAGCAAGGCGGTGGTTTCAGGTACATTTTAGCTTGAGCTCATTTTACCTGTCACATTCTGCCTACCAATTGAGGAATTGGAAAAGCCACAAATGCTGAGAACACACTGGCTGGAACTTAAAAGGACCAAGAACCACAAATAACCAGACAGGGGGACCTAATGCATGAGACACTGGCAACAAAGCGCAATTTTATGTAAAATGTAATTTTAATTTCATTGTGATTTGTTTTACAATGACAATAAATCTTATCTTATCTTATCTTATTTAATCTTATCTTATCTTATCTTATCTTATCTTATCTTATCTTATCTTACTTCCTTTTCTTATTAAGGAGTCAACAACATCTGGTGAGTGTGGTGTGTACACTAGGGGCACAGAGGAGAGAGAGCATTTGGTCACAGCGTATGTTTGTCCTTCGGATTGAATTTTGTGCTGAGCACCTTGTTCACATGGAAGAACTTTCATAATAATTTCACACAATAATTATTGAGGACATCGTTGTATATCACGATGGATGATAGCACTGTCTGTATCCTAATATAAGGAGTTCTTTATACAGTTGTGGCAATTTATGTCTGATTGACTGCAGCTTTCAAATTTTGGATATTTTTATTTGTAGTGGTTTAAGTAATTGATTGTTCACAAAAAAATGTGTTTATACATCTCACATACTTTAGCAGGTATATTATAGTATTGAATGTAAAAAGATACCTGATAATCCATCTAGAAGTCCCTCCCTCCCTTCCTCCCTCCTTCCCTTCCTCCCCCCTTCCCTCCTTCCCTTCCTCCCTCCTTCCCTTCCTCCCCCCTTCCCTCCCTCCCTTCCTTCCTTCCTTCCTTCCTTCCTTCCTTCCTTCCTTCCTTCCTTCCTTCCTTCCTTCCTTCCTTCCTTCCTTCCTTCCTTCCTTCCTTCCTTCCTTCCTTTCTTCCTTCTTCCCCCATTGTTTATCTCTCTTCATTTCTTTATTCCTCTTCTATTCCTCCTCCCTTTCTTGCCCTCTTGTATTCAGCTGTAGAAAGAGATCCTCACCATGAGATATCTTCCATTGAAGACACAACCACATTTTTCCATGTGGACACATCTTTCCCCATCATACATGTAGCCCGCGTTGCACATACAGCCCTCGAAGCACGAGTCCAAGTGTCTTATGTCAGCAGATAACATGTAGCATGTGTTCTCATAGGTCCGGGTGCAAGGTTCATAGTGGCTGTTCTCTGGGCACTGCATTGCTATGGGAAAAATACAGAATTCAGATTTGTGTTTGGTTAGTAAAAGGGCACGGGGCAAATACATTAAGTACAAAGGGCAGTACTCCTAGTAGCTAATTAGAATTCGTTCTGCACTGATCTGACTGCAGGAAACGTAATCTCTGATGCACATAGAAACATAGAGAGCTGTCATTACCGGTCCAGTGTAAACAATAAAATCATATACATGAGCCCATGGGATTGAACATACAATAAAGAAAGTCCCAAAACATAAATGTGAAAGACGCTTCATCCACAGAATGTGATTCCTCCTCCCTCAACTAATCACCTCAATGATCCACCACCAACATTTTTTTTTTCTTATGTATCAGGGAAATATATTTTTTCAATTCATTTTTTTGTGTGGTTTCCCTTTTATGTGTAAATTTAAATTTACACATAAAAGGGGGCTCAACTTCATATATTCTAGTTTTGACTGGTGAAACAGGCTTCTCCTGGAATGGAGTCTTGAGTTTTATGGGAGCCGGGCCAATTTCTTATGTTTGTGGAAAGCTGTATGAGATACTGAGGCTTGGTTGCACAGCATACCATATTGAAGATTGGACCAGTATTGGCTTTGTTTCCAGTTCTGGTTCCCCCTCCCCTGTTGATTTTTGGAGAAAGCAAGTGTGATGACTTAGCGTGGCTTTCATGCCACGTCTGAGCCTTGGGACTGATTACTAGTATGCAAATGCTTTTACTTTTTATCTTGTGAGTACATTGGCATATTTTAATAAAATCTAGCAGTTTTCACACTGTGTGGTTCTTTTTATTCTTTCTTTATACTGTGGTGGAGCCTTGCAATTTGGATGATGGTGATTACTAATGGAATAATCAGACAAGCGGAGGGTTGCCCCATCCTGGATGGAATTCCATACATATCATCACAATTTTGACTCCCCTGAAGTCAATGTATTCTGGTTAGAGTATTTGTTAGAGCGCTTGGTGGTGGATCACTGAGGTGATAAATTGAAGGAGGAACAATCACATTACCTTGGATGAAGAGTTTTTTTTACATTTTATGCTTAGGACTTTCTTTCTTTCACTTTTATGGACTCACGTATATGCTTTTGGTGTTCTGCTTTTTTGGCTCTATTAGGGCTGCACTTTACCATCCCCCCCCCCCCATAGGACATCATATGACGTCCTAGACTTGAAGTGGATATCTCTGGATGATCATCCAGAAACCTTTCTTCTAAGCCGGCAATTCCCTCTAATGTAAAAGCCTAGTGGCTGATTAGCTGCTGGATTGCTTTTACAGGCAGCAAGAGGGGGGGGGGGGATGTACCACAGAGCTGTCTGAAGACCAGACTCTATGATCCTGGGAGTCTGGAAGCAGCGTGATGCCATCACTTCCTGCTTTGGCAAATGTAAACACTGCAATTTTTTTTCTGGAAAGCAGAGATCTATTTTTTTTATCTCAAGCTTTTCAGGGTATAGGAGATATCTGGGGTATCTAGACCCCAGATTTCTCCATGAAGAGGACCTGTCATGCCTTATTTCTATCACAAGAGATGTACATTTCTTGTGATAGGAATAAAAGTGATCAGGAAAAACAAAATTAAGGGACAGTGTAAAAATAAAATAAATAAAAATAAAATAAATAATAAAGCTCCCCCCATCCCCTCGTAATTGCACGCAGAAGCGAAGGCATACGTAGGTCGCGCCTGCCTATGTAAATGGTGTTCGCACCACACATGTGTGGTATCGCCGCTGCTCTTTTTATTCCATTGAAAAAATTACTCAGTGTGCATTTAGCTTGTCTGCATTCTACAATGTAAGTCAATCAATGTTGCCTATCCTTGACACTCAGACCCATGAAAAGGATCACTGATTTTATGGTCATCCAATGTTGCTTATCTTCTTCTTTTTGACATATAAGAAAAGACCACCAATTTTACAGTCAAGCAATTTTGTTTGTGCAGGACTTACGACAAAAAGAAGATGTCCGCCACCCAGAAATGGTAACCCCAGCATGGTTACAGGCAGAGGTGTAGGCTTGGAGGCTAATGCAGAGGATGCCGTCCTTCCCCTCAAGCAAAGCGGCATCAAAAATGCAAAACTTGAAGTACAGTTCAGCCCGGATAACCGAGTGGCATGGCTGGAATGGGCCCTTGGGGTCAGTAATCATGCCACAAGAATCTTTGGCCATATAAGGTTTCATTTTCTCAGTCAACCCTTTAAAGCATTCCGCATCCTCACAACCACCATCACATTCCTCATAACTGGCATTCACTTTCCAGGCTTGTCCAAAATCTTTTGCTTTCTTTGTGACGCGAGCATTGGGAAGCTGGAAGTCATCATTTGGATTTCCATTAAAGTTGCCACACAGACCTCCCATTATTGCCCTGTAGGTATTAGGAACCTGGAGTCTCACATGGTAAAACGTGTCATAGAGAAGTTCAAGACCAAAGTCAGTTTGAAGGACAATGTTGCTCCCTCCTTGGTGTATTACAATTTTGCCATTTAGAAGACTCAGTGGCAATTTTATGACCTCTCCATCAACCTGGTAAGCAAAAAAATTAGTTGGCTAGGTTATACAAATGGGGCATATATCTAGAAGCTCAAACACATCGTCCAAGAGGGATAACGAGACATCCACCATTAATTGACCTTACCGGTCAGGTCAGGGCTGGTGCAAGGATTTTTGACACCCTAGAGGAAACCTCATTTTGCCTCCACGCCCTTTGCCATGCCCATGTATACCCCACATTTTTAATATAGCGCCCATCAAATTCAGCCTCACCAGCGCCCATCAATGTAGCCTCACCAGCGCCCATTAAATGCAGCCCACCAGCGCCTATCAAATTCAGCCACACGAGCCCATCAATGCAGCCCCACCAGTGCCCATCAAATGCAGCCTCACCAGTGCCCATCAAATGCAGCCTCACCAGCGCCCATCAATGCAGCCTCACCAGCGCCCATCAAATGCAGCCTACCACCGCCCATCAATGCAGCCTCTCCAGCACCCATCAAATGCAGCCCACCAGTGCCCATCAAATGCAGCCCACCAGCACCTATCAAATTCAGCCCATAAAATGCAGCCTCACCAGTGCCCATCAATGCAGCCTCACCAGTGAACATCAAATGCAGCCCACCAGCACCTATCAAATTCAGCCTCACCAGCACCCATAAAATGCAGCCTCACCAGCGCCCATCAATGCAGCCTCACCAGTGCCCACCAAATGCAGCTTCACCAGCGCCCATCAATGCAGCCTCACCAGTGCCTATCAAATGCAGCCTACCAGTGCCCATAAATGTAGCCTACCAGTGCCCATAAATTAATGTTTGCCTGCTTCCATTAATTTAAGAGTGGGGACACAGACACAGGCCGCTGCACCTCTGAAACTGTGTGAATGGAGTGATGGCTGCCTGCTAATGCTGAGGCTTAGGTGCTTGCTGCAGAGAGAAGAGAGTAGGAACACCAGTGGCTAGGCACCCCAGGCAGCAGTGCACCCTAGGCGGCTGCCTAGTTTGCCTAGTGGCAGCACTGGCCCTGGGTCAGGTGTGCATAAGATATTTGGCTGTACACTGTAGATATGTTTTAGGTTTCATCCCTAAGTTCAACTTTTAAATGTCGAGAATGTCCTTCACTTTACAACAAGACCATTTCTACTTCTTTTATGTATGTGGAGAAGTGTATGTGACCAACACACTGGAGGGAGGTGGCTTGGGGGCTGCGGGAGAGGTGGTGGAGTGATTCCAAAACATTGTAGTGCAGCACCTCTTAAGTGACTAAAGTTTCTCTACGGTAATAGATGGGGGCAGCAGAGGGCGCATCTGAGTGTAGCAGTATAAAAACAAATTTATTCACAAGACAATTGGCAATTTACACAACAATGTAGTGATATCAGGCATATACAAGTAGAAATTGAATTCAGGTTCAGCTTCCAGGAATGGACCTTCAAAGAACAGGAAGAGCTTTCTTGAAAGGTTTTGCAGCACATGTGACTGTAAAGCAAAGGAGACACTACCGGGGGCAGCAGACAGACAGAAGTGTAGCCATAGCTGAGCGAAAAGCAAACTTTTAAAATATTTATTCCTTAAACTTTGTAAATAGCAACTCACAGAAGTAAAGGGCTAAGAGCCTTATAACATGTAGGTCTTCCGTTTTACGTGGGTTCAATCGCCCATTGATTGTTCAGTTGTAGGGGAGCTGAGCTATTGGTTTGAGAAAGAGGACGCCCTCCCTCGAAACACGTAACCACACCCATGCATGTGACATATCTTCCTGAGCCACGTGCTCTCCACCATCATCCTGTGGTCTCCCAGTGCTCTCCAGGGCTCCCATCCACATCCTTAGGCTCCAGAGACAGCTGAATCCCACTCAACTCTCCTATATCTGGATGATTAATGAATAATTTGACCCACATGAAGCGGAAGACCCACATGTTATAAGGATCTTAACCCAATACTTCTGTGAGTTCCTCTTTACACAGCTTGTTTTTCATTCACGTATTGCTACACTTAGTCTGCTGCCCCCAGTGGTGTCTCCTTTGCATTACAGGCACAGGTGCTGTAATCCCTCCTAGGAGACCTCATCCTGTTCTGTGAAGTTGCATCCTGTCAGGGCTGGCTCAGCCCTTCCTTCTCTGAACTGGCCGCTCAGCTGTCGGCTAATTGTAAGCTCTCATCTCTCTCCACAGTTAACCAGCTGTTGTGGATCTGCTCGTCAGTCCCGCCTACTTAAAGATCTCCAGCTCACTTCATTCCTGCCTTCGCCTTGGTCACATCACAAGAAACCATCTCCTGTGTTCCTGTTTAAAGACTGGCTTTGCTGACATCCCTTCTGGCTCCTTATCCTGCTTGCTGTTCCTCTACTTGGATCCCTGACTTCTGGCCTGGCTGATTACCCGATCTGGTTACTGAACTCTGGCTTGGCAGACTACCCGTTCCGCTATGCTTTGAATACGCTTACTCTATTTACCTTTTTATTTTTATTAATAAACAAGTGTGATTTTACTGTACTTCTGTCTCGGTCTGGTTCATGGTTTCTGACACATCCCCAGAAACTGACCCTGAATGACGTGTCTACATGTATATGCATTGTAAGTTGCCAATTGTTGTGTGAATATATTAGATGTTATATTGCTACATTTAGATGCACCCTCTGCTGTCCATATTTCTACTTCTTTTGCATGCATCAAGCATGGGGATTTATTTTTTTTTATTTCTAAGCAACATATATTTGGGCTACAAATAAAGGTGGAAACCACAAATGGAAAACGGGAAGTTCAAAATAGACCCATGTTTTGTACCTCCTCTTTCTGCATTCATCATAATATCGGGCCATTAAAAATCAGTTACGTGGTTAAGGTCTGTGACATGCAAATTGAGTAGATTTGTTTAGTTCCAACCATTGTCTCACCATCTTATTTCTCACAATATCCAATGGTGTCACTTATTTAACCAATGGAACCACCAAGCATAGCTTTTTTTTTTTTCTTTTTTTTAAGATTTAAGTTTGGAAGTGTTAAGCATTAAAAGTATATATAAATTAAAGTTTTATGCATACCTTCACTTTCCACATGTGGCCCCTCTCGATTTCAACAAAGTAGTTGTATACAGATATTGCAACTTTTTTGGTCACCGACACTTTCAAATTTCCATACTGCTCATTTTGTACCATGACTGTAAAAGGTTCCAGCTTGGAGTTATTGATCACCGTCTTGGCAAAAATGTACGCACACGTACCTTGGAAGTCATAGACAAAACCATCGAAGGTCTTATAATGTGGCTCCCCAGAGGCCACGCATTTACCATAACCTTCTGCAAAGCAACCAAGTGCTCCATTGACCACTTTGCACTTCTCATTGGAACTGCAGGAATGCGGTGTGCATTTGAGGACACCTCCCGACCCGCACACACACTTCTCGGTGCACTTGTAATTTGAGTAGAAGGTCTCATGCTTCTGTATATATCTACCATGGTAATTGCAACCGCACTGCGATATGGGAGTGCATTTATCACCATTTAAAATAAACCCGTTGTTGCAGTAACAACCTTCTTTGCAAGTAAATTCACAGCCAGGTGGGGGGGAAAGGCCTTGGCACGTGACCGGACAGGCATTACCGCAGAGCTCATAGTGACTGTTCTCAGGGCATGAAAGAGCTAAAAGGAACAAAACAAATGAAATGAATGAGTACATAGCTAGCTTTAACATCTCCAAAAATAAAAAGGAGTTATGAGATGGATTTAGAGCCAAAAGGAAATCATTTTGACCCTGCGTCTCCCCCTTGGCACACAAGCTAAACTCCTTCCATGTAGACAAAGTCGGCAACCATGAGGATGAATAAAATGTCTCTATATTTCGTCCAAGGAGTACACATGTTCAAGACATAGCCAACACTAATGCCACGCACACACGAGCGGACTTTGTGGCATACTTTGCCCGGCGGACTTTTCGACGGACTTTACGACGGACTTTCTGAATGAACGGACTTGCCTACACACAATCAACCAAAGTCCGATGAATTCGTATGTGATGACGTACGACCGGACTAAAACAAGGAAGTTCATAGCCAGTAGCCAATAGCTGCCCTAGCGTGGCCTTTTGTCCGTCGAACTAGCATACAGACGAGCGGACTTTTCGACCGGACTCAAATCCGTTGGATAGATTTGAAACATGTTTCAAATCTAAGTCCGGCAAACTTTTGAGAAAAAAAAGTCCGCTGGAGCCCACACCAGATCAAATTGTCGGACGGACTCCGGTACGCCGGGAAAAGTTTGCCGGAAAGTCCACTCGTGTGTACGCGACATTACGGGTTTCAGCCTATCAAGGCCTTATTCATAGTCAACTATCTAACTATGAGTAAGGCCTTAATAGGCTGAAACCTGTTAGAGTTTGGCTCTGTTTGGAACATGTGTACTCCTTGGACGAAATATAGAGACATTAGTTCATCCTCACCTGGTTGCCGACTTTATATACATGGATGGACTCTTGTGTTGGAAGGCGGGGACCACAAGTCAGGCACGGTGAGTGGAAACAGAGAGCTCTTGCCGGCCCTGATTGCATGATTGGGTTGCAGTGCCATTATCGTGCATGTGTGTTTACACAAACTATACTGTTTTAAAATTAAAGTATAACTAAAGGCAAAACTTCTTTTTCGTTTTGGATAGGGTGCAGAGGGATTAGGACGCTTGTCAGTTTTTTTTTATAGCTGTCTGTGTCTCAGTTAAGGAGGATTACCCTCTTTATTTGTCCTGTTTATCATTATCCTTAAGCCTAGGTTCACATTGATGCAATATGGCATGTCAAATCGCATGCCAAATTGGTGGCATTTGCCGGCAATGACACCGTCCGAATCGGTGCGACGCCGCATTTGCGGCGCCTCGCCAATTCCCAAAAGTAGTTCTGTACGACTTTTCGTGACTTCCAGGTATGATTTTTATAGACATCTGTGCAGCAACCCACACAGATGTCTCTGAAATCGCCCCCGAAGTCGGACTGACATGCGGGCATGAAATCGTGTAAGTTCAGCTGAACTCACACAATTTCAATCCCGCTGTCAGTGTGAACCTGGCTTGAAAGCGAAAGTAAAAGAAAATTCCAAATTTTGGGGTTTCCCCAGAAGAGAAATAGAAGGAAATCTTCTAGTGGTGACACCAGTGCTGGTGACCTGGGGGTTCCCAAGGAATTGCCTGAATTTGCAAGGATTTCCTCTCCCTTCCTGTTTTGGCTATGGGACAGCAAATTAAGGGAAGTCTCCACAATGGGACATCATGTAGTAGGCAAAAAAAAAAACAAAAAAACTGACAGGGGTTATTCTATCCAAAATGAAACAAAAAAGGTTTGCCTATAGTTCTGCTTTAACCTTTTACGTTGCAGTTCATTACCATCCACAGGAGGAGTAAGGGCTATGACTTGATCTGCAAACAGATTCCGTCAAAATGAAAGTTGTTTGAGATGGGCTTGGTTTTAGCTGAAGTGCTTTATAAGATGCTAATAGAAAATAACTGTTATCTGAGAGAACTCCTCTCTTGGGAGGACCATTTTGACAAAATTTAGCAGAATACATTGGAGTCAAAGTGGAAGTCACAATTAAGAAGGTTTTTTTTGGTTTTTAATGGTTAAATTGGTTTTTGTACAGCTCCTGAGGGATAGTTGTGCTCCTTTTAAAGAAGTATAGTCAAAGCTTTTTTTTGTTGTATTTCTCCTGTAGGTCTAGGAGTGCAGTTAATTATGCACTCCTGTGCCCCGTCTTTAGTCAACAGCGGGCTGAAGCCCACTATTGGCTGACGTCACAGAGCCAGTCCAGGCTCTGAAAAGATCCAGACCATATGGTCAGGATCCACCCACACCGGTTGGTGAGTTGAGCTATGGAATGTTCTGTTTTTGTCTTTCATGTGTTTGCCCTTCCATGTGCAGCTGGCTCAGCCTATCAGCAAGCCGCTGAGAGCCTAATCCAGCCCCTTCCACACCCCGGCACTCCAGTGAGTGCTGGAGGGGCAGAGCAGAGAGCCAGTGACTGACAGTCTCCGGCTCTCTGCTCACCGAAGGCTGGGAACTGACCAACTCTGAGGAAGGGGGTGCATCCCCCCTGAAACATATTAGCTCTCCAGCGCAACGGTATTGTATGTCAGGCTACACGATTCCTGCACAGGTCTGTGTTTGGTTTTATATCATGCTTATATATCCTCTACCTTTTTGATTATTCATTTTGCTTTGATTTTATTCTGATTTTAAATATAATAAATCCCTGGTATTGCACTAGGCTTTTGTGCCCTCCTGTGTCCTTTTTTACATTCATTAACTAGATCCCCCGATCTGAGGACGGCTGCACTGGTGGGGCATAACCATAGGATGTTTATCTTTTTCTATTGCCACTAATGGTCTGCTGTATTTTGAGATGCCATGGCAGAACTCTAAGCGCTGAAAGTGATTGTGTGTCAAGAGTAAAGGAGTTTAATAGAACCCTTTTAAGAGCATAAAATGGCTACTTTTGCCAAAACATCAAACTAAAAAATGGACATAAAAAGCACTCCAAATTCCAACTTACGGCAGAAAGAATCGGATCTCCAGGCATGAAGTGTGACGTAAGCAGCCTGGCAGGAAGCCACATAGGCAGATATGGCATTACAGAATGAAGATGGGTGGCCGTGGTATTGGCAAGCATCAAAAGTGCAATCCTCAAAGAATGGTGTATGGTCAATAACAGAGAAACATTTAGCAAAAGGTCCTTTGGACTTGGTGATGAGCCCACAATATTGCTCCCCAGCATAATGTTGTTTCTGGCTGTCTGTACATCGAGTACAGTTGAGGGTACATTCTGAAGAACAGCCAGGAGTAGTAGAAACTGTCCAGCTGTTGCCAAAACGAACTGGATCTGATGTGGATTTTCTATTTTTCAAAATGAAGTCATCTCTGGGATTTTTGTTGTAGTTGCCACATAAACCATTAAGAGAACCAGAGTAAGTAATCGGGACAGTCACTGCTGCCCTATCGTTCCAGTCGAAGGTCACGCTGACACCGAAATCTGTCTTAATAACTCCAATATTTCCACTAATGTACGAGACAATCTTACTGCCTTGGTAAGTAAATGGTAGGGAACAGGCAAGGCCATTGACCTGAAAGTGAGAGAAGCAATTTTGTATTAATATTATGCAAAAGCTTAAAATGTACTTATGGATTGGACACCATAAACATTCAAATGGACCTCTATGTCCACAGCCATTCTACAAGAGGTCATAGCTTTAAATAGAAATTAAAACAGTTTTTCTTTTAGGATAATGGTAAGACGTATAGGAACGAGTGACTATTAGGATAGAATAGGAACATCATTCATAGTGGGGCCTGCCATTCTATCAAAAAGTGGTTTAATTTCTGTCTGGCTATTCGCTATCTATAGCAAGGCTTGAATGGTACGCGCCGCCGCCATCTTGACATTCAGGAAGTGGCTACATTCCTTTGGCTAATCACCTGCAGGTTTGTGTCTTATTGTTGGGGGTCTTTATCTATCTATTTAAACGCGATGGCTGAAGTATGGCTACACCCCAGATGATGCCTTCTCAGATGAAATGCGTCGGGTCGAGTCTACTGATGCCATTGTGTTAATATTCCAGTCAAACAAGTGATTGTTGTATCTACTCAAATGTGAGTGTTTCCTATCACTTTTTAAAAAAATCTTCCTGTTAAACAGATTCACACTATGTGGAATTTTTATTTCATTTATGGTTAACCTGTGAACCCATGCAATGGATCCCATCTCTGAGTTTTCCCCTGTGATGTGTGTCCCCTGGAGGAAAGTATGAATACCATCTTCCGGTGTTAAACATCCTTGACGTTCCTTTGAATCGCTACATTATCACCACAAAGCTCTGACGATTCATTTGCCATATGCCTTTTTGAGTCCATATGCTCCGGTAAGCCTCAGTTGGTGCTTTCTCCCACTATTCTATCTTCATGCAGCATTTTTTTTAAATTTAGAAGTTGATATCTACACCTGGCTCAACACTTCAACACTTTTGTTTCTTTTATATAATCTCTGGACTGTTTATTTTCACTCACTTTTCACAGTATGGACTTTAAATTCAAATTGTATAAATTTTGCACTCTTCGTTTCGTGTATATTTAATTATGTTTGCACATGTTCAGAGTGTTTAACATTAGTCAATAATATATGGTCCAATACTAAGACCATTCTCATTTAGCGCCACACTTTTTATATATATAATTGGAACGAGTAAAAATTAGAGTTTTTGTTTTGTCAAAATTGCGAGATTTCGCCCAAATGTTGCCATATTTGCAAAGAGTTTGGAAGTCAGTTCATAAGGAGAAATTAGGAACATTTCTGATGGGTTTTTAAAGGTACAATGAGCTTTAAAATGTTTCTTATGCCGCGTACACACAACCGTTTTTTCCGTCGGAATGAACTCTGATGGTTTTTTTGACGGAGTTCCAACGGAGTTCCACTGAAACGGACTTGCCTACACACGATCACACCAAAGCCTGATCGCTTAGAACGCGATGACGTATGACGGGACTAGAAAAATGAAGTTCAATAGCCAGTAGCCAATAGCTGCCCTTGCGTCGTTTTTTGTTCGTCGGAATAGCATACAGACGAGCGAATGGTTTTCCCAATACGAATTGATTCCGTCGGAAAGATTTAAAACATGTTCTATTTCTAGGTCCCTCAGAATTTTCGAAAAAAAAAGTCAGATGAAGCCCACACGCGATCAGAATGTCCGATGGAATGATTCCGTCTGACCTTTTCTGCCGGAAAGTCCGGTCATGTGTACGCTGCATAAGGGTCAGGGAAGCTTCTTTTAACCCATTTTGTAAATTAAATAAAGTTAGCTACACTAGATAACCACCCCCCCCCAAAAAAAAACACGCTCTAAATAAATAAAAAATAAGTAGATTTTTTTTTTTTCAAATACATGTTGTCTAAGAAGCTCAATTAGCAAAATTAGGAATTTTGCTGATGATTAAATCACTAATTTCATGGCAAAATCAAATCAGTTTTGTTGAAATTATACAATTATTCCTTATGCAAACACTTTTACCACCTCTTAAAAGAAAAAAAGGGGAAAAAAAAGTGCTTACCAAGATTTGTTTTGGAAATTTCCTGTCGAAGGTCCAAAGCATTTTGTAGATGGACAGAGTGATGACTTTCACATGGGATACAGATGGGTTCCCCCTATTTTTGCCCTCAAAGTAGACAGTAAAAGAGGGCAATGAAGGATTCGCTGAAGCCAAGCCAACAAGCTGATAGGTGCACGTTCCCATGAAGTCATATTTTTTGCCATCAAAAGTTGTGAAGTGAGGGTCTCCTCTAGCCAAGCAAGTAGAGTAGCTAACAGGTCGGCAACTGCGCACTCCTTTCACTACTGTACACTGCTCCTTTTTTTTGCAGCTGCTCTCTTTACAAACCACCATTCCCAAGGACGGGTCGCTCTTACAATGTACACGGCATTCGTCGTCAAGCCAGAATTCTTTATTAGGTGGGTAGTATGCGTCGTTGAATGGAAAACCACAACTTGACACGGGAACACACTTATCAACACTAAGGACAAAATGCTTGTTGCACTGGCATGTCTCCACGCAGCGGAGTGGACAGTGGAATGGCGCAGTGCGGTCTGTGCATGTAGCTGGACAGGCGCTTCCACAAGCCTCATAATGGCTGTTTGCGGGGCATGACACAGCTGTGATAAATATAATAATAAAATTAATTTTTTGAATGCTTTATCAACAACTGACCACATAGTTTTGGCCATATAATGTGTAATATATATACTATATTACCAAAAGTATTGGGACACATGCCATTACACGCACATGAACTTTATTGGCATCCCAGTCTTAGTCCGTAGGGTTCAATATTGAGTTGGCCCACTCTCTGCAGCTATAACAGCTTCAACCCTCCTAAATACCACCAAAGAAAGCTCTATTTGTGAGCAAGTTTGGGGTGGAGGAACTTGACTGGCCTGCACACGACCTGACCTCGACCCGACAGAACACCTTTGGGATGAATTAGAGCGGAGACTGCGAGACAGGCCTTCTCATCTACATCAGTGCCTGACCTCACAAATGCTCTTCTGAAAGAATGGTCAAACATTCCCATAGACATACTCCTAAACCTTGTGGACATCCTTCTGAAAAGAGTTGAAGCTGTTATATTGACGTAATCAAGATGTGCAGACGCCGACACAGTCACCTCCCGTAGCGATCTGGAGACGGGGATTTGTTTTCAGTGGAAGCCTGAAACCTTAAACCGCTACACAGACCGGGAAACAATCCACCGCACAAGCACAATTGCAGTCCGCATCCATGAAGGAGAGGATCATCACTTGTCAAAAGCTTGGAGGATGCAGCATATCACGGCCGGCACTGATAACATAGAAGTCACGGAGCAGTGGAGCAACCATAAGATGTGAGACACAGCTGTGATTCTCGTACAACAGAGAGGTGGTAATGTAACCCCTTCAGCTCCTATAAGCAGTGATTATCAAAAATCTTTGACAATTGAAGTGGCATGACCTTGATAAATGTGGACAGCAATTTACAACACAGTGTTATTTAGCCTCCTATAGGCCTCTAATATACCTCCTACACACCTACAGTTCCGGGAGATATTTGGCCATTCTGAGATGCCCTGTGATTTGTTCCGAGGCACCAATAGCATATATCTTACTGTGCGGTGTTCATATTCCCCTTAACTCTACAAGAGACTCTCTGCTATATACATCCATCTTACTATCTACTGGAATGGACTCTTGGTAAAATTTACAAATTATGCATGCGCATGCTACATACATTATGAGTCCCCCTGACCTATTCATCTAGCTGTAACTTCCATACGGCTATCCAGATGGTAATTAGCGAGGCCTTTTGAGGTAGTTAACTACTTGGTTGAACCCACTTCACTTTCCCCATCTCCCCGGGGGACCACGCATGCATAAGGTTCTCTTGTTATTTTCTAAACATTATTTCCTTTTTTGACTGGGCGATTAGCCACAGGGACCTTATGCATCTGTGGGATTTTAGGCGCCTGCACTTTATATGTTTTTTTCTATATGTTTAATGTGTGTTAGTGTTTCACTTTTGTGTGTTGTTGGTTGATGGGCGTGCCCTGCGCTGTTTGTACTGGACAGGCCCATTTTTTGTGTCAGGTGGATCAGCTCCATACTTGTGACCTATTGTCAATGGTATAGCCTTTGTATTTTTTAGATTTCTCTAATAAAACTTTTTTATATTTTTATATACATCATTCTCTCCCTTATTGCCCACCATATCCATAGTAACCACTTTTTTGGACCAAGGGAGATCACTCTCTTGTGCTTCTCCCTGGTTCTTTTCCATACTAATTTGAAGCTGTTATAGCTGCAAAGGGTGGGCCAACTCAATATTGAACCCTACGGACTAAGACGGAGATGCCATTAAAGTTCATGTGCATGTAAATGCAGGTGTCCCAATACTTTTGGTAATATAAGCCTTGTGGACGGCCTTCCCAAAAGAGTTGAAGCTGTTATAGCTGCAAAGGGTGGGCCAATTCAATATTGAACCCAAGGACTAAGACTGGGATGCTGTTAAAGTTCATGTGCATGTAAAGGCAGGTCTCCCAATACTTTTGGTAATATAGTGTATATATACTGGAGGTATGTGTGTGTTTCATGTTGATGTATTACACTGCCTTATTTTGGCTCATTACTTACCGCATCCTGAAGGAGTTCTCCAGTCATAAATTTTAACTCCACTCCTTCTGCAGATGCTATCGTAGGCACTAAGGGCATGGCACACAAGTAGTTTGGCGCCTTTATAAATGCAGGCATCAAACAAACAGTTATTGTAAAAAATTTCTGGACTAATTTTGTAATGACACTCCCTGAAGGGTCCATTAGTGGCCTTGATGATAAGACCACATTGTTTGTCATTGCCATACGGTCTTTTCTGGTCATCATCACAAGTTGGACAATTGCCTTCTGGGCAGAGGTCAAAACAGAAATGATCACTGTCATTAACTTTCCAACTTATGGCCCAGTCTATAATGGAGGTGACAACTGTATTGCTTGCAGTCATCATCTCGTCTTCAACGTTGAGGTTAAAGTTTCCGCAAAGGCCTTTGGTAAGGCCAAAGTAGCTGCTAGAGAGTGCGACCACCGCATACCAGCTTAATTCATAGGACACATAAAGACCAAAATCTGTTTGCACTAAAGTACTGAAGCCACTGATGCTTGCTGAGATCTTCCCATTCAATAAAGTAATTGGCAGGTTGACGGCAATATCATTTACCTGAGGGAGAAAACATATGGTCAACTTAGACATTTTTGTTTTGTGCAAAGTTATTAAAAGCTCAACTCCAAATCTTGTTCCCTATTTCTACCCCTCCCCCCTTTTACCTCTCCTTGCACCTGTTTTAACACTTTCCTTTAACATACATACCTTAATTCCAGTTGTCTTCTTGTTGGTCAGGGGGCAATCTTGGTCCTTCCTTTATCTCTACTGTTGGAAATGGGTAGTGCTCACTGCTCGAACAGCCCTGCTGATGTGTGGGCCTTGTTTTACACAGCATTAACTTTTACTCTGGCTGTACATGGAAGAATCCCAAGCAGTTGCTTCCATGAGGGTTGAGTCTTACAGGAATTGGGTGAAATGATGCTGTCAGGACCCAGGTCGGAACCTAAGACCTTTGCCATGTCTGGCAATGTCTCTGCTTGCTGAATCACCTGAGATACTTGATAGCACCCTATCTGATCCATTGGAACCTTGAACTCTTTGCTGTTCCCATGAATTTCCTGATTTAAGCCATGTCTCCGCACTTTCAGTTTTGCCAGATTATTGTGCTCTCTCCAGCCAATATCTTGCTCATGTCACTCCTTCTGCTGTCCATATCTTTGCTACCACTAGTTACCAACATTTGGCTTGTTCCTTGACTAAGCTTCTGCTTAATCCGAACCTGCGACTACGAGTTAGTGACCTTTTGCTTGTTTACTGACCACGCTTCTGCTTGATCCCTACCTGCGATATCTTTTACTGGTCCACGACTTGCTCACCTTCTTATGGGGTGATCCTGAGGACCACAACCTGGTACTAAAATGCAGCAAAACCCATTTCCACCATTAAGAGCTCAGGTGAACAACAGTTAGTGCTCAGACTCCACACCTCAGGGCGATGAGCCAGGGTGACCCGCTGCTGCACTTATCCAGTTGACCGGTGGTAGCCTCTCTACTGCTATAACTACTGGTTTCAGAGACTAAACCCTGACCTTGACAGATGTAGCACGTCTACAGGTCCAATGGACATGGGCAGGCCACCAGGTTTGGAATACATTACAGAAGAAAGCACTGGAGATGGAGAGTGGTGTCTGAGAATTTCTTTTTCTTCATGGACATAAAAAGCATTTAAAAAACTGAAGTTGGGTTTTAAAGTAAAATAATAAAAAAAAAACTTTTAATGATGCATAGAAGTTCTAAGGAAACCTTACCCGAACTTTGCCAAATTCACCCCTGACAATGGAGACCTTATATCCATAAGCGTAAATGTTAACGTGTCTGACAAATGACACAGTTTGGCTACCTCTGTTCTCATTCTTCTCTTCCACAGTAAAAGGTATCAGTCCATCGATCTCACCATCATATTTAGATAGGACATACGTGCAGGTTCCTTGAAAGTCAAAGGTGAAACCATCAAAAGTTCTAAAGTGAGGGTCACCCATGGCCCAACAGGTACCAATAAAGTTTGGCTCACAGACAGGATTGTCATTTCTAACTTTGCAGTTTTCTTGAATCCTGCAGGTAACAGATTTGCAGGGATCTAAAAACAAAAAATAAACAAAAAAAACAAACAAAAAAAAAGACAGAACAAAATGCTTTATGTTACTGAATTGGTTATTGGAAGAGAGAGAGATGGGGGTTCTAGGAAATCGCTCTGCTAGTACTGGAATTTAATGGCATGACTTGAGACAAAAACTATTATAATAGAAAATATAATTTTTTTTATAACATTTTAAAATTCAAAAGAGATTTAAGAGAATGCACAATGATATAAAAACACCAAGAGATTGTACTGTGATATGATACAATAAACCTTCTAACACCTTCTAATGTACTTATATCATATAAGCTTGAGGTGTACAGGTAGCTCAATCCTCCAAGGGTCAACTCGTTTTGCTGAATTGCGTAGCTTCTTCAAGACCCATAGGTTGAGTATCATATTAGCGGCACATGGTGGAATGTTAGTGGCATCAAAATGTGACACAGGGGTTATGGCTCCTTTATTATAACCTAAGGCATGTGGAAAACAGCCTTTTTACTGGGTGGTTTTTGATGTATAACTTCCAGGGTTTTCCTTAGATGTATGTAGCTGTTAAATAGTGTTTTAAACACCCAAGGGGGGCTATGTACCAAATAGATTCTCAAGGATCTCCATATATACAGGGGTTTATGACCTAAAGATAATCCTCAATAGACATGTGCAATTTATTTCATTCTGAATTAGTTTTTCAACAAATTTCGACAAGTCGGTTAATTCGGAAATATCCGAAATTGACGAAAAAATGTTTAATGAATTTTTCGAACATTTTTTGAAAATTCGGAAATTCAAAATTCGAAAATCCGAAATTTTAGAAATTCGAAAATCCGCAAATAAGAACGAAAATTCAAAAGAACGAAAATCCGAAAATTCTAAAATCTGAAAAATTACTAACTAATAATAACTTAACTATTACTAACTATTAAACAAATTATAGGTATTGGAATTTCCTTTCAAATTTGGCTGTTAGTGAACGTATCGAATAGGGAATTTATCCGTAGTTACAAATTATCCGAAATAATGAATGCCGTCTCTAACAAATGGAACGGAACAACTTAATAATAATAAATAACAATAATAAAAAACTTTTTATTATTATTATTATTATTATTATTAATAATTCATTCTGTTCTATTTGTTTAGATGCAGCATTTGTTATTTCAGATAATTTGTAACTTTGGAAAAATTTGTATTCGTTACGTTCACTAACAGCCAAATTTGAAAGGAAATTCCAATACCTATAATTTAATAGTTAGTTATTGTTAGTTAGTTAGTATTTAGAATTTTCAGATTTTCATTCTTTCGAATTTTCAGACTTTCTTTCTTATTTTTGGGTTTTCGAGTTTTCGGATGATCGTATTTCTAAATTTTGGAATTTACAAATTGACGGATTTTCAAATTTACGAATCTACGCATTTACTAATTTTCGACCACAATGAAGGCCCCCGAAAAACGAAAAAAAAAATGAATGAAACAAAAACAAACACATTTTTCGGCAGTGCACATGTCTAATCTTCAAGGAGAAATGTTCACTGAGATATCTATTAGTCAAAAAACATTGGGCAGTCACTGTGTCCCCCCCCCGCAAGGCACACAAAATGATGCCGCCAGCGAGAATCGATTATTGGTTACTTTTCCCTACATTTTGAATAGAGTATGTGATGGCTAAGACCACTTTCAGCTTTTTGCTTTTTTTTTGCTTTTTTTTACCATTTATGTCCATTGGGTTGAGTTCCTTTTCCTTCTCTTTACTGTCCTATGGACACAGGAAATCTCTCCCAAAAATGATAGATCCTTATTTAGATTGTTGCCAAGTATCCCCATTAGAGGATTTTGCCTCTTTTCCTATTCTAGTGACAACTTAACATTTTGGGATTTTTTTTGGCTTTCTTTCCTTGTGATAATGGACAAAAATATTTTTCTACATTTTTCTCTCCAGTCCTAAATGTAATACATAAATAAAGAAAATTGATGTTTATATTGATCATTATCAGTATTTAATGAAATGGCTTACAGTGCTGGGATCCATGTTGCTATTATTCTTATAATTACCTATATTGATGCAGGCCACAACTCCGTTTATTATTCTACATGTCTCATCTGGGCCACAGCTGGTCGTCTCACAAACCAAGACCCCGGAAGTATCGCATGTGCAGACTTGACTACAGTCTTCGGATAGGACCTTTTCCTTTGGCTGATTTCAATAAAAAGAAGAGAGATAGAGAGACGGAATGTGCAATGAGTAGGGCTTTTTTCTCAGGGAATAGGTGCAGGAACTTCCCCCCTTCTAAGACACCCCTTGTCTCCGCCCCCTACCAACCTCTGAGCACACTCCCTTGGTTCCACCCCCTACCCACCTCCGAGCACCGACCCTTGATTTCACCACCTAACCACCTCCAAGCACCGACCCTTGGTTCCACCCCCTACCCACCTCCGAGCACCGTCCCTTGGTTCCACCCCCTACCCACCTCCGAGCACCGTCCCTTAGTTCCACCCCCTACCCACCTCCAAGCACCAACCCTTTTAGAGAATACACAACCAAGTATCATTCTGTGGCGCTAAGTCATTTGTATAGAATTTGTTAGCAGCAAAATAGATCCCCTGCAGCCAGCAACAATAGAAACCCCAGCAACAATAGTTCCCTCACACAACAATGCCCCCTGCAACAAAAATCCACCCCAGCAACAATAGATCCCCAGCAGCAACAACAGATTTCCCAACAGCCAGCATTAATAGAATCTCCAGCAGCCAGCAACAATAGACATCTCTCTCAACAGTAGATTGCTCTCAGCAACAATGGACCCCCCAGTAATATAAAACCCCCTCCCAGCAACAATAGATCCTCCACCAGCAACAATAGACCCCCAGCAGCAACAACAGATTTCCCAGCAGCCAGGAACAATAGACATCTCTCTCAACAGTAGATTCCTCTAAGCAACAACGGACCCCCCAGGAATATAAACCCCTCTCCCAGCAACAATAACAACAGGTCCTCCACCAGCAACAATAGACCCCCCGCGCAAAAATAGAACTCCGCCAGCGTAGTCGCTATAGACTATAGATCCCCCAGCGGTAATCATTAATAGGCCCTCCAGCACATCCCCAGCAGTTCTTGCCATTACAGAAATTTAGTGCTGGAGGTGCCGGAAACTGCGTTCCCCCACGTTCCCCCTGAAAAAAAAAACCTGGCAATGAGAATCTAAAACTTCCTTAAATTATACTGTAATCCTCCCTCCGGATGTCCCTTCAGTCTTGCACAGTCTTCTCCTGGACTGAAATGTAGACATGTACAATTCGTTTCGTTCCGAATTAGATTTTTAACGAATTTCGACAAATGGGAGTGTTAGTGCCGCGCCGCGCGCGAGGGGGGGCAGGGGCAGTTGTGCTAGGCCGCTGTGTCAACGGCCCAGGGGGGGGTTGTTTGCCAACAAAAAAATAAACCCACCAGCCTTTACTGCTTGCCATATATCTTAATCTATTAGTGCTGCACATATATACCTTACCTTTTTTTTACATCAATTTTTCTTATTTTGAAGTGTAACATACATATACATGCTTAACATCGTAACAACAGATGAGGTGCATTATGTTACACAATGGGAGTAATTCCAAAGAATTCCGCAAGCTAGCAATGAGAGCAGTTTATCAATTTCAGCAGAACATTGCAAATCTGTTAAGTTGTTGTCGAAGCCCAATACATTTACACTATGCTGCAGATGCTCTACATGCTGTAGATTGTGTTGGGCATCCGAAGAATAAACAGTTAGAACTTTACTGTGGTGAGATCAAGGTGGACCAGGGGAGTCCCCTTCTAGGCCCTGAACCCCCAAGGGGATCAAGCTGTGCCAGGCGGGGGTCTCAACACCAGAACCAATCCCCCCATCCCACCACGCGACATTAGTTGAAATAATTTAATCAGGTAATACCTATATGCGACTGTAACGAAACGTCCCACACTCCGCTTGAGTGCTTTCGTCATATACCACTTCCTCCCAGTCTGAATATAGATATCAGATATTCCAACCGCTCACAAGCACAAAACAAGACGATACTTGTTTAGTTGCTGAACATGGACTGTTTTTTTTAGATGACACACAAATATATACAGCAGGCTTGCAATAAAACTGTTACCAGAAACCTAATTAACACAAGCTAGTTATCTAATCATTTACCCAGACTAGGTGACTCAGAGATATGACCCCTCAGGGTAGACTTCATGTCTCCTAGCTCACCGACTATACAATACACATTATCATAAACATCAACACAGAACTCCTTTATACAATAGCAGGGTTAATTAGCACAAACAACAATGGGTGAAATACTCTTAGAAGCCACACTAGTAGACAACAGGAGACCCAGGGCTTTCCAGATCTCATTAATCAGCATTCCTTTCACATACATCTGCTATATGGGTCCCAAGCATCAACACCAGAACCAATCCCTCCATCCCACCACGCAACATTAGTTACAAATAATATAATCAGGTAATTTCTATATGCGACTGAAACTCGCAACTGTTAACTTCCATATAAACTTCTGTCATCCTACTTATTAGGGGAGATCATTGAAAGAGAACAATAGGATAGAGTAGGAAGTATAAAGAAAGAAATAAGAGGAGAGAAAGAAGGAGAAAGGGATTGAGATTGTCTACCATTAAGTTTTGGGGGAGATACGTTACCTTTTTTACACAATTGTCCTTTGTGGTGCTGGCTGCTGTCTTTATTTTTGTTGGGATGGATATTACCAAGGTTCATTTTATAAATGTAACTATGACCAACTGGGGATTGCCCTAACCCCACCCACTCCATATCTTTTGTGTTCCCAAGTTTTCAAAATTTTAACAAATGCAGCAATTCTAGCCAAACCTACACCTTTACCTTGTAGTACCTTCCATTTTCAAAGCAGCCACACCTGTCCATCGGAACACAACCTTTCCCATCAAAGAAGTAGTCATCATTACATGAGCATCCCTCGGAACAATAGGAAGGCAGCTTGTCTGGGTCGGTAATTCTGGCACAATGCGTGCTACTGACGTCAGAAGAAAGATGGTACTGACTGTTGGGTGGACAGTAGAGGGCTGTTTAAAACAAAAATCAACATAAAACACAGAGTTTAACTTTTAATATTTTGGAATTATCACAATATCATAGTAAATTTGAATATTCGGAAATTCGAAAATTCGTAAATTCGAATATTTGAAAATCCATAAATTCAAATATTGATAAATTTTAAAATTCGGAATTTCAGAAAATTGGAAATTGGAAATTCGGAAATTCGGAAAATTGGAAATTGGAAATTTGGAAATCCGAAAACCCGAAAATCTGAAAATCTGAAATAATAACTAACTTATAATTACTTAACTATTAGTAACGATTAAATTATAGGTATTTGGAAATTCCTTTCAAATTTGGCTGTTAGTAAACGTAACGAATATAAATTTATCCGAAGTTACGAATTATCCAAAATAACGAATGCCGTATGTAAACGTATACACATAGGGGAATAGAGCTTTTAATTGCACAGGCTGCTACCATACCACCCTGTGAGTAACATATCAAAGTTTTAGATTCAATTTAGGGATTTGGGGTTTTGGTTCTGTTCAGCTTAATTCAAGGAAACAAATTTGGGGATACGCAATTACATTTTCGGTGCAGGCATTGTTATGCCAGTTTTGTTTTGAGATGTTGGGAGAAATGCAGGAGGTGTAGGGCGAAACATACGGTACTCCTTGTTGAGTCATAGCTACAGCTCTCCAATCAGCAAAGCTTAGTAGACACGTGCAATCCGTTTAGTTCCAAAATCTTTTTTTTAAACAAATTTTGACAAATTACCTGTCAAATACCTGCAGCTGCAGGTATCTCCCCGGGGTACAACCACTTGAGCAAAATGACGTACCGGTATGTGATTTTGCGGCAAGTGATACTTTTCTAAACAGATATGCTGCACAATTGTAGGAAAAACAATTCAAGACATGCAACACACACACTACCTATCTATAAAATAGGAATACGCTAAAACGTACTTACCTCAGGTTATAGCAGCTTCACAATCTCTAAAGGCAACCAGGACTCCTGAAAATTTGAGCAATTACAGAAATCGATTGCTAGCGTAATCCTCAGGTGAAGTTTCTTCTGGCACAGACCTTCCTTGTTGTTATGTTATTATGAAGTCCTCTCAAACTACTAGTGCTGCTCCTTTGCCCTAAGCACATGATTGTGTGTCCAAGTCCTTTTTTACCCTTCCCCTACTTCTGGTAGCATCACTTCTTGGCCTGAGCTCATGAACCAGTCCAACAAGTTCATTTGCACACGAAGAGGGGAAGCCTATCTTCTATCTACAGTATATTTATGCATTATGCATTTATATTTTTATCAAAATCACTAAAATAGCGATAGCAACACATATCTGGAATGTATTTTGTTCACCTAAATTGACATTGCAGTTGGGTCAAAAAATAAGAGCTGTTTTGCCTTTTTCCAAACCAATAAATTCTCACTGTATTTTTTTATTGAATGCATCTTACTTACGGCAGAATGTTTCAGTCCTCCATTCCTTAATGATGACGTCGGCCATTTGACATGCTGATACATAACTTTGAATACTCTGACACAGAATTCTTAGATCTCCCAGACTGGAACAAACGTCCAACACACAATTGTTAAAGTAAATTTCGGGACTTATAACAGGAAAGCAATGACTTAATGCCGGAGAGGATTTTAGGAAGCCGCAATAAAAACTGGACTCTAAAACTTTTTGTTTTTTGTTGTCACAAACTGAACAATTGTTTCCAGGATTGCCACATCCATCATCACACTTTTCTTTGGTAATTAGCACCTTCCAGGATGCTGCAAAGCTAACGACATCTGGGGCTGTGGTCTTATCTGGCAGCTGATAGTCATCCTTTTTTTCACCATTGTAATTGCCACACAAACCGCTTAACTGTGCCTTATAATTCCCTGAAACTGTGACCACCAAACTATAGACCAAGTCATAGCTGAGCTCAACGCCAAAATCTGTCTCAAAGATTACTTTGCTGCCATGCTGATAGGCTCTGATCTTGCCGTTTTCCAAATTTAATGGTAGATTGTGCCAAAGGCCATTGACCTAAGGAGAAAATGGATAGACTTTTGAGGAATGTAGAGCAGTGTGTGCAGATAGAACCGGTAAAATTGACATTTTGAATATGCTATATTATTTTTAAAACTGTAATACAGAAAAAATGACTACACCTAAACCCATTTTATTTTTGTATGAGACTTGTGCATCGAATCACTAGATACATTCTTATATCTTTCCTTGTTACTGGATGCTATATTTTATTTTGATTCAACTTTTTTGTTATTACTATACATGAAAAGTTTGTATATTTTCAATAAATAATTTATTGAAAATAAAATAACTTTCAGGGACTCAAATGATGCCCACTGCAGGACTGTTAGGGCACCAACAGCAAGAGAAGGGCTCTAGGACCCAGCATCTCTCAGGAACACCAACAGCAGGAGAAGGACTCTAGGACCCAGCATCTCTACCAGCACTTCACATGGGTCCTTTATAAGGAAGCCTGCAGTGGCTGCAGTTGCTGGTTGATCTTTGGCTCCTCCAGTGTGTTATCTCTGTGATATTTCTGTTCCTGTGTCTCCTGTTTCTGACCCGGCTTGTCCTTGACCTGTCTTCTGCTTGCTTACTGTGTTCGACCTTGGCTATCCATCTGACCTCATCTGCTCTGATACCCTCCTGGCTCCTGACCTCGGCTATCCAACTGACCACGTCTGCTCTGATACCCACCTGGCTCCTAACCTTGGCTATCCAACTGACCACGTCTGCTCTGATACCCACCTGGCTCCTGACCTTGGCTATCCAACTGACCACGTCTGCTCTGATACCCACCTGGCTCCTAACCTAGGCTTCCTTCTGACCACGCTTCAGTCTTAGCATTATCAGAGTCCTGAAACACCTCACAGGCGTCACCTGTCTGCTGATTCTATGTCAGCACACCAGCTGTACTCTGGAACCTCCTGCACACAGTCCAGCAGGAGACCTGTGCTACTTTGGGTCTGACCTGTTCTGTTTTCACACTTAGGGGGGTCTGCAACTTAGCTGCAAGAGAAGTTCTCTCTCTCTCCATTGGCCTCCAGCACCAGGACCCTCTGAGCACACCTTCCTTTTCCACATGGCCATTATAGATGTCACTCTTTTTCAGTTGGACCACTCAATGGGGTTGATTAACTAAAAATGGAGAGTGAAGAATCTGGTGCAGCTCTGTATAGAAACCAATCAGCTTCCAGCTTTTGTTGTCAAAGCTTAATTGAACAACCTGAAGATAGAAACTAATTGGCTACCATGCAGAGTTGCACCAGTTTCTGTGTGCTCCAGTTTTAGTAAACCTCCGTCAATGAATCCATTAAGCAAGTGTAACTCCATCATTTATATTTGCATGTTCCTGGGGCAGGTTTATTTATTTATTCCAGTTGGATTACAAAATGCACCTCACTGGGGTATAGTGTGCCCTTTTTAATGGCATCTCTCAGGGGAGCAATGGCTATGGCTCAGCGTGTGTCACGATGTGGCTCATGTGGAAGAAAAAGGCAATAAAAAGGTATAATACAGTCCAGTTATAGCTAAGCTGACTTTAGGGTCTCCAATCCAGCAGCTACTGCAAACACACAAATCCCCGTGCTGTCAGAGGAGAGAAGACATGCCGTTTGTTCCTAGTAAGTAGGAACAGTGATATGTCTCCTCTCCTACTCTGTCTTATCCCCATACAGTTAGAACGCACTGAGGGAACACACTTAACCCCTTGATCGCTACCTAGTGTTAACCCCTTCCCTACCAGTGTCATTTACACAGTAATCAGTGCATTTTTATAGCACTGATCGCTGTATAAATGTCAGTGGTCCCAAAAATGTGTCAAAAATGTCCGATCTGTCCGTTGCAATGCCACAAAAAATTGCTGATCACCGCCATTACTAGTAACAAAAACATAAAAATAATAAAAATGCCATAAAAATGCCATAAATCATTCCCATAGTTTGTAGACGCTATAACTTTTGCGCAAACCAGTCAATATACGCTTTTTGCGATTTTTTTTTTTTTTTTTACCAAAAATATGTAGAAGAATATATATTGGCCTAAACTATATGAAGAAATTTGTTTTTTAAAAACATTTTTGGGGATATTTATTATAGCAAAAAGTAAAAAATATTGTTTTTTTTTTTTTCAAAATCTTTTTTTGTGTATAGTGCAAAAAATAAAAACCACAGAGGTGATCAAATACTACCAAAAGAAAGCTCTATTTGTGGGAAAAAAGGACGCAAATTTCACTTGGGTACAGCATTGCATGACCGCGCAATTACCAGTTAAAGCGGCGCAGTGCCAAATTGTAAAAAAAAAGTGCTCTGGTCAGGAAGAGGGTGAAACCTTTCCAGGGCTGAAGTGGTTAAAGTATTGAGGTTCATTCTACCATACCTTAATTCTTTCATTCACTTCTTGTAGCAAAAATACGATGTAACCATAAACGGATACAGCAACCACCTTGCTTACAGCAACCAATGCGTTCCCCAGTTTCTCATTTTTCACAGCGATGACAAAGGGTATTAAATTGGGATTAGATGTGTTGGCTTGGACAAGTACGTAGGTGCAGGTGCCTCTCAGATCGAAAGCCAGACCATCAAAAGACAAATAGTGGGAACCACCAAGTACGGAACACTCAGCTGATCCAACTGGTTGGCACTTCCTGACTCCTTCGATGACTCTGCACTCCTCGTGCGGCCCACAGGAGAAAGGCTCACAGCTGATCTCCCCATTCTCTGTACAATTGCACCGCTGGGTGCAAAACTGATTGAGAAATTTTTGACCAAGTTTGTAATAGATGTCCTCGTAAGTGCAGCCACACTGGGCGATGGGGACGCAGTCATCTCCATCAAGAATAAAGCCTTCATCGCAGACGCAACCCTCAGAACACGTTGGGTCACAATCCAGTGGTGAAGAAAGAGTAAAACATGTTGGGGAGCATCCAGATGCACAAATGTCATAGTGACTATTTGGACCACATTTTGGACCTAAAAAATAAAAACACAGGAGAACTTCAATTTTCTAAAGTGAAATGTTTCCACCTGATAAAGGAAAAAAATGAATATACATTGACAAGTCTTTGCCTTTGCAAGTCATTTGTTTTATCAAAAGGGACTGAAGTAAATCTATCTCTGCTCTAGAATTCCTTCTTACTGGCCTTTGCACAAATGCCCCCCCCCCCCCCCAGTTTTACATTGCCCCACCATTTCTGCATATGCCTACCATGCTTTTCATTTGAAGGCACACCACTAAAAAAAAAACAAGACACAGGTCTTTTATCAGTAGAAACAGGTCTTTTTTTAAGCGTAGTGGCTTGGATTTGGCAGCTCTCCACCAAGCAGGGGGTCCCCCTAGAAATAATCGTCACCCAAATTAAGAAGTCCAAGTACAGTGGAACCTTGGTTTATGAGTAACGCGGTTAGCGAGCGCTTTGAAAGATGAACAACTTTTTTTAAAATTCTGACTCGGTTTGTGAGTGTTGTCTCACAGAACGAGCAGAATTCAAGCTAATGCGGTGCGCAGTACCGCATTTGGCCAGAGCTGTGGGGGCCCTGGGTACACTCGGAACCGTTCTGAGCCGTTCGGAAATACTCAGAATCACTCAAAAATACTCGGAAACACTTGGAAATACTCCATTCCTGAGCCTTTCTGAGGCTTTTCGTCAAGCTGTCCCCGAGTATTTCTGAGGCTCTCCGACGCCCCCCACCTCTGGCCACATTCGGTATTGCATGTACTAGAAGTCAATGCGGAACAAATTATCTTCATTTCCATTGGCTTCTATGGCGAAACTCGCTTTGATATGCGAGTGCTTTCGATTACAAGCATTCACCTGGAATGGATTATGCTCGTAATACAAGGTCTCACTGTATAGTTGATAAACTCTCTGCATATATAAAAAATGTAAACATGTGCTGTGATTACATAAAGGCAAACCTATACATAATAATCCATAAAATCATGTGATTAAATAGGAGCAATACTATGCCTTAAAGTCACACAACCTCCTTTCCCAGTCGATGCCTTGTACAGGGGAAATACGTCAGGTGGAGCTACAAGTCTTGACGTCACCACACTTCAGCTGGCTGGCTTGAGCCGTGGCTGTTTTGAATATTGAATACCGTTGTGTGGAGTGGAGTGCACCTTCAGGAAAGCCCAGTACATGTTTGCATTTAATCACAGCATATGTTTGCATTTTTTATATATATAGAGAGTTTATTTCCCATTTTTTTGTACATTCCTACGAGCTGAATATTCCGTTTTTTTTTAGATGCAGCACCAATTAACTTGTATTCACTTTATATATATATAATTTTTTATATAATGTTTCTTTTTGGGGTTTAGCACAGATATCCTCCTATATCTACCAAGTATAGTTGAGCCTCAAAACAAACATTCTAGGAGTCCAAAAACTGTATTGTCTCCCACAAGTGACGACTAGAAAGCAAAGGGCAGCCAACGTATCTCAGGTGCCAAAAAACATTCCCCTTCGTTAGGTCTTTGACAATGTGTCAAAAATAGACTCACAACAAAGCTTCTGAATATATAAAACGAAGCCAGGAGATAGATAAATGAATGATCATGCCTGGGTCAGTGGCAGAGCAATGTACCACTTACACAGACCCAATCACTCATGGGCTGGCTGTCCTTTGCTTTCTTGTTACTTGTGGAAATAAAAAAATACTTTGGCAATCTTTTTGGCTTAAAGATTGGAGGGTTATTAGATCTCATCACAGGATGGACTGTGGAGGTCTCATATGTAGAGCAGTGCCAACGTCCTATTCTAAGTCTTAGAAAAAAGGAAGGGGGGTAAAAATACCCAGGAGAACGAAACAGATGGACTTTGTAGGCACCAATCATAAAAATCAATGTAAACTTTTATTTATACACAAATTTAAAAAGAATCACATAAACGTAAACATTGTTTAAAAAATGCAGTACATTGCGGAAATTGGTATTATATGTCACTACATAAATGTATGAGAACGGATCGGGGAATAGCCCCTATACCAGAGAGAGGGATAAACCCCTTCCGTTCCCATTAAATAACCTCAAACTGATATAGCTCGGTATGGCTCTACATGTTTCGCAAATTTGAATGCTTCTTCAGGAGCTTGTTTGGGTTACCTGTAATGGGAAATAATAGAGAAGGACATACACCAAAAAACAAAAAAAACAAACATACAGTAGCATATTAATATTATTTTTGCATAAAGACTTTTCAATAGTGCGTCTCAATCAGAACCACTGAGTACCGTGAGGAAGCGATCCCAAAGGCCCAAGATTCAACACGCATATGGTGACCTGTGATAGGTTTGAGGTTATTTAATGGGAACGGAAGGGGTTTATCCCTCTCTCTGGTATAGGGGCTATTCCCCGATCCGTTCTCATACATTTATGTAGTGACATATAATACCAATTTCCGCAATGTACTGCATTTTTTAAACAATGTTTACGTTTATGTGATTCTTTTTAAATTTGTGTATAAATAAAAGTTTACATTGATTTTTATGATTGGTGCCTACAAAGTCCATCTGTTTCGTTCTCCTGGGTATTTTTACCCCCCTTCCTTTTTTCTAAATCTTTTTGGCTTAACTATACTGGGTGTAATCTTGGCATTATACCCTGATTCCATTAGGAACACCCTATTTGACATATACTTTAAAGTGTATGACCAGGCAATGCCCACATTTACCCCCCTAGACCTTTGTCTTCCACTTTGGAACATGTCCTAGGCTTACATTATATATTTTTTTATTTTGCTTAGTTCGTGTATACTGCACATTTTTTTTTTTTTACTTATTTTTTTACTTCCTATGACATTATAATCTCACTTCTAAAGCCATTGCTACCTCTGCTGGGAGCTCAGATCCTTCTGATTTAGGCATTAGACATACTGAATATTCATTGGCTGTTGCAACACACCTGTGTGGGCTCCAGATGCATTGCTCTGTGACCCGAGCCCGCCCTATTTTGAGCCGTTGGCTCTAATCAGGTGCTTCAAAAAGCACCTCCCGCCCACCCTCGTCACTGGAATTCATGCGCCCGGCATCCTGAAAGGGGCCGGGCACGTGGATAGGGAGGGCAGCGGTGGTGGATAGGGGATGCTCATGCCCCCACAATGGACGGACCGCCCCTGTTGCCCAGACAGAGAAATGAACATAATTTACAAGTCTGAAAAAGATACAATAGTATCAAACTTACTGCAAAATGTGTCTGATCTCCATGGGTATACAAAAGCTCCAGCTTTTTGACAAGACAAGACGTAACTGGCTATGGCCTGGCACAAGACAACTTGCCGTTTTTTGTAGAAGCAAACATCAAACACGCAGTCCTTAAAGCTGCCTTCTGGGTCCAACACGTCATGGCAGGCATGAAAAGGCCCATCCTTATCTATGAGGACACCACAATCAGATTTACTGCTGCGGTACTCTTCTTCCAAATCAGTTTTTTTACCGCAGTGGGCCTTATCAAGATCAGTGCACCCACGTAAGGTTTCTACTTTCCAGCTTCGCCCAAAGATTGCCGGATTGGAGGCGATCTGACCATCCTTCATTAAAAACTCATTTCCCTTTGCACCATCAAAGTTGCCACACAGACCGCAGAGCTCTCCAGCATAGGTGCCCGGGACTGTAACAGCAAACCAACTGTTCCAGTCGTAGGAGACCTTTAAACCGAACCTTGTCTGGAGAATAGCATTAGAGGATGCTCGATAGATAGACACCTTGTCCATACCTTTGTAAACTGCAAAAGGGAGGTTGATCAAAAGCCCGTTCACCTGTAACAAGGATAGGAGAGATCACATAACAGTTGAAAAAGCTCTGTACTTTTCTAAAGCCACTGAGATGCTTCCTGATATCAGTTTGGAGGCATTTAAAGCTGAATCAGTATCAAATGTTGATGGTGCTAGAATGAAACACCTATTAAGGCACCATTCCCTTTGGTAATGCTTCTGCAAAGTATAGAGTTCTTCTATCATCCAGGAACCTTCCACGGATTAAAAGAAGACTCAGTAATGAAAGAGATCTTGGTTGTACCAAAAAAAAGGAGTATTATACATTAATTATAGATATTAAACATATTAAAAATACATGTATGATGTCAACTATATCATCAAATATTCAAATTTTTGTTTCAAATGTATACAATCGTCATTGCACAAAAGCGTGGAACATCAATGCATTTCGTATAGCTTGCTTCTTCAGGATTCACACTCACATATAAACAGTCGATTGGCTTCCAACATATGTAAAAAGCAGAAAAGGAAGAAACATGATCTGGATTACATTAGTTAACCACTTAAGGACCGAGCCTATTTTTCAGACTCAAAATAATTTTTTTTTGCTAGAAAATTACTTAGAACCCCCAAACATTATATATTTTTATACAATTTATATATGTATATTTTTTATTTTATTAATTTTTTTTATTAACACCCTAGAGAATATAATGGTGGTCATTGCAATACTTTCTGTCACACTGTATTTGCTCAGCGGTCTTACAAGCGCAGTTTTTTGGGAAAAAATACACTTTTTTGAATTAAAAAATAAGGCAACAGTAAAGTTAGCCCAATTTTTTTTAAAAATCGTAAAAGAGAATGTTATGCCGAGTAAATTGATACCCAACATGTCACACTTCAAAATTGCGCCCGTTCGTGGAATGGCGACAAACATTTACCCTTAAAAATCTCCAAAGGCAAAGTTTAAAATTTTTTAGAGGTTATCAGTTTTGAGTTACAGAGAAGGTCTAGGGCTAGAATTATTGTTCTCGCTCTAACGATTGCTGCGATACCTCACATGTGTGGTTTGAACACCGTTTTCATATGCGGGCGCTACTCACATATGGCCTCGCTTCTGCGCGCAAGCTCGTCACGGCTGGACGCTTTAATTTTTTTTATTACTATTTATTTTACTTTTTATTTTTTATTTTGACACTGTCCTTTTTAAAAAAAAAATGGGTCACTTTTATTCCTATTACAAGGAATGTAAACATCTCTTCTAATAGAAAAAAGCATGACAGGACCTCTTAAATATGAGATCTGGGGTCAAAAAGACATCAGATCTCATATTTACATGCAATAAAAAAAATAAAAAAAATAAAAACTCTTCTTTAAGAGCACTGGGCGGAAGTGACGTTTGACGTCTCTTCCACCAGTCAATGCTATGGAGCCGAGTGGGGGCCATCTTCCCCTCACTCAGCAGCCAGCCAAACAGGGGAGAGGATGCGATTGTCTCTGCCGCTACCGGTGGCTCCAGTAAGCAGCGGAGACCACCCGAGTGTGGCAGGAGGGGGAAGGCCCCTCTCCCACCCCGATAAAAGTGATCTTGCGGCGAATCCGCCACAGAGACCACTTTTATCTGAAAGCGGACCGCCCGCTGAAGAAGAGGATACCGGGGTTATGGAAGCTATCTGCCATAACAACAGTATTCCTCTTCAAACAGCCGACGTATAATGAGGGCGGGCAGTCCGTAAGTGGTTGATTTTGTTTGGTCTTTTTTTGGGGGAAGGGGCAATTATGCCCCTTACATATGTGAAGGATCCTGTTTCTTCCTTTTTCTGCTCTTTATATATGTTGGAAGTCAATCGACTGTTTATATAGGAGCCAGGATCTTGAAGAAGCAAGCTAGGCGAAACACGTTGACGTACCATTCTCTTGTGCAATGATGATTGTAGACATTTGAAACTAATTTTGAATATTTGATGATATAGCTGATTGCATATATGTTTTATAAATATTTTTAATATCTGTATTAAAGATTTTGTACCTTTTATATAATTGATGTATAATAGTCTTCTTTTTATCCGTGGAATGTTCATGGATGGTAGAAGAGCTCTATCCATTTTTTCTGCACTTAAAGCTCAGCTCTAGTCATATATAAATGAGCAATTTGTTTCATTACAAATTCATTTTTGGACGAAATTCAGCATATTCGCTCATTCGGGAAGAATCCGAATGAACGAAAGACTCTTTTGACGAATGCGTACGAAAACGAAGAACGAAAACCCCAAAGAATGAAAATCAGAAAGAACGAAAATACGAAAGAACGAAGAATGAATCAACCTACGAGTTTAACGAACTGATTACATTCAGATAATTTAGTTTTTTCGTATTTTCTATTATAATTAAATTATTACAGTTTTTATTATTATTATTATTTATTATTATACACTATTAAATTATAGGCATTGGAATTTCCTTTCAAATTTGGCTAAAGTAACTGTTAGTGAACGTAATGAATACGAACGCATCTCGAAGTTCCGAATTATCCGAAGTAACGGATGCTGTTCATAACGAATGATCCAATAAACAAAAAAAAAATACAAAAAGAAAAAAACGAATGAAAAGAAATCCAAACTAAGCACATTTTTCAGTAGTGCATGTGTCTATAAATGACTAAAATAATGCATCTCTTCGATTACCTAAATCTGACTTGTTGGTATCAACCTCTTGAAGTTGTTGGTGGTTTGTAAAATATGCACTTCATTTATGGGATGATAAAATGTCAAAGAGCTTACCAGAATCTTTCCTGGATAACGCCAACTGATTATCACAGAAAGATCATATATCATCACCCGTACTTCAGTAGGGTAAGAGACCAATCTATTAGCTCTGTTTTCATTTAGGACATGGACTTGAAAGTCCACCAGATCTCCAGTGTTGTTGCAGAGTCCTACAAGCAGGTAGACACAGGTGCCCTGGAAGTCATAATGCACACCATCGAAGGTGCGATAGTGTGGCTCTGTTGATACTGTACAAGTACTGTAAAAGTTGGGATAGCAGTCTTGGATACCATTGACCACTGTACAGGTCTCAGTAGGCTTACACGTAGTATTTTTACAATCCACATTATTGGTGTTCGGGTTACAAGTACATTGTTCCTCACACATGTCATCCCTCCAAAATGTTTCATTTGAGGCATAACGTTTTCCTTCGAAGATGCAGCCGCACTCATCTTTGGGTATGCACTTTCCTCCATCCAGCACAAATCCATCATCACATTGACAGGTCTCGATGCACGATGAGGAACAGGATGATGGCTTGATGGTGGCATCATCATTGCATGTTGGATTACAAGCGTTACCACAATGTTTGTACTGACTGTTGGCAGGACACTGCAAAGCTAAGAGCAAAGGTGGTCAGGTTCACATAAATAAGGAAGAAAAAAAAAAGAGACAAAGACATTCTGATGTGCCTTCATATGTTGCCTGCTTATTTTGGGTGAGGAACTCATAAAGTGGTTAATCCAGAGAGAGTCAGGAAATTGGCATATTCCAAAGCAGGACAGCAATGACATCCTAGTTTTTTTTTTTTCCTCACGCACTTTACATCAAATTTATCCTAAATATCATTTTCTTGCTCACCTTTATTCAGGCATGTCACCAACACATACTGGAGCATGGTGAGTCAGACCTATAGTTCTCCAACCAGCCAAGCTCACACTTCCTGCTGATTGCAACGTTGTAGGTGTGACTCAATGGATGGTGTCTCAGACCGCACTAAAGAGACCGCTGCTCTCACACAGAGAACTGAAGTCTTTTTTTACATTATACTCCAGAAGATTTGAGCTTTCTTCTATGTCTGGGGGAGACATATATGACATGCTACTAAACTGATCTACTACTATACATTGTTAAACAGCAGGGTAATGGATGCTTATTTCTGCAGCATCATTTATCTATTTTTTCTGAACCAATGAAGAATGCTGGAAACTGCCAGGGGAAGGTAAAGGAGGGAGTTTTCAGTCCAGATTGAATGTTTATTCCATTGGCAGCATGCTAGAACAGGTAAGATCTGTGCCAGCAGCTTCCCTGCACTGCTCTTCTTCAGGAAACTCTTTCTGTGTTGTAGATTTCTTCCCCTGTATTTTGCCCCCTTCTGACCCACACACGCTGTGCCCTCCCGAGCCCTGTACTGTGCCCTATTAATCCCCACATACTGTGCCCTCAAGACCCCCCTGTACCATTCCCTGCTGCCCCCCCATACTGTGTCCTCCTGACTTCTGTACTGTGCCCAACTGACTCCATGTACTGTGCCTTTTTGACCCCCTGTACTGTGCCCTGATGACCCCCCTTACTGTGCCATACTGACTCCCCTATACTGTACACTCATGATCTGTTGTATTGTGCTATGGTGACCCCCATACTGTTCCCCACACTGTGCCTAACTGACCCCCTGTACTGTACTATACTGCCCCCTGTACTGTGCCCTGCTGACCCCCTGTACCATGTCATGATGACCCCCCCCTGTACTTTGCCCTGCTAACCCCCCTGTACTGTGCACTCCTGACCACTTGTTCTGTGCTGACCCCTGTACTGTACGCAATACTGTGCCTAACTGCCCCCCTGTATACTAACCCCTGTATTGTGCCCTGCTGACCCCCCTGTACTATGCCATATTGCCCCCCCCCCCCCCCTGTATTTGTGTTGATTAGTCTTTGATTTATGTCACTTTTTCTCATTGTTTATAATCTATTTTATTGAAGGTACTAATACATTTATGTTTAGATCTAGCAACTATTTACACTTTAATTCTTGAGCGTAGGTGTACAAATAGGGGCAGCCTGGTAGGAGCCTCAGTGTATTACTTTACCCAGGGGCCCGTGATGCTATTAAAGGGGTTGTAAAGGCAGAAGGTGCATTCTACTAAGATAAAAAAAAAATTTTGTGTGTAGCAGACCCCCTCAGCCCCCCCTAATACTTACCTGAGCCCCATTTATATCCAGCGATGTCCACAAGTCCCTTGGCCATCCAGGCTCCCGCTGCTGTCAATCAAAGTCAGTTAGCCAATCAGGAGAAGGAGGGGGTGTGGCTCAACCACAGCTCTGTGTCTGAATGGACACACGGAGCTGCAGCTCGGCTCGGGTGCCCCATAGCAAGCTGCTTGCTGTGGGGGCACTGACCAGGAGGGAGGGGCCAGGAGCACAGGAGAGGGACCCGAGAAGAGGAGGATCCGGGCTGCTCCGTGCAAAACCAGCTGCACACAGGAGGTAAGTATAACATGTTTGTTATTAAAAAAAAAAAAAAAAATGAGACTTTGCAATCACTTTAAGATGGGATTTATGAGATGTCCAACAAACTTATACAGTTATTAATTCCAGTATGTGAAAGCGAGAAAAATACTGTTTATGCTAAAATGGCCAATATATCATATTGTACAATATTTATGAAAAGTCCTAGGTAAGCAGAAGTTCCCAAACTATAAAAGAAAAGCAAAGTGAGTAAAGTGTCTATATATAGCTTCATATTCTCTACTCAAATAATAAGATTTTGGGTCCTACCTGTAATGCCAAAAAGAACAAGTAACGTTTGTCGAGTTTTTACTTACGACATCCAGCCAGTGTTCTCCAGTCTCCAATCTCAACATTATTTCTTTGGCATATAGAGGCGTACGTTGCCAGGCTCTGACATAAAATTTTCTTGGATCCCCCATTCAAGCATACATCATATACACAATTGTCTACAAAAATTTGGGGGTCTATTGCTCCATGGCATTGGCTGAACGGGCCGCCCTTTGCAGAAATGAGCCCACATTTTTGGTCATCCAAATAGATTTTCTCAACGCCCGATGGGCAGACTTTGCACTCTCCATTGCAATCGTGCCAACAAGAGTTATCTCCATCGTTCACCTCCCAACTTTTGCCAAAATCAGACGGACTAGTTGCCTGAGTGCCAGATGGTGTGGCAAAATCATCCGAAGGGACCTCATTGTAGTTGCCGCACATTCCGCACACATTCTGGAAATAGCTGCTGGAAATATATATGAATAATATGGAGTTCCAGTCATATAGGACATTTAACTGGAAATCAGTCACAATACTCAAGAAGCTGCCAGACTGAAAAATGTAGATTTTATCACTGATTAAGGGAAGTCCTTGACGTTTATTGTTCACCTAGAACAAGAGGGATATAAGGGAAAGATAATAATATGATGGCCTAAAAATATGGGTATACTCTCCACAAAACTTAATATGGGTAAAAACCTCAAGAACTAAAGTCCACGGTCCACATAAAAAAGTTCATAAAATCCCGGTGGTATTCATATGTTATTGCACTCCCTTTGCCAGCTCCACCTGAGGCAGGAACGGGTCTCTGAAAGCTCAGAAAGGGAACACAATGGGGTGCCTGCTAAGTGTAGCATAAATAAATATTTTATTGGTACTAAACAGCCAAGTGCAGACTCACACGGCAATAAACTCACCTATCTGCAGCCATCTGTAAGGTGTTGAGGTGAACCCGCCTGGAGAACCGCTTATATCAGTTGCAGCCAGTAGATGGATAAATGAAGAGCAGAGTCCACCAATCCCAGAAGAAAGGAGAACCCCCCCTGGAGTGTTGAGACAAATATTATATCACACCTTGGCGGGCCTGTTGCTATTAATGCATTTAGGGGCTCTATTGGCTCTTGAATTTTGAATTTGTTTGACAAAGGAGCCAACAGAGTTCCAAAACATGTTAATATAGCAACAGGCCCGCCTAGGCATGACGTTGTATCCCTTTCCAAACTCCAGGGTGGTTTCTCCTTCCTTCTGGGATCGGCTGGACTCGGCTCTCCATTTACCCATCTACTGGCTGCACGCTATTAACCGCTATATGCAGTTCCCCAGGCAGACTGACCTCAACACCTTAGAGGTGGCTGCAGATAAGCGGGTTTATTCTATTGTCGTGTGAATCTGCATTTGGCTTATTAGTACCAATAACATATTTTTTTTTTTTTTATGCTACACTTGTGTTCATTTTCTGTGATTTTTCAAATACATTTATTCAGCTACACTATATGGCCAAAAGTACAGGCCCAATTTGGTGTAGAGGAACCAGGGTGGCCTGCACAGGACCTCAACCTGGCTGAAAATGTTTGGGATGAATTGAAATGCAGTTTGCAAGCCCGTCTTCTCATCCTAACATCAGTACCTGACCTCAAAAACGGGCAAAAATTGCTACACACACTCAAAAATGTTGTGTAAGATCTTCCCAGAAGGAAGGTAGGAGGCTTCTAAAACTGCAAAGGAGAGCCCTACTTCATATTAATGTCCATGGTTTTAAATCGAATGTCCAAAAAGCTCATATAGGTGTCATGGTAGGGTGTCTGCAAACCTTTGGCCACTTTGGATATGCATAAGCTTGGTCACTTACCATTACAAACCCAAAGTCATTTCTCACTACATTTATAACATTATTTTCTTGAGGGTATAGAATCTTGACAGTCACATTACTGACGTAAGAAACTTGAGTGTTGCCTCGGTTTTCATTCTTGGCCTCGATACTAAAATTGGTGAGGTTGCTGTCATTGCCGCAAGTCGTGACGATTGTATAGGTGCAAGTGCCCTGGAAGTCATAAGAGAGGCCGTCAAAAGTTTTATAATGAGGGTCACCGACTGTGTGACAATTGACTTCGGAGACTGGCACACAGGTAGGTATTCCATTGACCATTTGGCATTCTTCTCTGGCTCGACATTGTTTATCGTTGCAGGGTGGCTTAGAATAGACTGTGGTAGATGTAGTTGATTTTATTGTCTGCAGTTCTGTAGACAAAGTTTTGTAATGGATGGGCGTTGTAGTTGTAGTTGTTGTTGTTGTTGTCTGCGGTTCTGTAGATAAAGTATTGTAATCGTTGGGTGTTGTAGTTGTTGTTGTCTGCGGTTCTGTAGATAAAGTATTGTAATCGTTGGGTGTTGTAGTTGTTGTTGTCTGCAGTTCTGTAGATAAAGTATTGTAATCGTTGGGTGTTGTAGTTGTTGTTGTCTGCAGTTCTGTAGATAAAGTATTGTAATCGTTGGGTGTTGTAGTTGTTGTTGTCTGCGGTTCTGTAGATAAAGTATTGTAATCGTTGGGTGTTGTAGTTGTTGTTGTTGTCTGCAGTTCTGTAGATAAAGTATTGTAATCGTTGGGTGTTGTAGTTGTTGTTGTTGTCTGCAGTTCTGTAGATAAAGTATTGTAATCGTTGGGCGTTGTAGTTGTTGTTGTCTGCAGTTCTGTAGATAAAGTATTGTAATCGTTGGGTGTTGTAGTTGTTGTTGTTGTCTGCAGTTCTGTAGATAAAGTATTGTAATCGTTGGGTGTTGTAGTTGTTGTTGTCGGCAGTTCTGTAGATAAAGTATTGTAATCGTTGGGTGTTGTAGTTGTAGTTGTTGTTGTCTCCAGTTCTGTAGATAAAGCATTGTAATAATTGGTTGTAAGACTGTTTGTAAATCATTATTTTCTTGCTTAACAGATGAAAATAACCTTGTAACAAAATGCAATAATACAACAAATATTATGAGTTTGTTATTTAAAAACATCAGTAAATGATAGAGCTGCACGATTCTGGCCAAAATGAGTATCACAATTTTTTTGATTGGAATTAAAAGATCACAATTCTCGCGACGTAAAATCTTTCACATTATACAGAAAAAACTGGGCTAACTTTACTGTTTTTTTTTTTTAAATTCATTAAAGTAATTTTTTCCACAAAAATTGCATTTGAAAGATCGCTGCGCAAATACAGTCTGACATTAAATATTGCAACAACCACAATTTCACTCTCCTGGGTCTCTACTAAAATATATATATATATAATGTTTGGGGGTTCTAAGTAATTTTCTAGCAAAATAAAAAAAAAAATGATTTTAACGTGAAACCAACAAACGTCAGAAAAAGGTTTAGTCGTTAAACTTCCCTCATTTACACACAAAGTCTTTTCCTTTGACAAATTGTTACAATGTTTATACTTAAGTTTCACTGCTAAAGAATGTTGTGATTCTTGGCAGACTGCCCGTTTTCTTTTTTTTCCTCCTTTCTTTTGACGGCTGTGGCTTCAGAAGAGCAGAGAGAATTCTTTGCATAGCAAGAATCGTGAAACACTTTTGTCAAGATTGCAACGGGGAAAAGAATTGCGATAACGATTCTTGATGATTAATAGTGCAGCTCTAGTAAATGACCATTGGTTTGTTTCAACATTTTTTTTTTTCATTGAACATTATTATTTAATTAAATGGTTTACAACTCTATGATCCATGTTACTGTTATTGTTATTACCTATATTGCTGCAGGTGACAACTCCATTTATTATCTGACATAATTCATTTATTCCACAGCTGGTACTCTCACAGACCAAGGTGCTTGATGGATTGCATGAGCATATTTGAGTGCAGTTCTTGGATAAGACATGTTCTTCCAGCTGATTTCAATAGAAAGAAGAGAGATAGAGAGAGGTAATGTGCAATGAGTATCCTTCAAGTCCATCAATTATTCTATATTATTGTTTAGTGTTGGGTAAATGGTCTGGCCCGAGCATAAGTTTGGGCCGAACACCCAAATTTGCAGAGGGTTCGGCGGGTGCATTCTGCACCCCGATTGGGCAAAGCTTTGCCCAGTCAGGGCGCAGTAAAAGCTGGTTGTTAAGGAGTGGGGCTGGATTCCGATAAGCCCCCCGCCCGCAGACCCCCACAACCACAGCCCAGGAATGTGGGGAAGAGCCCCTTGTCCCCATCATGATAGGGACAAAGTGGTTTGGGGTGCACCCCCAAGCCCCCTGCTATGTTGAGAGCGTGTGGCCTGGTATGGTTCAGGAGGGACAGGGGGGATTGCTTGCCCCCCCCCCTTCCTGACCTGTCAGGCTGTGTGCTCAGATAAGGGTCTGGTATGGATTTTGGGGGGATCGTACGCCATTTTTTTCTTTCTTTTTTTCTTTTCAATAGCTGGGTGCCGGCAATTGCAATGGCAAGTCAATTCAAATGTGATTTGACTCGTTTTTGTTTTTCTTTAGAAATGTAATTTTTGCTGCAGCAGGTTCTATACAAGGTGTTCCACTTTACAGGCAGAATTAGGGGACTCCCAGGCACTATATTTAAAGAAATTGTTCTGTTTTATTGTTGCACATTATGCATCATTAAAATCACTGCTCTTGGAAAAAAAGATTGTTTTAAAAAAAATTGCATTGATACATGTCCCCCAGGGCAGTACTCGGACCCCAATACCCCTTTTATGGCCAATTACTTTCATATAAGCCATCAAAATGGGCCCTTTTGATTTTTCCTGTTCAGCTCCCATAGACTTCTATGGGGTTCACCGTTCGGGTTAGAACCTTTCCCCTGTTTGGGAGTTCTGCTGCGAACCGAACAGGGGGGGCATTTGGACCATCTCTATTGTTGTTGTTATTATTATTATTATTATTGTTATTATTATTTTTGGCTTGGAGTAAGAAAAGGTTAGTGTGTATATGTCCCCACTGGGAAAATGAGAAAACTTTCACATGGTTACAGTGTAGAATGATCGCGCTATTGTCATTCAAAGTGTGACAGCACTGAAAGCTGAAAAATGGCCTGGGCAGGAAGGGGGTGAAAGTGCCTTGTAGGTAAGTGGTTAAGCACGTGATTAGAGCCAGAGGCTCTAATAAGCTTCAAAAAAGAGTGGGCTCGGAGCGCAGAGCACTGCGTTCCGAGCCCACCCAGTTGTGTGATAATAGCGAATGAATATTCGCTATCGCCACACTGATCCTTCTTCCGGCCAATCAGGAAGCGGGTCTTGAGACCCGTCACCCAATCGGCTGAAAGGACAGGTGATATTATTGGACACCTAGAAGGAGGAGGGAGGAGACGCACGGTGGAAGCCGCCATGATGTAGAAGAGTAGGAGAGGACACAGGAGCCACCGCCCACCTCCGTAGGAGCTCGCAACCCGCCTGCTGCAACCTGGATGGGGTAAGTTCCGGGCTTGACGACCATCCGCTGACCAACTGACTGACCTACCTGGAGCATAGTTGTTTGCCCCCCCCTTCAAAAAAAACACCAGCCGCCACTGCCCAGTCCTCCTCTTTTTGGGTCCCCCTTCAGCGGTCCTGGCTCTTCCCCGGCCTTTTGCTATGGGGGCATTCGAGCAGGCTTTCCCCCAATCCACGCTCCTGTGAATGGACATTGTCCATTCACACACACAGAGTGTGGCTCAGCCCCACCCTCTCTCTCATCTCATTGGTTCACTGGCTGTGATTGACAGCAGCTGGAACCAATGGCTCCCACTGCTGTGTGAGCCAACAAGGAGAGAGAGACCCGGGAGAACAGCTGCTTTCATACACGTTGCTGGATTGAGATTGGGGCACAGGTAAGTATGAATGGGGGGGGATGGGGAGTGAGCTGCACCCAGAAGGTAAAAAAAACCTTGAGTCTTTAGAACCATTTCAAAGTTACCCTCTACAGTATCTGATCGTTTGATCAATCACCCTACCTGTTATACAAACCTTGTAATAAATTCCATTTTCAAAGCAGCCACACTTGTCCATCGGAACATAACCTTTCCCATCAAAGAAGTAGCCATCATTACTTGTGCATCCCTCGGAACAATAGGAAGGGAGCTTGTCTGTAAATCTGGTACAATGTGTAGCAACGACATCAGAACAAAGATCATATTGGCTGTTGGGTGGACAGCGGAAGGCTGTTTAAAACAAAAATCAACAGAAAACACAAAATTTTAAGTTCAAACGTTTAAAGCTGAACTCCAAGAAAAACAAAAAAATCCATTCTTTCTGTGGGGCTACTCCTTCACTGCAAGGATTACATATTTGTTTACAGTATGTGGAAGGTACCGGGAAAAATATTTACACAAAGCCACAAATTTTCATTGTGCAACATTACAACCTTCTAGCTGCCAACCTTCTAACAATCAATGACATCATCGGTTGATAAGGAGGATGTCAGTCACCTGCATAGCATCCTTGTTTGACCCTCCCCTGCCTCTGTCCATCAGCTTTGGGGTCACATTAGCTCAGTGATGGAGAACAACGGAGAAAGAAAAACATTGGAATACTAGTCAGTACTAGTTTGCACCTCTTATGCCGCAACAAGTGGACTTTGTGGCATACTTTGCCCGGCGGACTTTTCGACGGACCTTACGACGGACTTTCTGAATGAACGGACTTGCCTACACACAATTAACCAAAGTCCGACGAATTTGTATGTGATGACGTACGACCGGACTAAAACAAGGAAGTTCATAGCCAGTAGCCAATAGCTGCCCTAGCGTGGTTTTTTTGTCCATCGAACTAGCATACAGACGAGCGGACATTTCGACCGGACTCGAGTCCGTCGGACAGATTTGAAACATGTTTCAAATCTAAGTCCGACAAACTTTTGAGAAATAAAAGTCTGCTGGAGCCCACACACGATCGAATTGTCCGACAGACTCCGGTACGCCAGAAAAGTTTGCCGGAAAGTCCGCTCGTGTGTACGCGGCATAACATTGGGTGTCCTACGTGTGAGGCTGTTGCGGCACTTAGAATAGTTTTTACATTTTAGAATGGGGTGCCTTAAGACAGTCCATAGTTTTAAAGGATGCCTCAAGACTGTCCATGATTTTGAAGGGTGCCTCGAGATTGTCTATAATTTTAAAGGGTGCCTTGACCAAAAAAAAAGGTTGAGAAACACTGCCCAAGACATGAACAACCTTTACATTGTTGGGGCAGTCTCACCACAAGGGAGGCTTTTTTCCCCAAAGATAAGCCTTAATTTCCTCCAGACAGTCCTTAGTTTTAAAGGATGCCTCAAGACTGTCCATGATTTTGAAGGTTGCCTCGAGATTGCCTATAATTTTAAAAGGTGCCTTGACCAAAAAAAAGGTTGAGAAACACTGCCAAAGACATGAACAACCTTTACATTATGGGGCAGTCTCACCACAAGGGAGGCTTTTTTTCCCCAAAGATAGGCCTTCATTTCATCAAGACAGTGTATAGTTTTAAAGGATGCCTCAAGACTGTCCATGATTTTGAAGGGTTCCTCAAGATTGTCTATAATTTTAAAGGGTGCCTTGAGCAAAAAAAAGGTTGAGAAACACTGCCCAAGACATGAACAACCTTTATATTGTTGGGGCAGTCTCACCACAAGGGAGGCTTTTTTCCCCAAAGATAAGCCTTAATTTCCTCCAGACACTCAATAGTTTTAAAGGATGCCTCAAGACTGTCCATGATTTTGAAGGGTGCCTCGAGAATGTCTATAATTTTAAAGGGTGCCTTGACCAAAAAAAAAAAGGTTGAGAAACAATGCCCAAGACATGAACAACATTTACATTGTGGGGACAGTCTCACCAAAAGGGAGGCTTTTTTCCCCAAAGATAAGCCTTAATTTCCTCCAGACATTCCTTAGTTTTAAAGGATGCCTCAAGACTGTCCATGATTTTGAAGGTTGCCTCGAGATTGCCTATAATTTTAAAGGGTGCCTTGACCAAAAAAAAGGTTGAGAAACACTGCCAAAGACATGAACAACCTTTACATTATGGGGGCAGTCTCACCACAAGGGAGGCTTTTTTTCCCCAAAGATAGGCCTTCATTTCATCAAGACAGTGTATAGTTTTAAAGGATGCCTCAAGACTGTCCATGATTTTGAAGGGTTCCTCAAGATTGTCTATAATTTTAAAGGGTGCCTTGACCAAAACAAAAGGTTGAGAAACACTGCCCAAGACATGAACAACCTTTACATTGTTGGGGCAGTCTCACCACAAGGGAGGCTTTTTTCCCCAAAGATAAGCCTTAATTTCCTCCAGACAGTCCTTAGTTTTAAAGGATGCCTCAAGACTGTCCATGATTTTGAAGGGTGCCTCGAGATTGTCTATAATTTTAAAGGGTGCCTTGACCAAAAAAAGGTTGAGAAACACTGCCCAAGACATGAACAACCTTTACATTGTGGGGACAGTCTCACCAAAAGGGAGGCTTTTTTCCCCAAAGATAAGCCTTCATTTCCTCAAGACAGTGTATAGTTTTAAAGGATGCCTCAAGACTGTCCATGATTTTGAAGGGTTCCTCGAGATTGTCTATAAATTTAAAGGGTACCTTGACCAAAACAAAAGGTTGAGAAACACTGACCAAGACATGAACAACCTTTACATTGGGGGGACAGTCTCACCAAAAGGGAGGCTTTTTCCCCCAAAGATAAGCCTTCATTTCCTCAAGACAGTGTATAGTTTTAAAGGATGCCTCAAGACTGTCCATGATTTTGAAGGGTTCCTCGAGATTGTCTATAAATTTAAAGGGTGCCTTGACCAAAACAAAAGGTTGAGAAACACTGACCAAGACATGAACAACCTTTACATTGGGGGGACAGTCTTACCACAAGGGAGGCTTTTTTTCCCCAAAGATAAGCCTTAATTTGCCAAAACAGCACACTCTCATAGTGCACAAAAAAAATGCACAAAAAGGCATAGAGGATTTGACTGCATTCGCTGGTTGTACTCTAACATACCACAATGTGGGCAACATATCACAGTATCAGGTAATTAAGATTTTATTTGGCTCAAATTTAGGGTTTTGGGTTCTGTTCAATTTAAAGTGGTATTAAAGATTTGGCTTTTTTTTTTAATAACAAACATGTCATACCTACCTGCTATGAGTAATGGTTTTGCACAGAGCAGCCCAGATCCTCTTCTTCTTGGGTCCCCCACTGGTGCTCCTGACCCCTCCCCCTTGACCAGTGCCCCCCATAGCAAGCCGCTTGCTATGGGGGGCACTAGCGCTTGCTCCCTTCTGAGCTCCCTTCTATGCATTCATAAGACACACAGAGCCGTGGCTCTGCCCCGCCACTGCCCCCGCTTTCTCTTAATTGGCTCACTGGCCCGCCGCTGTCTCAGACAATGAGGAGAGGGAGTCCTGGTGATGCACATCACTGGATTGAGAGGATGGACATCACTGGATTGAGAAGAGGCTAAGGTGAGTATTGGGGGGGGTGGGCAGCACACAGAAGGTGTTTTACCTTCATGCATAGAATGCATAAAGGTAAAAAAACCTTAATGAAAAACATAAATGGAAGGCGCGCACACCTAGTGCATTACCAAAGATAATTTAATAATAAGAATGTTTTATATAAAAAGTGGGTACTCACAACATGCAACGAACAAAAGGCCATAAAAACAATGTATGGTAGCCAATCAGCTTCTTAGGCTGGCCATACATGGTCGAATTTCCAAAGAACTTTCTTTTGAAAATCCGAAAATTTGTGCGTTTTGTGATCCGATGGCGCCACCGTTGATTTAGAAATTCGGCCAACCAAGTCTTCAATTTCACCTCATGTTGCTATAGAAAAGAATTTTCGTGGCTGAGAATCTTTTTTTCTTTCTGGGAATTTCTTTTCTTGCACATGCGTATTTTTTTTTTCGATTTACATTTCTCGTACGATTCTCCCATCATTGATTAGAAAAATCGTTCGTTTTTCAAAAAATTTCTAACATGTCCGATTACTCAAATTTCATTGCTGCGCGAAAATCGGCTGTTGCTGCAGCCCACTAATGGTTCTAAATACGACCGGAAATTCTTAGATAAGATTTTCAAAAGAAAATTCTTTCGAAATTCGACGTATGTATGGCCTGCCTAACTTCCGCTTGTTCAATTACACTTTGACATAAAACCTGGAAGCTGATTGGTTTCTCTGCACAGCTGCACCAGATTTCGCACTCTCCAGTTTTAGTAAATCCCCCCGGCCAATTCTTTTGATGCGCCTGGAATGTAATTAGTTTACCTAAACTGAAACTTCACTTGAACCAATAATAAGAACTGGTTTTCATTTTTTCTAACTGGATTTTTTTATAAATCCTTTTTTTTTTAATGCATCTTACTCACGGCAGAATGTTTCCGTCCTCCATCCCTGAATGACAACATCGGCCATTTGACACGCTGATACATAACTCTGAATACTCTGGCACAGAATCGTTAGGTCTCCCAGACTGGAACACATGTCCAACACACAATTGTTAAAATAACTCTCGGGACTTATAATAGGAAAGCAATGACTTAATTCCGGGGAGGAATTTAGGAAGCCGCAGTAGGCATCAGACTCAAATTCTTCTTTCTTTTCGATGTCACAAACCGGGCATTCATTTCCAGGTTTACCGCATCCATCGTCACACTTTTCCCCGGGAATTGGTGCCTTCCAGGATGCGGCAAAGCTAATGGCCTCCGGGGCCGTGGTCTTGTCTGGTAGTTTATAGTCGTCAGTCTTTTCACCGTTGTAATTGCCACACAAACCATTTAACTGCGCCTTATAATTCTCTGGAACCATGACTACCAGACTATAGACTAAGTCATAGCTGAGCTTAACAGAAAAATCTGTGTCAAGGTTTACTTTGTTGCCATGCTGATAGGCTATGATCTTGCCATTTTCTAAATTTATTGGTAGATTGTGCCAAATGCCATTGACCTAAGGAGACAAATTGGAGCAGAATGTAGCGCATTAGTTAGTATAAACAGAGCCAGTAAAATTGAATATGCACACAAAGCCATTTCATTTTTGTAAATATTTGATACAGTGAATCAAGAGATAAATTCTGGATACAGTGAATCAAGAGATAAATTCTATCAGGGACCCCAAAAGTGGGATTTTGCCTCCTCTCTTTCCAAATAGCCTTTAAGAAGGTGTGGATTTTTTGCACTGAAGCCACCCAGCTAATTAATCAGGTAAAGGTAACACCAAAATGTATTCTTGCATGTTCCTCGGACAAACCAAGCTTATGAGTCCTCTTGCAAACAGTCAATAAAAATCGAAATATACCTATACATACTTGGCTCAAACAGACCTTTTTTTTCGATTGGAAAGCACTGGTACTCCATACCAGCATCTCCAGCCCTGGCCTTGTGCTCATCAACATTCTCCTGTCACTTGTGTAGCACCCCCTTGTGTACACAGTTGGGTAGTGTAGGCACATGTATTTGGGCTTCACTGCAGCCAATGGAGCCAGGATTAATTGGGGTCATGTACAGATCAGCTGGCAGGCTCTGAGGGCTGAGCCTCTGTCGCCTCCCCCTGGCTTCTGGAAGCTTCCAGAAAGTTCCAGCACTTAGTGAGTGGAGGGATGTACTGTAGATAGAAGCCTGAATATTTATAGGAGCTTTACCAATCCCTGGGTAAGTACGGCCCAAAAGAGTGGAGAGTTTGCCATAAATGCTCAGGAGCCTGGCCATATGGGGAGAGAATCCAGGCCCGCTGAGGCCTGGAGGGAACCCCTACGCTGTATCCTGGCCTAGGCCGACAAGGCCCAGGCCTAGGGCAGCACTTTGCAGGGGGGCAGTATGGAAAGAGTCCCTGCACTGTTAGTGTAGCACCAGTCTTATGGGGCGGACTGCTCTGAGGGGAAAATTAGTCTAGCGCCCCCATAAAGCAGCCTCACTGCTTCTGATATGCGGGTGGCTGGCATTCCGCAACTGTGGGCGGGTGCCTCTTCTAATTTTGACTGTCCTCTCATCCTGGACCACAAACCTTCCTCACTGTGCTATATGTTTTCTGCTGCACCATTGGCATGGTTATATCTTCTTAGTCCTCTCCATAAAATTATCAGAAATTTGTGCTTAAAGTAGAACTATAGGCAACACTTTTTTTTTTTCTTCATTTTGGATAGAGTAAGGGAGGGTTATAACCCCTGTCAGTATATTTTTACCATCCCTGTCCCATTGCAGAGGTTTCCCTTCACTTCCTGTCCCATAGCCAAACAGGAAGTGAGAGGAAATCTATGCAAATTAAGGGAATCCATTGCCCCTATCCCCAGGCCCTCAGAACTAGTGCCGCCACTCGAAAATTTCAGGGTAGGTCTTAAACAGCAAGGGGTGTGACCTTGACAGGAAGAGATGGGTCATATTTAAATTAGGGGGTGCATGAGTTTAGTCAGGCCTAGGGCAGCACAAAACCTAAATACACTACTGGGGGACCCCTGTGCTGGGTGGGCTTTGCCTCCAGGCAGAAGATGCCAGAAAGAGAGAGAGAGAAAGAGAGACGGTGTTCTGAGAGAAAGGAGAAAAAAAGCTGAGAGGAGCCCATGTTCCCCTTCAGTCTCATCTTGACTGATTGAGACACCCTGGCAAGCAAGCGGGACATGAACAGCAGAAGGACTGGGGGAGAGGCAGCCAGATGCAATACCCAGCTAGTCATTCGGAAGGGACAGTCATTGCCAACCTTCAACCCCTGCTTGGGATAATCTTGTGCTAATGTACCAGTGCTGGGATTGGTATTAGAAGTGCCATACCAGTCTGCTGAAAGTAATTTCCCCTGGGAACACACTGCCAAAGTTTATGCTAAGAAGACAGTATAGCCACAGTGGTCCTCAAACTTCTTCTACACTTTTTAACCCCCAAAGCCTACACGGAAGATTGCAGCCAAGTACAATTTTCAGCTAGCTTTTACAGAGACAGTATACAAATATCTTCTACTTTGCTTGTGGTGTTCTCAGTTGAAGCCAGGTGCACTGGCATTTTCAGGAAAGACAACAGTCATTCTGGAGGAAATGCAGTCTGGGATTTTTGCTAGAAGTCTGTGATCACTCAAGTTGTCCTCAAAGTTCTATATTGACCAAGTTCTGGGCATACCATAACCACCCTAACCCCATCCAAGTTATTTAACCTAATAAATTCCAAAAAAACAAAGCCCTTGGACTGTTTTTCTGACTACGTGTGTCTGCTAAAAATGCATGTTGGCTGGCTGTGCAGACAAAGAGGGGCCTAAAATCCAGCAGCTCCTAAGGGGATAGTGCTACACAATTGTTAACAGAGAAACTGGCTGATTAAGTTTTCCACTACTTGCTTCCTCTGCCATCAACTAAATGGGGTCTTTCCTACACACGTCACAGTGAAAATAGGACAGAGTCTCAGAACCTTTACTTCATCTAAAAAACAAAATAAAAACTTGTGTTGGTCTTTAAAGTATTGAGGTTCATTCTACAATACCTTAATTCTTTCATCCATGTCTTGTTGGAGAGATACGATGTAACCATAAACAAATACATCAACCAATGTTTTCCCCAGTTTCTCATTTTTCACAGTGATGATAAAGGGTATTAAATCGGGATTCGATGTGTTGGTTTGGACAAGCGTATAGGTGCAGGTGCCATAAAGATTAAAAGCTAGCCCATCAAAAGACGTATAGTGGGAACCACCGAATATGGAACACTCAGCCAATCGAATTGGTTGGCACTTCATGACTCCTTCGATGACTTTGCACTCCTCGTACGGCTCACAGGAGGAAGGCTCACAACTAATCTCCCCATCCTCTGTACAGCTGCACTTCTGGGTGCAAAACTGATTGAGAAATGTTTCACCAAGCTCGTAATAGACGTCCTCATGAGTGCAGCCACACTGGTCCATAGGGACGCAGATATCACCACCAAGAATAAAGCCATCATCACAGGCACAACCCTCAGAACACATTGGGTTGCAGTCCAGTGGTGAAGAAAGAGTAAAACATGTTGGGGGGCATCCAGATGCACAAATGTCATAGTGGCTATGTGGACCACATGTTGGACCTAAAAAAAACAAAAAAAAACACAAGAGAACTTCAACGTCCCACAGTGAAATATTTCCTCCTGATGAAGAAAAAATGAATATACATTGATGAGTCCTGGTTTTTCAAGTCACTTGTTTTATCAAAGGAACCTGGATGAATCTATCTCTGTTGTTAGACTTCCTCCTTACTGACATCTGTACAAATGACCCAGTTTTGGTTACACTGTTCCACTATTTCTGCATCTCACCATGCTTCCTTTCTGCTATTCAGTTCACTTTACACCACTAAATCCTTTAAATGTGTTCTGGGCGTATTTTTAGGGACTGTAGTAGCAAGGCACTGGACACAGACCCTTAACCAATGAAATACACTTATGCGGCGTACACACAACCGGTTTTGACATCGGAATACACTCCGAAGGTTTCTCCGACGGAACTCCGATGGAATTCCGCTCAAGCGGTCTTGCCTACACACGGTCACACCAAAGTCCGACCATCTAGAACGAGGTGACGTACAACACGTACGACGCGACTAGAAAAAGGAAGTTCAATAGCCAGTAGCCAATAGCTTCCATCTCGTACTTACTTCAGAGCATGCGTCGTTTTTGATCCGGCGGAAGAGCATACAGACGAGCGGTTTTCCCGATAGGAATTGGTTCCGTTGGAAATATTTAGAACATGTTCCATTTGTAGGTTTGTCAGAATTTTCAAAAAAAAAAGTCAGATGAGGCACACACACGATCGGAATAGATGATGAAAAGCTTCCGTCGGACTTTTTCTCATGTGTTTCTCATTTTTTCTCATTCCGCTCATGTGTACGCGGCATAAGTTTTTTTTTTAGGCTAATGTCTTGGATTTGGCGACTCTCCACAAAGTGCAGGGGGACCAAGAGATAAGGGTCACCCAACTTGGAAGGTCCACATATAGTTAAGCTAAAAACAGTGCCAAACGAATTTCCTACAAGTCCATAGTATTTTGTTATTTCCACACGTGACAACCGGGAAGCAAAACGCAGCTATTATAGCTTCTGGATTTATAAATCTAGACCAGGAGATAAATAAGTGAGTGATCATTCCGGTGTCCGCCACACAGCAATGTGTATTTAGAAGGAATTTTTTATGCTTTTTTTTGTCTCAATTATACTGGTTATATACTTAATACTCCAGTCTTCTTCCATTAAGAACACCCTATTCGACATACACATTACAGTGTACATTAAAGTGTACTGCATGTCCAGTCAAATGTACCCCCAAATAGAGGCGTAACTAGAACCTTCAGGGACCCGGTGCAAGAAACCATAAAACCCAGGGACCCTTACTTCCATTGTGGGGACCTTTGTTACCTTCCCACAAAGGGACCCTTTCACATGTTCCTCAGCTGGCCCCCTTCCTGCTATCTTGGGCCTCCCCATGGTGTTTTTGAAACATCAGGGCTTAATAGCAAGTGTGATCTTTGTGACTCTGGTAGTTCCGTCACTGCTCCCAAACCTTTGTATCTCCTACTAGAACATGTCCATGTTTCTTTTTTCTCAATACTGTAGTATGAAACAGCTGTTATTGCTCCTTGGCATATCATTACTTGCAGGGGCAGATTTTGTGATGTCATTTTATACTGAATGAGGCATACCTCCAAAACTACCATAAACAGAAGTTAGGAGCTTATTGGATTTTTGACAGGTATTTTTCTATACTTAGCATTTTTTTAAGGGATAAAACATGGAAAATTGTGAATGTATTGCAAAGATTTATTTATTCGATTTTTTAAAGCACCCAAACATTGAACTGGACCGTGGGACAGGTGAGTTTCTGTTCAGCAGTTAAACTTTTTGTAGCTTCTGACTTTTAATAAACACAGAAATGGGTGGAACTCCACTTTAAGTTTGCCCTGACTTATACTTTAAGAACATAACACATTTTTAATGTCTAAAAAGCTATACAATAGAATTAACTTACTGCAAAAATGATCTGTTCTCCATGGGTATACATGAGCTCCAGCCTCTTGACAAGACAAGACATAACTGACTATGACCTTGCACAAGACATCTTGTCGTTCCTTGTAGAAGCATGCATCAAAAACGCAGTCTTCAAAACTACCTTTGGGGTCCAACACGTCATGGCAGGCACGAAAAGGCCCATCCTTATCTATTAGGACACCACAACCAGATTTACTGCTGCGGTACTCTTTTTCCCAATCTGCCTTTTTCGGGCAGTGGGCCTTATCATCTTCAGTGCACCCATGTATGGTTTGTACTTTCCAGCTTTGTCCAAAGATTGTTGGATTGGCAGCGATCTTACCATCCCTCATTACAAACTCATTTCTCTTTGAACCGTCCAAGTTGCCACACAGACCACAAAGCTCCCCAGCATAGGTGCCTGGAACTTTGACAGCAACTCGACTGTCCCAGTTGAAGGAGACCTCTAAACCAAACCTTGTCTGCAGAAGAGCTTTAGAGGATGCTCGATAGACAGACACCGTGTCTGTACCTTTGTCAACAGCAAAAGGGAGGTTGATCAAAATCCCGTTCACCTGTAATAGGTAAAGGAGAAATTACAACACATTTTAAAGAATTGCGTATGTTGCTAAAGCCACTGAGATGGTTCCAGATATAGGTTTGAAGGCATTTAAAGATGAAGTCAAGTTCAAGAATACTCGTGACCTGACTCCACCTTACCAACCACTCAGTGTCTTCCACCCCTCTCTGCTGATCCCTCCATTGGCTCCCGCTCACCCAACAAATACAATTCAAAATACTAAGAGCACCTTACAAAGCCACCCACAACTCCGCCCCCCCACTAGAGATGTGCACAATGGAAAAATTTGTTTAGTTTCATTTCAGATTTGTTTGTGAAGTTAAAGTGATTAGCAGGGCAATAACTTCTCCACAGGATGTGGAAACCTTGCAAGAAGATCTGAACAAATTAATGGGGTGGGCAACTACATGGCAAATGAGGTTCAATGTAGAAAAATGTAAAATAATGCATTTGTGTGGCAAAAATATGAATGCAATCTATACACTGGGGGGAGAAGCTCTGGGGGGAATCTAGGATGGAAAAGGACCTAGGGGGTCCCTAGTAGATGATAGGCTCAGCAATGGCATGCAATGCCAACCTGCTGCTAACAAAGCAAACAGAATATTGGCATTAAAAAGGGGATCAACTCCAGAGATAAAACGATAATTCTCCCGCTCTACAAGACTCTGGTCCGGCTGCACCTGGAGTATGCTGTTCAGTTCTAGGCACCAGTCCTCAGGAAGGATGTACTGGAAATGGAGCGAGTACAAAGAAGGGCAACAAAGCTAATAAAGGGTCTGGAGGATCTTAGTTATGAGTAGGGATGAGCTTCGTGTTCGAGTCGAACCCATGTTCGACTCGAACATCGGCTGTTCGACCGTCCGTCGAATTGCGAACGATATGGGCCGTTCGCGCCAAATTCGTGTGGCGCGTCACGGCCCATAATTCACTGCGGCATCGCAGTGCATTGCTGGCTGATGATTGGCCAAGCATGCACTATGACCCGCATGCTTGGCCAATCACAGCGCCGCCTGAACAGAGAGCCGTAATTGGCCAAAGCCAAGGAGGCTTTGGCCAATTATGGCTCAGGGGATTTAGTACACGCCCCACACTATATAAGGCCGCCTGCACGGCGGCCCTGTGTAGTGTGTGTTCCGGCGTTGAAAGAGATAGACAGAGAGACAGTGTTTGATTTGAGTTAGATAGATTAGGCAGAACAGTCAGTCAGTTAGCTGCACTTACAGTGTATTGTGTATATATATGCATCCCAGGTGTTGCATATATATATATACACTGTATTCAGTTTAGCTAGATCCGTTCCTGTTATCTTCTATCTAGACTATTTACATTCAGTGCAGTGTGTCCTGCTCACAGTGTTCAGCTAGATCCGTTCCTGCTATTTACATTCAGTACAGTGCTTCCTGCTCACAGTGTTCAGCTAGATCCGTTCCTGCTATTTACATTCAGTGCAGTGCGTGCTGCTCACAGTGTTCAGCTAGATCCGTTCCTGCTATTTACATTCAGTGCAGTGCGTGCTGCTCACAGTGTTCAGCTAGATCCGTTCCTGCTATTTACATTCAGTGCAGTGCGTCCTGCTCACAGTGTTCAGCTAGATCCGTTCCTGCTATTTACATTCAGTGCAGTGCGTCCTGCTCACAGTGTTCAGCTAGATCCGTTCCTGCTATTTACATTCAGTGCAGTGCGTGCTGCTCACAGTGTTCAGCTAGATCCGTTCCTGCTATTTACATTCAGTGCAGTGCGTCCTGCTCACAGTGTTCAGCTAGATCCGTTCCTGTTATCTTCCTACTGACAGGCAGGCTTGTCTGGTTACAGTATATAAAGCTACCTGAAGAAAATTACAGGTGTTCTTTTTGATCCTATTAGTACCACGGTCAGGCAGCTAGACTATTTACATTTAGTACAGTGTGTCCTGCTCACAGTGTTCAGCTAGATCCGTTCCTGTTATTTACATTCAGTGCAGTGTGTCCTGCTCACAGTGTTCAGCTAGATCCGTTCCTGCTATTTACATTCAGTACAGTGCGTGCTGCTCACAGTGTTCAGCTAGATCCGTTCCTGCTATATACATTTAGTGCAGTACGTCCTGCTCACAGTGTTCAGCTAGATCCGTTCCTGTTATCTTCCTACTGACAGGCAGGCTTGTCTGGTTACAGTATATAAAGCTACCTGAAGAAAATTACAGGTGTTCTTTTTGATCCTATTAGTACCACGGTCAGGCAGCTAGACTATTTACATTTAGTACAGTGTGTCCTGCTCACAGTGTTCAGCTAGATCCGTTCCTGTTATTTACATTCAGTGCAGTGTGTCCTGCTCACAGTGTTCAGCTAGATCCGTTCCTGCTATTTACATTCAGTACAGTGCGTCCTGCTCACAGTGTTCAGCTAGATCCGTTCCTGCTATTTACATTCAGTGCAGTGCGTGCTGCTCACAGTGTTCAGCTAGATCCGTTCCTGCTATATACATTTAGTGCAGTACGTCCTGCTCACAGTGTTCAGCTAGATCCGTTCCTGTTATCTTCCTACTGACAGGCAGGCTTGTCTGGTTACAGTATATAAAGCTACCTGAAGAAAATTACAGGTGTTCTATCCCAGCTTAGTGCAGCTACAGGCCATTAGTATGTCTGGAAGGCCAAGAAGGAGAGGCAGACAGTCACAAGCCAATAAGAGAGGGCAAGCAGGCTCTGTGTCTAGTGCTGGTCGTGGAGACGGTGCATCCTCATCAGCACGTGGCCATGGGACACGCTTGGCCTTTTTTTCGGCAGCTGGCCGTGTTGAGCCGCAACATGCGGAAGACTTGGTCGAGTGGATGACCAAGCCGTCCTCATCCTCCTCATCCTCTCTCACCCATGCCCAGGGTGCTTTGTCTGGCAAAGCAGCGGCCTCTTCCCTCAGCTCAATGTCATCAGTGACTCCTTCCCTAGCCCCACCATGTCCTCCTGAGGATTCCCTCGAACTGTTTGACCACAGTGTTGGGTACATGCTCCAGGAGGATGCCCAGCGTTTGGAAGGCTCTGATGATGATACTGAGCTCAATGAAGGCAGTAACATGAGCACGGACAGAGGGGGTGCCCAAGAAGGACAGCAATCTGGCAGTCATGCTCCCCCTGCTGCAGCATACTGCCAGGTTTGCTCCAGTGATGAGGAGGGAGGGGATGATGAGGTCACTGACTCAACGTGGGTGCCTGATAGGAGAGAGGAGGAGGAGGAGGAGGAGGAGGAGGAGGAGGAGGAGGTGGCACATCACCAACTAGGCAGGATGCCCTCCAGGGGCCAGCCTAAGGGCAGCACATTGACTGCATCACACCCCAAAGCTCCACATGTGCAGGGCGCTGCAGTCTCTGCGCGTTATTCAAAAAGTTCTTTGGTGTGGGCCTTTTTTGAGACGAGTGCATCAGATCGCACCGCTGCTATTTGCAATATATGTCTCAAGCGTATCTCGCGTGGCCAAAACATCTCCCGCTTGGGTACCACATGCTTGACCAGACATATGTTGACCTGCCATGCAGTTCGTTGGCAAGCGTATCTAAAAGACCCACACCAAAGAACAAAGACGATCTCTCCTTGCTCCTCATCAGCTGAGATTTCCAACCCCACTAGACCTTCAGTCCTCTCTGCGACCTGCAGTGAGAGGAATGAAGGTGTAGAATTAGGTGTGTCACAGCCAAGTACTTATGGGCAATCTGCTTTTGGTACACCGACGTCAGATTGTACCAGGCAAATTTCCCTGCCCCAGCTGCTGCACCGCCGAAAGAAGTTTGCTCCCAGCCATCCACATGCCCAGCGGTTGAATGCTAGCTTGGCAAAATTGCTAGCACTTCAACTGCTGCCTTTTCAGTTGGTAGACTCTGCCCCCTTCCGTGAGTTTGTGGAATGTGCGGTTCCTCAGTGGCAGGTACCCAAACGCCACTTTTTCTCACGGAAGGCGATTCCGGCTCTCTACCGGCATGTGGAAGGCAATGTCCATGCCTCGCTGGACAGGGCGGTCAGCGGTAAGGTGCATATTACCGCTGACTCATGGTCCAGCAGGCATGGACAGGGACGTTACTTAAGTTTCACGGCGCATTGGGTGACTCTGCTGGCAGCTGGGAAGGATGCAGGACAAGGTGCAGTAGTGTTGGAGGTTGTTCCGCCACCACGCCTCCAAAATGCTGATTGTGACACACCTCTCTCCTCCACCCCCTCCTCTTCTTCTTCCTCCATGGCCTCTTCCTCGGAACCAGCGGTGCTCCGTAGGCGTTCAAGGGGCTACGCAAGTACGCAGGCCAAAAGATGCCATGCGGTGCTTGAGCTGGTGTGCTTGGGGGACAGGAGCCACACTGGGGCAGAGGTTCTGTCAGCTCTGCAGGGGCAGGTTCAGAGGTGGTTGACGCCACGCCAACTTAAGGCAGGAATGGTGGTTTGCGACAATGGCACCAACCTCCTCTCTGCCCTCCGACAGGGACAACTGACCCATGTGCCCTGTTTGGCTCACGTCCTTAACTTGGTGGTGCAGCGGTTCTTGGGCAGGTACCCGGGCTTACAGGATGTCCTGAGGCAGGCCAGGAAAGTCTGTGTGCATTTCCGCCGGTCATATAATGCCAGTGCTCGGCTGACGGACCTCCAAAAGGAGTTTAACCTGCCCAAGAACCGCCTAATCTGTGACATGCCCACCAGGTGGAACTCGACGTTGGCCATGCTGCAGCGGCTGCACACGCAGCAGAGGGCCATCAATGAGTACCTGTGCGACTATGGCACCAGGACAGGGTCAGGGGACCTTGGTTTTTTTTCCCCACGCCAGTGGGCCATGATCAGGGATGCATGCACTGTCCTGTCACCATTCGAGGAGGCCACGAGGATGGTGAGCACTGACAGTGCATGCATCAGTGACACTGTCCCCCTTGTCCACCTGTTGGAGCACACGCTGCGTGGGATAATGGACAGGGCACTTGAGGCAGAACAGAGGCAGGAAGAGGAGGACTTCCTTAGCTCTCAAGGCCCCCTTTATCCAGACAGTGTTCCTGCGTGCCCGCCGATCACACAGGAAGAGGACGAGGAGGAGGAGGAGGAGGAGGAGGAAGATTGTGTCAGTATGGAGGTGGAGCCTGGCACTCAGCATCAGCAGTCTTTAAGGGATCAGTCCCAAGGAACACATGGACTTGTACGTGGCTGGGAGGAGGTGGCTGCGGACGTTGTTGTCCTTAGTGACCCAGAGGACTCCGGACCGAATGCCTCAGCAAACCTACGCTGCATGGCCTCCCTGATCCTGCAAAGCCTGCGTAAGGATCCTCGTATTCGTGGTATCAAGGAGAAGGACCAATACTGGCTGGCAACCCTCCTTGATCCACGTTACAAGGGTAAGGTTGCGGACCTTATCTTGCCATCGCAGAGGGAGCAGAGGATGAAACATCTTCGGGAGGCCTTGCAGAAAGGTCTGTGCAACGCGTTCCCAGAGACTGGGAGGTTACAAACTCCTGTTTCTGGACAACGTGTTGCTGAGGCTTCGGTCAGTCAAAGAAGGAGCGGTGGAGAAGGTGGCCGTCTGACCGATGCGTTCAGACAATTTTTTGGTCCGCAGCCCCAAGGTATGATCGGTTCCAGCAACCATCGCCAGCGTCTGTTTTACATGGTGCAGGAATACCTAGGGGCAAGATCAGACTTGGACACCTTTCCCACCGAAAATCCTCTGGGTTACTGGGTCTTGAGGATGGATCACTGGCCAGAGCTTGCACAGTATGCAATTGAGCTACTGGCCTGTCCTGCATCCAGCGTTCTTTCGGAACGCACATTCAGTGCTGCTGGAGGCGTGGTAACCGATCACAGGGTGCGTCTGTCCACCGACTCGGTCGATCGGCTGACCTTCATAAAAATGAATCAGTCTTGGATCACCACCAGCTACCAAGCACCTGATGCAGATGTAACCGAATAATTTTTTTTGAAATCTCAGATCCCTTCAAAGACTGCCTATGCTGATGCTGAGTGACTATCCCTGAGTAATTATCCTCTTCCTCCTCAATCATCACGCTGATAGCTTGTAAGAACATTTTTGGTTCTGGGCGCCACCACCAGTGCCTAAGGCACAATTTTTCAGCCCCTGTTTAACAGGGGCGTGTAATTACAATTTTTGATGTAATACTTTGCAGCAGGGCTCGTTCCTGCATTCCAACTAGAGTGTCTGTGAGGGGTTGCAGTGTTGTGGCACCAGCACCAGTGCCTAAGACCCAATTTTTCTGCCCCTGTCTAACAGGGGCGTGTAATTACAATTTTTGATGCAATACTTTGCAGCAGGGCTTGTTCCTGCATTCCAACTAGAGTGTCTGTGAGGGGTTGCAGTGTTGTGGCACCAGCACCAGTGCCTAAGACCCAATTTTTCAGCCCCTGTCTAACAGGGGCGTGTAATTACAATTTTTGATGCAATACTTTGCAGCAGGGCTTGTTCCTGCGTTTCAACTAGAGTGTCTGTGAGGGGTTGCAGTGTTGTGGCACCAGCACCAGTGCCTAAGACCCAATTTTTCAGCCCCTGTCTAACAGGGGCGTGTAATTACAATTTTTGATGCAATACTTTGCAGCTGGGCTTGTTCCTGCGTTTCAACTAGAGTGTCTGTGAGGGGTTGCAGTGTTGTGGCACCAGCACCAGTGCCTAAGGCCTAATTTTTCAGCTCCTGTTCAACAGGGGCATGTAATTACAATTCTTGATCTAATATTTCACAGCAGGGCCCTGTGAGGGCTTACAGTGTTTTGGCCACAGCAACACCTAAGGCCCAAATTTCTGCTGAGTATATAGGGCAGGACCCTACTTTCAAACATCTAACTTACAAACGACTCCTACTTGCAAACGGAAGGAGACAACAGGAAGTGAGATGAAATCTACCCCTAAGGAAGGGAAATTCTCTCCTGTAAGAGTTAATATGGGAAAACAATTTTTCCTTTCCACTGATGCTTTCCAATCCTTGTTCCACAAAAAAACCCAAATTTTCAAAAAACATTTTTCATTGGGACAAAAAAGTGAGGTGAAATCTTCTGAAGAGGAGGAAAGACGCAAAACAAATGTCACAGGGGTGATAACCCTTCCCTATGTTTTCCAAAAAGCTTAGAAAAGATTTTTTGGCTGGAGCTAAACACATTAAAAATGTTCAAAATTACAAACAGATTCTACTTAACAACAAACCTACAGTCCCTGTCTTGTTTGCACCGCCTGTATACTGCTGTTCAGAGTATATAGGGACCTTTCCTTATTTTAATTTGGGTGCGGGGTTCCCCTTAATATCCATACAAGACCCAAAGGGCCTGGTAATGGACTGGGGGGTACCCATGCCGTTTGTCTCACTGATTTTCATCCATATTGCCATGACCCGACATGACATTAAACCCGCAAGCAGTTTTAAATGAGATTTTTTCCTTTAAAAATGACATTTGGTGCAGGGACTGTTCTAAACATGGGAAACACGCGTCACTTTACAGGCATACTATAGACACCCCCCAGGTACGATATTTAAAGGAATATTTCACTTTTTTTTTTTTACTTTAAGCATCATTAAAATCACTGCTCCCGAAAAAACGGCCGTTTTTAAAAGTTTTTTTTGCATTGATACATGTCCCCTGGGGTAGGACCCGGGTCCCCAAACCCTTTTTAGGACAATACCATGCAAATTAGCCTTTAAAATGAGCACTTTTGATTTCGAACGTTCGAGTCCCATAGACGTCAATGGGGTTCTAACGTTCGTGCGAACTTGCGGTCCGTTCGCGGGTTCTGGTGCGAACCGAACCGGGGGGTGTTCGGCTCATCCCTAGTTATGAGGAAAGGTTGTGAGCTCTGAACTTATTCTCTCTGGAGAAGAGACGCTTGAGAGGGGATATGATTTCAATATACAAATACCTTACTGGTGACCCCACAATAGGGATACAACTTTTTCGCGGAAGGGAGTTTAACAAGACTCGTGGCCACTCATTAAAATTAGAAGAAAAGAGGTTTAACCTTAAACTACGTAGAGGGTTCTTTACTGTAAGAGCGGCAAGGATGTGGAATTTCCTTCCACAGGCGGTGGTCTCAGCGGGGGGCATTGATAGTTTAAAAAAACTATTAGATAAGCACCTGAACGACCGCAACATACAGGGCTATACGATGTAATACTGACATATAATCACAGACATGGGTTGGACTTGATGGACTCGTGTCTTTTTTTCAACCTCACCTACTATGTAACTATTGTAACTATGTAAACTCTTGTTTGTTTTTTTAAATAACAAACATGTTATACTTACCTCCTCTGTACAGTTGGTTTTGCACAGAGCAGCCCGGATCCTCTTCTTCTGGGGTCCCTTTTTTCCTGGCCCCTCCCTCCTATTGAGTGTCCCTCAGCCAGCAGCTTTCTATGGGGGGTACCCGAGCCGAGTCAGAGCTTTGTGTGTCCATTCAGACATGGAGCCCCCCGACCTGGTCCAGCCCCCTCTCTCCTCTGATTGGCTGACTGATTTTGATTGACAGTCGCGGGAGCCAATGGCGCCACTGCTTTGTCTCAGCCAATCAGAAGGAGTGTCTGGGACAGCTAAGATCATTGCAGAGAGAGGGGGCTCAGGTAAGTAATTGGGGGTGGGGGGGGCTGCTACACACAGAAGGTTTTTCTATCCTAATACATAGAAAGCATTAAAATAAAAAAACCTTCTGCCTTTACAACCACTTTAATAATTTTGTTTCATTTTGTTAATTTTTGTTAGAATGATTTGTTTTCTGAATTTGTTTCGTATATTCAGATCCGTTTTGTATATTTGCTATTTTCGAATTGAATTTGAATTTAGAAATTGATTAAAATTTGAATTTGAAAATAAATTTGAATTTGAAATGGAAACATATAAGCAAGCAATAAATACAGTAAGGTATACAAGTTAAGTAAGCTGAATAGGCTGCTGAATAGAATTGAAACATTCCTTTCTATTCCATTCTGTTCTATTCTATTCCATTCCTTTATTTTCAGTTCTATTCTGTTTCGTTTTACTCTATTCTATTCTTTTCTATTCTACTCTATAAAGCAACCTAAGTAGGAACCATCATCTTATTTCACTTTTATACCTTACTGTATTTACTACAATATGTTTCCAATTTGAATTTGGATAATTTGTTTCCTTATAATTTATTTTGGATTCGTTAAAATTCATTACTAATGTTTTGGGAATCTGGACACATCTGAATCTCCGAATAACGAAAATTTTGTTTTGAATTTTGATTCGTAAGAAACCAATCAGACATGTCTACCCCCCCAGCTACATCACAAACCTTAAATTCTAAAATACCAAACAAACGAATTGACCTCACCCGTCTCCCCCGTATTCTCCATTTTTCCTCCCTCTTCTGCTTCTACTGTGTTCCCTCTCACCTTTAATCCCCCCCCCCCCCCATTATCTGACCCTCCCACCGCTTTTTTTATTTTTATTTCTTCCCCTTAAGGCTCAGGCACCCTGTGTTGACCCTCGGCTCTGACCGGAGAGTTACTGTTTTTTTTACAGTTTATGCCTTAAAACATACCCCATGTGTGTTTTTTTTTATGCTGTTTTATGTTATGCCTACTGTTATATCCTCTGAGCTGAAATATTACAGCTGTATCATTTCTTACATCTCAATAAATAACATTGTAGCAGGAAATACCAACCAAACTGTTCTATTTGCTCCTCACAAGACCTCCTGCTCTCTAGCTTCCTCATTAACCCATACTCGCATCCAGGATTTCTCCAGAGCCCCTCTCATACTCTGGAACTTCTTATCCTAATCTTCCCGACTCTCTCATACTCTATCCATCTTTAGGCGATACCTGAAACTCCATCTCTTTAGAGAAGCCTATCCTGCTTCCAGCTAATAAACTGTCTTTTTTAGTGTCGCCATCAGCTCGCCCCCCCTCCCCCCCACAGTTATTACCTTTTGTAACACTTGATCCAACCTCCCATTAGATTGTAAGCTCTAACAAGCAGGGCTCTGATTACTTTTGTGTTGAATTGTATTGTACAGTGCCTTGAAAAAGTATTTATACCCCTTGAAATTTTGTCATGTAACAACCAAAAAACGTAAATGTATTTTATTGGGATTTTATGTGATAGACCAACACAAAGTGGCACATAATTGTGAAGTGGAAGGAAAATGATAAATGGTTTTCAACTTTTTCTACAAATAAATATGTGAAAAGTGTGGGGGGGACATTTGTATGGCGCCCCCCGGAGTCAATACTTTGTAGAACCGCCTTTCACTGCAGTTACAGCTGCAAGTCTTTTTGGGGATGTCTCTACCAGCTTTGCACATCTAGAGAGGGACATTTTTGCCAATTCTTCTTTGCAAAATATCTCAAGCTCTGTCAGATTGGATGGAGAGCATCTGTGAACAGAAATTTTTAAGACTTGCCACAGATTCTCAATTGGATTTAGGTCTGGACTTTGACTGGGCTATTCTAACACATGAATATGCTTTGATCTAAACCATTCCATTGTAGCTCTGGCTGTATGTTTCGGGTCGTGGTCCTGCTGGAAGATGAACCTCCGCCCCAGTCTCAAGTCTTTTGGAGACTCTAACAGGTTTTCTTCTAAGATTGTCCTGTTTTTGGCTCCATCCATCTTCCCATCAACTCTGACCAGCTTCCCTGTCCCTGCTGAAGAAAAGCATGCCCACCACATGATGCTGCCACCACCATGTTTCACGATGGGGATGGTGTGTTCAGGGTGATGTGCAGTGTTAGTTTTCCACCACACATAGCATTTTGCATTTAGGCCAAAAAGTTCATTTTTGGTCTCATCTGACCAGAGCATCTTCTTCCACATGTTTGCTGTGTCCCCCACGTGGCTTCTCACAAACTGCAAACGGGACTTCTTATGAATTTCTTTCAGCAATGGCTTTATTATTGCCACTCTTCTATAAAGGCCAGATTTGTGGAGTGCACAACTAATAGTTGTAGTTAGAGTCTTCACTTGGAAATGCGATAACCCTAACTACCAAGACCTGAGGTGTGCCCTGGTCTAGCTGGTCGGTACGCCTAATAGAGGGCATACCCTGGATAAAAGTATGTGAAAAATGTGTATGATGTATATGAAATAATGAAAGTTTGGGGGAATGGGAGGGTGGGAATCAGGAAGACGAGCTGACGTGGGACCTGACAGAGGTGGAGGGATTTATACACCCCAGACGCCTCTTACAAGTCCAGGCTGGCCTCCAGCCAGCCTTCTAACTTGTCCTGTGGACAGATTCTCCCACCTGAGCTGTGGATCTCTGCAGCTCCTCCAGAGTTACCATGGACCTCTTGGCTCTTCTCTGATGAATGCTCTCCTTGTCCGGCCGGTCAGTTTAGGTGGACGGCCATGTCTTGGTAGGTTTGCAGTTGTCCCATACTCTTTCCATTTTCAGATGATGGATTGAACAGAGCACCGTGAGGTGTTCCAAGATTGGGATTTTTTTTTATAATCTAACCCTGATTTATACTTCTCCACAACTTTATCCCTGACCTGTCTGGTGTGTTCCCTGGCCTTCATGATGCTATTTGTTCACTAAGGCTCTCTAACAAACCCCTGAATGCTTCACAGAACAGCTGTATTTTTACTGAGATTCAATGACACACAGCTGGACTCTATTTACTAATTAGGGGACTTCTGAAGGCAATTGGTTGCGCTAGATTTTAGTTAGGGGTATCAGAGTAAAGGGGGCTGAATACAAATGCCCCTCACACTTTTCACATATTTATTTGTAAAACATTTTGAAAACCATTTATCATTTCTCTTCCACTTCACAATTATGTACCACTTTGTGTTGGTCGATCACATAAAATCCCAATCAAATGTATTTAAGTTTTTGGTTGTAACATGACAAAATGTAGAAAATTTCAAGGGGTATGAATACTTTTTCAAGGCACTGTAACTGTATTGTCTGCCTTTATTTTGTAAAGCACTGTTGGCGCTACATAAATCCTGTATAATAATAATAATAATAATACAATATAAGAATCAAATGAATGCAGCTCTGCAATTACCTAATTTATTGTTGGTATTATAGGAGAAGTTTTTTCTTTTTTTTTTTAAATTCATACTTACCTAGGTGGATGCAGCCTCGGTCTCCCGCCAGCTCTAACATGAGAACCGAATGATCTAACACTGCTGATCGCTCGGCTCTCAGACCTCCCTGAGCAGAGTGCTGGTGATTTTCAGTCGCCACTGTCTGCTCCCCCCCCCCCCCCACTCACTGGAGCGCTGAGCTATGGAGCTGGCAGGGGAGGCTGGCTAAGATTCTCAGCAGATCTGCCCCCAGGCATGTGGGCGGATCCCGACTTAATTGTCACGATCTTGTCCGCGGCTGGACCAGCTCAGTGACATCCGCCAACAGTAGGCTTCAGCTCGCTGTCTGCTGAAAATGGGTCACAGGAGTGCAGAACGAACTCCACAGGAGAAGCATAGCTTTGGCTATACTTGTCCTTTAACCTCTTGCAACTGGCATTTTAGTTGCAAATGTTGGTTTGTAAAATATGCAAATAAACAATTGTCCCCAGCAGAGGGGGGACCAAGAAAAAGTAGGGCTCCAAAGAAAGGCAATCTGATAAATTTAAATAATTAAACAAGTGTTTATTGTGGTACACAAATAGATACATGTAGACATAAGAGCATGAACCGATAACATGACATCAATTGCCTAGACGTCCGGACGCTTTGTTTGTTAGTCAGTTTTGATTATATGTTTTTTGTCCCCCCTGTCTGTGTCATCTTTTTGATCGGGTTTTTAGTTACCGATCATTTTTATCAGGGCAATGTAATTATCGGTTCATGCTCTTATGTCTACATGTATCTATTTGTGTACCACAATAAACACTTGTTTAATTATTTAAATTGATCAGATTGCCTTTCTTTGGAGCCCTACTTTTTCTTGGTTCCCCCTCTGCTGGGGACAATTGTTTATTTGCATATGTTCAGGGGCTGTAGGGCAATCATAGATATAGGGTACACACTAGACACTCATTACATGGTTTAACAAGCCTCACTTTATCCAACTTGACTGTGGTTTGTAAAATATGCACTTCATGTGTGGAATGAGAAAATATTCGAGAACTTACCAGAATCTTGCCTGGGTAACGTCGACTGATTATCACAGAAAGATCATATATCATCACCCGTACTTCAGCAGAGTAAGAGACCAATTTATTAGCTCTATTTTCATTTTGGACATGGACTTGGAAGTCCACCAGATCTCCAGTGTTGTTACAGAGTCCTGCAAGCAGGTAGACGCAGGTGCCTTGAAAGTCATAATGCACACCGTTGAAGGTGTAATAGTGTGGATCCCCTGATGCTGTGCAGGTGCCATAATAGTTGGGATAACAGTCTTGGATCCCATTGACCACTGTACAGGTCTCGGTAGGTTTACACTTAGTATTTTTACAATCCACGTTCTTAGTGTTTGGGTTACAAATGCATTGCTCCTTACACTTTTCATCCCTCCAAAATTTTTCATTAGGAGCATAATGTTTTCCTTCAAAGATGCAGCCGCACTGGGCTTTGGGTATGCATTTTCCTCCATCCAGCACAAATCCATCATTACATTGACAGGTCTCGATGCACGATGAGGAACAGGATGAGGGCTTGATGGTGGCATCATTGCATGTTGGATTACAAGGTTTACCACACTGTTTGTACTGACTGTTGGCAGGGCACTGTAAAGCTAAGAGCAAAGGTGGTCAGGTTTTTGTAAGTAAAGAAGAATAATAGAGGCCAATACAGTTTTCATACCTTCATTGTTGCCTACTTATTTTGAGTCAGGAACTCATAAGGTATTAAATCCAGACAGAGACAGGATATTGGTATTTTCCAAAGCAGGACAGCAATGACATCCGAGGTCTTCCCTCATGGGGTACTTTACATCGAATTTTACTAAATATATTTTTCTTGCTCACCCTTTTTTTTGGCATGGTAGTATCTTCCTGGTAAGTCACACGCTGTGGGTCTGACTCAATGGGAGGTGTCTCGGACCACAATGGAGAGACCAATGTTCACATACAGAGCACAGCAGTCTTTTTCTAGAGCTTACTGCTGAAGATATTAACTTTTCGCTGTGTCTATGGGAGATTCATAAAAAGACAAACAGCGAGACAAATACCACATACTATTCTGAGCCAACCTGATTTATCTTCGTTTGCAATAGATTTTTATTAAAAAGTTTAACAAATGTATTAAGACACAAATAATATACCGATATAGAAAGATCCATGCACCCTCAAGGGTAACCAAGTGTCAGATCGTTATGACTATAATGCAAAAATCAATTGTAAAAGGTAAAGTCAATTGAAGTAGGCTACTGCCTGCCTGGGCATATACGGAATAGTCATAATTACTATGTGGTATAAACTATTCAGGAATATTACTCCGAAACTCATCCCTGTAACGTTTGATCAAACTGTAGCGCCTGCAGCTGAGCTAGAGATCGGAGCACTTATCACCAAGGTTGATCTGGTACTTCAAGTCCCTTTATGTAGCTCCCACATTGGCATTGAAAAATGAGAGGCTCCTGGACTCTCCATTTGCAACCATAAGGTAAATTTCATTGAACTTAAAAAAGAAGAGAAGAAAAGAGAAAAAGGAAGGAGTGAAAAGAAAAAGAAAAGAGGTCAGAGGAAAGGAGCAGGAGTCAATACCCTCGGCCTAGGCCCCCTACCTCCCAGTTCTGGGAACTATGGGGCTTAGAGGTGTATAATCCAGGGGGACCACACCCTATCAAATCTGGCTCGTCTGTCCTTGAGGATGCTGGTCAATTCAACCTGATATATCTTTATATAATTTGAAGAACAACTACAATTTGGCTTTTATTATTAAATATATTAAATATGTGTTCCTTTTAAACTTTAAAGCCTAAGTGCAATCAAAATTGAAAGGGAAAAAATCAGCACAAGTTTATGACATAATTACGGTCAGTAGGATACGGCTCTTGTGCTGATGCCTCTTCCGTTAGGTGAAATTCTCCTCCATTAATCTTTTGGTACGGTGGGAGGTTAATAGAACCGTGGGAATTGTAACAGGTCCTTATCAAGAGTGCCCGACTATGCCAGCCCTTTCTGCCCCGGCCCCTGCATTTATAAAAGCCATACTATAACTTCTATGAATGAAACATGGTCTATAAACGGGGGTGCACCTTTCAATCATCCACCCATCCTCCATTCATAGATTGTTTTTCATTCATAGAAGCTGTATTACCGGCTTCTATGAATAGAGCAGCGGGGCAGAAAGGGGAGGCATGGTCATAGTCAGGCACTCTTGATGAGAAGTGATCTAATCTTTCCTTACTGGCTTGTCTGGTGTCCTAGCAGCAGGCTGTTTTTCTAAAGGGGAAGGCCAGTTTTTTTGGGACTGCCAGAACCCATCCATTGCTGAACTGCAAACAGCCAAGAAAAATTATAATAGGAGGGAAACTGCATCCCATATGTATGAGGGGACTGATATCTCTGACGTAGTTAGGGGTGGGGGGACATAACTTAATATTAAATGATCAAACTGTTCACTTTTCAAAAATTTGGAACTTGGATGATCAGTTCTCTCCCACTTTTGACAAGGGTCATGTTCTGTTTTAGCATGACTTTGCATCTGTGCATAAAGATATCTCTATGAAGCAGCTTTTCTCAAAGAGGGTTCTGTGGAACCTTAGGGTTCCTCCAAAGGTTGCTAGGGGTTCCTTGAGCTGTGGATATTTGACTTCCTATTTTAAGGTGTCTGCATAGTTCTGGGGGTCAACAACACTTGGTAGAGTCAGTTGCATGAAGCCAACAACCTTTTACCTGTCCTTAGAGATTGCATTTTGACCACCACTTTAAGGGTTGCCTTATTCCCCATAACCACAAATGTAAGGGGCATTTTTTTTTCACTGACCACCAATGAATTGGTTTTAGCAAGGGTTCCTCAAGACCTGAAAATGATTTCAAGTGTTTCTCTGGGGTAAAAAGATTGAGAAAGACTGCTATAAAGACATGATTTGATCAGTTTAGTGTTGAGGAACTCAATTGGCCTGCACCGAGCCCTACTGAACAATTTTGGGAAGAACTAGGTCTCCTATTGCAAGCCAAGTCTTCTTATTCAACATTCATTTCTTTAGGCCAAATTGCGTTGAAATCCCCACAGATGCACTCCCAAAATTTTGTGGAAAGCCTTCCCAGAAGAATGGAGCCTGGGAAGGGGGGGCAACTTTGTATACTCCATACTAATATCCATGATTTGGCATGTTTGACAAACTTATGCATATATGGCCAAAAGAAGAATGAAGTATATATAAACAATCTCACCCTTATCTTATACTCGGGTCAATACGTTTTTCCCATTTTTTTGTGGTAAATTAGGGCCTCGACTTATACTCGGAACGACTTATACTCGAGTATATACGGTATATATACATATATATATATATATATAATTTTGTGCAACCATGAAAAGTCTTGGGGTCTGCAGGGTTGCAGGGTTGCCAAGCTATAAAAAAAAGCAAAGTGAGTAAAGTGTCCATCTATAGCGCAATACCCTTACACAATTAACAAAGATTTGGGGTCCTGTCTGTAATGACATCATTGTTATATGTAAAAAGAAGAGGTAACTTTTGTCAAGTTTATACTTACGACATCGAGCCAGTGCTCTCCAGTCCCCAATCTCAACATTATTTCTTTGGCATATAGAGGCGTACGTTGCCAGGCTCTGACATAAAAGTTTCTTGGAACCTCCATTTAAGCAAACATCATATACACAATTGTCTACAAAAAAATTGGAGTCTATTGTTGCATGACACTGATTGAATGGGCCATTCTCTGCAGAAATGAGACCACATTTTTGATCATCCAAAAAGCTGTCCTTAAAGGCCGATTGGCAGAGTTTGCACTCTCCATTGCAATCATGCCAACAAGAGTTATCTCCATCTTTCACTCTCCAACTTTTGCCAAAATCAGCCGGAGTAGCTGCCTGAGAGCCAGATGGTTTGGCATAGTCATCTGAGGGATCCTCATTGTAGTTGCCGCACATTCCACATACATTCTGGAAATAGCTGCTGGAAATGTATACAGACAACATGGAGTACCAGTCATACAGCACCTTTAATTTAAAATCAGTCACAATATTCAAGAAATTGCCAGACTGGAAAATTTGGATTTTATTATTGAGAATCAAAGGGAGCCTTTGACGTTTATTGTTCACCTAGAACAAAAGGAAGAGAAAGAATATGTATTTTTCAAATAAAATCAATACTGATACAATATATCACCAAAAGTGTGTGGATGCCCCTCCAGCTCGATGGAGTCAAGGTTTGACCAGTTTGGTGTGGAGTAACATGGTTGCCCAGCACTTGGCCCCAAACGTATTAAACACCTTTGGGATGAGTTGGAATGCTGATTATGAATCACGTCTTCTCATCCAACGTTCCCACAGACACACTTCAAAATCTGGTGGAAAGCCTTGCCAGAAGAGTGGAGTCTGTTATAGTAAAGGGGTGGCTATTTCCATATGGTCCATGGTTTTTAATGGAATTTCCAACAAGCTCATTTAGGTGTCATGGCGAGGAGTCTGCACACTTTTGGCCACTTTGGTTCTGCACAAGCTTGGTTACTTACCTTTACAAACCCAAAGTCGTTTCTCACTACATTTATAACAATATTTTCTTGAGGGTATAGAACCTTGACAGTCACATTACTGACGTAAGAAGTTTGAGCGTTGCCTCGATTTTCATTTTTGGCCTGGATGCTAAAATTGGTAAGGCTGTGGTCGCTGCCGCAGGTCTTGACAATTGTGTAGGTGCAGGTGCCTTGGAAGTCATAAAAGCGACCATCAAAGGTCTTATAATGAGGATCACCGACTGCGTGACAACTGGCTTCAGAAATCGCCACACAAGTAGGGTTTTCATTGAGCATTTGGCATTTTTCTCTGGCTCGACATTGCACATCACTGCAGGTTGGCTTTGGAGAGTCCATGGCATATATTCCTGAAGATTAAACATTTTAATAATTGGCTGAAAGACTGTTTAAAAAATACAGTATGTTGAATAAATCTTTTCTTGCTGAACAGATTAAAAAAAAAAAAAGTGTAACAAAATATAATAAAGCATTTATTATTATAACTTTGTGATTTAAAAATATTGGTTTTGTTTCAACAGTTTTGGTCAATGAGAACTGTGATCCATCACATATGTAAGTGTCCCTAAGAACTCTGTTGGAATCTGATATAGAGAAAGATTAAAGTGGTTGTAAACCTTCGAGTTTTTCTTAAATAAAAGGAACAAACATGTTATACTTACCTGCTCTGTACAATAGTTTTGCACAGAGCAGCCCCGATCCTTTTCTTCTGGGGTCCCCCGCCAGCACTGCTCTTCATCAGGTGCTCCACGAAAGCCGCTTTCCCTGGGGGCACCCATGTGAGCTACCTCCCAAGTCCATTGACACAGACAGCAGGAATGGGAATCTGCCCCACCCTTGCTCCCGTGTCACAGGAATTGATTGCCAGCAGCGGGGGCCAATGGTGCCTGCTGCTATCAATCTGTCCAATGAGGAGAGAGACAGCGGTTGGAGCCGCTGCCCTCGTGCACATCGTAAGAGTAAAGTACCTAACATTGCCAGTCGATCACGGTCGGGCCGGCCGGGTCACGGGGCAGCACCCCCCCCTCCGGTCGGTCAGTCAGTCGGGGGCCCCGCACTTACCCCATCTCGTGGACAGCATCATGGGCGGCTTCTCTCCAGGCTGTGGGTGGCTGCTTTCTTATCTCCCCTGCGTCTCCTCCCTCCTCCTGGCGGCCACTCCGATTGGATCTCCTTTTGGTCAATCGGGTGATGGGTCTCATGACCCACTTCCTGATTGCCCAGGAGGAGAATAAGCATTACCTTAGAGGATATTCATTTGCTATTGTCACACAACTGGGTGGGCTCACTGCACCCTGAGCCCACTTTTTTTTTTGAAGCCCTTCAGAGCATCGGGCTCTAATAACGTGTTTCAAAAAAAAAAAAAGAAAACCCCGATTGGAATCCATGCGTCCGGCGCCCCGCATGTAGATCAGGGGGCCGGATGCAGGCATGGGGGGGTGGCTTCCGTGCGCCCCTAATGGACGGGCTGTCACTGCTCTTCCCATTACATAAAGTACCTCTCTCTATCTTGACTTAGACTTTTTTTTTGGGGGTCTTGGGGTTGCCTCTTACTAACCTTCACCAACCCATGTCCAGTGGAACTAAATAACAAAAAAAAAACAAATATTGCGTTAGAATCAAAATCAATAAAGCGTGAGATCAATTCAACATTGGAGGTGCAAACCTCGATGATAAAAGGCTGACAGATCAATCTTGAACTTGGTTATGTTTTTCCTAGCATTGCATAGTCAACGCGTTTCAGGACGTGTCCGGTGCCCCTTTCATCAGGAAGGTTGGCTGGATTCTTCCTATCTTAGAGTAATGTAATTCAAAACCCAACTTATATAAGTCTATTTGTCAAGGTAACAGGTTAACACATAAGAACTGGACCTTAAAAAAAAAATCTAAATTTCAGTCTTTGCTGCCTAATAAAGGTCACTGCAGGAATCGTGTGGCAGAACGTTTTTATTTTCTTAGAGACATTTTAGACAGAGCACATGTCTGACTATAAAGGCCATGAAATCCCTTCTGTTTTTAATTGAGATAAGGAATGCAGTGGTCAGCAAAATTTCCGAGCCGTTCAGTCCCTTAGGGGTCGGCCCATTAAAGTCCATTTGGGGATACTCTTTTCTTTTTGGTTTAGGGGTCGGCCCATGGCCACTATGGCAGCTTGTGGTGTCCACCAAAAAAAGAAAAGAGAGCGGCGGGGACACCCTTGTAGTGTAGTAAGTTGGTTGACTTAGAAATGATAAAGGTCCAACAGTGGGGGGGAGAAAGAAAAAAAGGGAAATAACTAGCATCATGCAACATGCAGCCTTCCATGTGCACAGGTGGAGAAAAATCCCCCGTCTCCACGCAAAATGAATATGGTCACTCTCGATGCCACTGGGGTCCCAATCCTGGGTCCTTAGAGGGGTTCCCAAGTGTTGTAAACTAGGTGTGTTTAGGGGTTTAGGGGTCAGCCCATGGCCACTATGGCAGCTTGTGGTGTCCACCAAAAAAAAAAAAGAGAGAGGCGGGGACACCCTTATAGTGTAGTAAGTTGGTTGACTTAGAAATGATAAAGGTCCATCAGTGGGGGAGGGGAAGAAAAAAAGGGAAATAACTAGCATCATGCAACATGCAGCCTTCTATGCACAGGTGGAGAAAAATCCCCCGTCTCCACGCAAAATGAATGTGGTCACTCTCGATGCCACTGGGGTCCCAATCCTGGGTCCTTAGAGGGGTTCCCAAGCAGGTGTTGTAAACTAGGTGAGTTCAGGGTTTAGGGGTCGGTCCATGGCCACTATGGCAGCTTGTGGTGTCCACCAAAAAAAGAAAAGATAGAGGCCTTTTTGTGTGCAACAGCAACCTCCAGAGGCCCCCCCTGTGGGTGGAAGTTCGTTACCACATTGGAGAACCATAAGGAACCGGGACTCTCTGGCCTGACCACCACAGATGAGGAGTGGAACTATCCCTCATAGAGTGACCATCTTCCAACCAACCGTAACCCTGTGACACTGGGTCCACATAAGCCTTATTGACCCACTACCAAACGGTAAGTGGGTCCACCAAATCTGGTAAGAGTATCCATCTTATTCTTCTTACAGAGGATTTCTAAACAACTGCACAGTTATTTACACATTGTTTGTGCCGCCTGTCCAATTGAAGATTTGCTATCAAGCATGGGATGGACACATTTTTTAATTTTTATTCTTTAGTCCCCTTCAGTGAACTTTTTTGTTTATCTATCACCTTTTCATAGGATGTCACAGTTCATGTTCCCTTTTTCTATCGCGCTACACTATATATTTTTAACTCAATTTCAAAGCATGGCATGTTAGGTATCTATTTACTCGGCGTTTACATCATCTTTCACATTATACAAAAAAATTGGGGTAACTTTACTGTTAAGTTTTGTTTGAAAGACCGCTGCGTAAATACCGTGTGACATAAAATATTGCAATGATCACCATTTTATTCCATAGGGTCTCTGCTATATATATATATATATATATATATATATATATATATATATATATATAAATATAAATATATATATAATGTTTGGGGGTTGTAAGGAATTTTCTAGCTAAAAATACGGATTTCAACTTGTAAGTAACAAATGTCAGAAATAGGCTCAGGCATGAAAGGGTTAAGGTGACAAATGTAAAAAAAAAATGTTTAAAGCACCCCGTCAAATCATACATGTGAGGTATCGCCGCAATCGTCAGAGCGAGAGCAATAATAATAGCACCAGGCCTCCTCTGTAACGCTAACCTGGTAACCGTTACATTTTTTAAAGCGTCGCCTTTGAAGATTTTTAGATACCTTCGTTTGTTGCCATTCCACGAGCGTGTGCGCAATTTCAAAGCATGACATGTTATGTATCTATTTACTCTGCGTTACATCATCTTTCACATTATACAAAAAAATTGTGGTAACTTTACTGTTTAGTTTTTGTTTTGTTTTTTAATTCATGAAAGTGTCTTTTTTTTCCCTAATAAATGCGTTTGAAAGACCGCTGCATTAATACCGTATGACATAAAATATTACAATGATCACCATTTTATTCCCTAGGGTCTCTACTAATATATATATATATATATGTATATATATATGTAAAATTTTTGGGGGTTCTAAGGAATTTTCTAGCAAAAAATACAGATTTTAACTTGTAGGCAACAAATGTCAGAAATAGGCTTAGGCGTGAAAGGGTTAAAGGGCGAGGTACAAATAAGACCTTACTTCACAGTGGGTCCTATGCTGCGTACACACGAGAGGAATGTCAGATAGAAAAAATCAGACGGAGTCCTTTTATCGTATAATCCGCTCGTGTGTGTGCCTCATCGGACCTTTTTTTTTTTTCGAAAATTCTGACGTACCTAGAAATAGCACATGTTCTAAATCTTTCCGCCGGAACCAGTTCCTATCGGGAAAACCGCTCGTCTGTATGCTGTTCCGACGGACCAAAAACAACGCATGCTCCGAAGCACGTAAGAGACAGAAGCTATTGGCCACTAGCTATTGAACGTCCTTTTTCTAGTTCCGTCGTATGTGCTGTACGTCACTGTGTTCTGGATGGTCCGACTTTGACCGTGTGTAGGCAAGACCGTTTAAATGGAATTGCATCGGAGTTCCGCCGGAGAAACCTTCGGAGTTTAGTCTGACGGCAAAACTGGTTGCGCGGCTAAACACATAGGCAAGCAGTTTGTTTGGAAGGTGGTGGACCACTTCACCGGTGGTGCATACAGTCACAGTTGGCCACATACAGCACATGAATTTTGGAGGAGAAGGACTTTGGTGCAATATACATGATTAACATGTTGAAGACATGTTTTGGTGACACATGGACATTTATTTATTTAATTTTCATATGGGTATTTAAAATATGTGATTTTTTTATGTACATATATATGAATGTAAACATGAAATCCAAATGGTAAAGCATAAGAAACACCTGGGCAAACTTACCATCTGTGCATGTGCCAATGGATCCATAACTGCTAATAGTATTCAATGAGAATCCAAAAGACAACAGCAAGAACGGCGAAGAGGCAGTGAACGCAGACAGTTGTACGGAAAGACCTAATTCTACCGTGGCCCAAGAATATTCTGTTCCTGGCATTTTATTCCAAGATACATCTAAAAGTTTTCCACTGTTAAACAGTATGTTTGGAGTATCAAGGGTTATGGCAATGATCACGGCAAAGTTCAGGTAAGTACTAATAGTTGATATGCTGTAGAAAGAGCAGTATTTGTTAACTGGTGGGACTGCCATAAAAACCTGACCGATCAACCCTGCCAGGCCTCTTCCAAAGAACAGCACTTCGATAACTGCATTGGCCGAGATATTTATTGGTTTCAGTGGCCCCACGTCAATCTCCAGCACTTCTCCGGCATCAAGGGTTGACTTGAATCTGTTTTTCAATCTTAGGTCTGAATAGTATTGCACGGTTGTCCTCTGGTAAGCTAAAACGTAAGCTTTGTCAAAAACTGTTTTTGCAGTAGGCGCAACGATGAAGTTTGTACCCCAGCTAGATACCGGCGTCAGCTGTTCGTAGATGTGGTTGCAAGACAGCTTAGGCCCTATGCACGAGTGGCCACTCAGCACGGCTACAGGTTTCTGAGATACGATCCTGGTACCTGAGAGATCCTTTGTACTTTGGATTTGGATAGCCGTGTAAGAGGACAAACTAACGGTGAGAACCTTTTTAGGCCCATACTTCTCACCTTTGTAAGTGACCGTTACCGCTAGGTAGATATACACAGTGGTGGACTCTTCTGTACTCACCACCGCAAACTCCTTAAATCCACCAGTTAACCCTGACGCTAATCCTGACTCTAACCCCAACCCTAACCCTGACTCTTTCCCTGAATATTTCCCTGACTCTTTTCCCGAATCTTTCCCTGACTCGTTTCCATACTCTTTGCCTGACTCGTCTCCAGACTCTTTCCCTGACTCTTTTCCCGACTCTTTCCCTAATCCTAACCCTAACCCTACTAGCCTTAATCCTGATCGCATACCTAGCCCTTCATTTTCTGAAGGAGTCACTATGTAATACTCCGTTCCAAGCTCATGGACAGGGTACACAATGCTAGTATCGGAGCTCAGCCCTTTTTTATTTATGGACGAAACGGAAATGTCTTTGTCAGACTTGATGAGGATCACGTTCTTGGAAGTACCTACTCCTGACAACTCCATGGACAAAGGAATGGGAACTTTGGTGTAGATGGTTGAAGCTTTTCTGATCTGTTCGTTGTAGTATGAAACATCCTTTACCCAGACAGATACTTTTGTTCGTGAACTGTACGTGGTGATATGTAGCTCCAGGAATTCGGAGATTAATGGGCCAGTCTTATCGTTCTGCAAGAAAACTGTAACAAAGATTTTGCCACAAGAACTTGCTCTGCAGCAACCTAGAATAAAATGCAAAAAAAGTAACATGGTACGATTTAGGATTTGGAATATAGAAAATATTATAAATATATCATATTTAGGAGAGCTAAAACAACTAAAGCTTATCTAAACCCAAAAACAGAAATGGAGCTTAACCAGTTGTTGCCCACCCACAGTACATTTAACCATTTCACGCAAATCGCCGTACCTGCACGTCAGTACTTTGACCTTAATTACCGGGGTTACTACCAAACTATTATAACCCCTACCATCACCCAGGTATATTCAGAAACAGAGCGCGGTTCTCTTTGAGACAAAAGTGGTCTCTGCGGCGGATTCGCCGCAAGATCACTTTTATCGGGGAGGGGGCTTAACGGAGCCATCGGTAGTGGCGGAGACGATTGCGTCCTTTTCCCCTGTGAGTCTGGATGCTGAGTGAGGGAAAGATGTCCCCCACTCGGCTCCTCAACATTAGATGGCGGAAGCGAAGTCAAATGTCACGTCAAACGTTTTCATTTTTTTTCTTGCATTTTTTCTCATGCATTTAAGTCTAAATGTTAGTTCTGAGGTCCGCTTTGAGATAACAGTGGTCTCTGCAGTGGATTCGCCGCAAGCTCACTGTTATCGGTGATGAGAGAGGTGCCACACCCCCCCGCTGCTCCCTGGTGAATGAATGAATGAAGAATTTGTAAAGCGCTACAAATGCAAACTGAATCGCCTCAAGGCCTGGTGGTCCCTGTCGCTTACCGGAGCCGTTGGTAGCGGCGGAGACGAACGCGTCCTTTCATCTCTGAGGCATGGAGTTGAGTGAGGGAAAGATGAGCCCCCACTCGGCACCATACCATTGGATAACGTTTGACGTTGCTTCCGCCCAATGGTCCCATGCCCCGCACGCACGGTCGGATTTTCCGACGGGAAATGTTCGATGGGAGCTTGTTGTTGGAAATTCCAATCGGAATTGGAAGCTCCATCGGACATTCTCTATCGGAATTTCCGTCACACAAAATTTGAGATCTGGATCTCAAATTTTCCGACAACAAAATCCGTTGTCGGAAATTCCGATCGTGTGTACACAATTCCGACGCACAAAGTTCCATGCATGCTCGTAATCAAGCCGGAGAGCCGCACTGGCTATTGAACCTCATTTCTCTCGGCTCGTCGTACGTGTTGTACGTCACCGCGTTCCTGACGTTCGGAATTTCCGACAAGATTTGTGCGACCGTGCGTATGCAAGACAAGTTTGAGCCAACATCCGTCGGAAAAAAAAAAACATGGGTTTTGTCGTCGGAAAATCCTATCATGTGTACAGGGCATTAGGATGTGGATGTCTGTAGATGCAGAGATTTTAGTTTTAGGGTGGACTTACACTTTAAGTTATTCAAAAATCGGGAAGTATCCGAATTTCTGAATCACAAAAGTAGCGGATTTCAACATATCCAAAACAAACCCAAAATAAATGAATTATGCAAAATTCAAATTTCGGAAAATGAATTCAAATTCGAACTGGAAACATATTGCAATAAATAGTGTAAGGTATGAAAGTGAAATAAGATGATGATTCCTACTTGGGCTGCTTTTTAGAATAGAATAGAATTTACAAAATTTGAATGGAATAGAAAATAAAAGAATAAGTCCTGTCATTTTTTCTATCACAAGGGATGTTTACATTCCTTGTAATAGGAATAAAAGTGACATAAACTTTTTTTTTTTAAAAGGGTAGTGTAAAAATAAAAAAATAAAAAGTAAAATATATATGAAAAAATAAATAAAAAATGTAGAAAGCGCCCCGTCCTGCCGAGCTCACGCGCAGAAGCGAACGCATATGCGAGTCACGCCCGCATATGAAAACGGGGGTTCAAACCGTACATGTGAGGTATCGCCGCGATCGTTAGAGCGAGAGCAATAATTCTAGCCCTAGACCTCCTCTGTAACTCAAAACTGGTAACCTGTAGAAATTTTTAAACGTCGCCAATGGTGGATTTTTAAGGGCCAAAGTTTGTCGCCATTCCGCGCAATTTTGAAGCGTGACGTGTTGGGTATCAATTTACTTGGTGTAACATTATCTTTCACAATATTAAAAAAAAAATGGGCTAATGACTACTATTGTCTTATTTTTTTAATTAAAACAAGTGTTTGTTTGCTTTTTTCAAAAAAAAATTGCGCTTGTAACACCTCTGCGCAAATATGGGTGGACATAAAGTATTGCAATGACCGCCATTTTATTCTCTAGGGTGTCTGAAAAAATACATATATTGTTTGGGGGTTCTCAGTAATTTTCTAGCAAAAAAAAAAAATGATTTTAACTTCTAAACAACAAGTCTCAAAAAAAGGGCTCAGGGCTGAAGTGGTTAATGAGGGTGGGCGGGTCACGTACATGTACTTCATCTAGCCTGAGGGACGCGGCGCGCCACTCCCGTGACCACTGTATCTGGCGGCTTTGAGTGGCCCGGAGATCATATGATCTTTACATGATCACATGATCACATGATCAAAAGTCATCTCTATAACCGTCGGAGGCCCAGGCGCGACGTTATGACGTCACGCCCGGGTTCCTGGAAGTAAACAAAGCCGAGATCGCGGCTGTCGGCATGAGATCGGTGAATTTTTTTTCTCGATCTCATGCTTTCCAGCCTGGAGGAGAGATGATGATCTTATGGGCCCCGCACCTCTCCATAAAGAGGACCTGTCATGAACAATTCCTATTACAAGGGATGTTTACCCCTCCCGCCACCATCCGGTGCTTCTCCAGGCTCTCCCGTGCCATCGGGGACCCGGAGAAAGAATCATCTGGTGCCGGATGACGATGATAGAGATTTCCAGGGACTAGATGGTCACCAGTCATCTCTGTGATGGTCGGAGGCCCGGGCGCAACGTTATGACGTCACGCCCGGGTTCCCGGAAGTGAACAAAGTCGGTTGTCAGCATTTGATCGGTGAACTTTTTTTCCTCGATCTCATGCTTTCCAGCCTGGAGGAGAGATGATGATCCTTTTAAACCCTGCATCTCTCCATAAAGAGGGCCTGTCACGAACGATTCCTTTTACAAGGGATATTTACCCCTCCCGCCGCCATCCGGTGCTTCCCCGGACTCTCCTGTGCCACCGGAGACCCAGAGAAAGAATCATCCAGCGCCGGATGATGACGATAGAGATTTCCAATGACCAGATGGTCACCAGTCATCTCTATGAGCATCGGAGGCCCGGGTGCGCGACGTTATGACGTCACGCCCGGGTTCCCAGAAGTAAACAAAGCCGCGGTCGCGGCTGTCGGCATGAGATCTGTGAATTTTTTTCTCTCGATTTAATGCTTTCCAGCCTGGAGGAGAGATGTGGAGTCTTATTGACCCCGCATCTCTCCATAAAGAGGACCTGTCACGAACGATTCCTATTACAAGGGATGTTTACATTCCTTGTAATATGAATAAAAGTGATAAAAAAAAATGTTGTAAAAGAAAGTAAAAATAAAAAAAAAATAAAGTAAAATAAAAAATAAAATAATAAAAAAAATGTTTAAAATGCCCCTGTCCCCGGTAGTTCGCGCCCAGAAGCGAACACACGCGTTTGTCCCGCCCACATATGTAAACGCCGTTCAAACTACACATGTGAGGTATCGCCGCGTGTGTCAGAGCGTGAGCAACAATTCTAGCACTAGACCTCCTCTGTAACTCTAAACATGTAACCTGTAAAAAAATGTTTAAAGCGTCGCCTGAAGTTTGGCGTCATTCCACAAGCGTGCGCAATTTTAAAGCATGACCTGTTAGGTATGTATTTACTCGGCGTAACATCATCTTTCGCATTATACAAAAAAATTGGGCTAACTTTACTGTTTTTTATTTTTTAAAATCATGAAACTGTTTTTTTTTTTTTGTTGCGCAAATACAGTGCGAGATAAAAAGTTGCAATGACCGCCATTTTATTCCCTAGGGTGTCTGCAAAAAAAAAAAAAAAATATATATATATATATATATATATATATATATATATATATATATAATGTTTGGGGGTTCTGAGTAATTTTCTAGCAAAAAAAATTCGGCTGAAGGGGTAAAAGCTTCCAGAGCTCAAGTAGAACTAAAGGCATTTTTTTTAATGATATAAGGGAAGATTATGTCCCATGTCATGTGATCCAGTCAGTAAGTCTTGTCTTAGGAAGGCTACACTTACACCTGCACTGTGTCTATGGAGGAAAAAATTAGCCACCCTTGGACAACAGCGTTGTCAACCCATGGAGAGGGTAGTGTTAAATCGACTAGTAGACTATGATGGACTTTACTAGACAGGTGCGGTTCATCTCGTTCCGAATTGAATTCAGACGAATTTTCGTTTTTTTTAGGAAATTCCGATGTATCCGAATTTCCGAATTACAATAGTACCGAATTTAAGCGAATCCGAAATAACGAAATAAAAATTTGGACGAAATTCAAATCGTTTTCAAATACTTTTCGAATGCTTTTCGAGTTCAAATAGTTTTCAAATTTCCAAAGAGAAAAAAATAGAATATAAAATAAAGGAATAGTATAGAGATAAAAATTGAATAGAAAAAAAAAATAACAGAAAATAAAAGAATAGAATATACAGTAATAGAGTAAAACAGAACAAAATAGAATAGAACATAAAAGAACAGAATAGACTAGAATATAATAGAAACAAATAGAATAGAATAACATAGAAACAATTTAACCATCTTCTGAAATTCGAATTTCAAATCGAAGAAATTTGAAGTTGAATGCATAAGAAAATAAAATAGAAAAGAATAGAATAGAAAAAAAAACAATAGAATAGAATAGACTATAATAGAATAGAAAATAAAATAATAAAAAAAAAAACTATAGAATAGAATAGAATAGAATAGAATGAATATAACCATTTTTCAAAATTCAAATCAATTCAAATTTGAAAAGAATAGATTAGAATAGAATAGAAAATAACAGAATAGTATAGAAAAACACAACAGAATAGAATAGAATGAATATAACTATCTTCCGAAATTTGAATTTCAAATAGAATACATTTGAATAGAAAAGAATAGAATAGATTGGAAAATAAAATAATAGAATAGAATAGAAAAAAAATAGAATAAAATAAACAAATAGGAAAAGAATACAATAAAAAAAAACTATGGAATAGAATAGAATGGAATAGACTAGAAAGAATATAACCATTTCCTAAAATTCAAATAGAATCAATATGAATTTGAATAGAATAGAAAAGAATATATTAGAATAGGAAGATGGTTATATTCATTCTATTATATTCTATTCTGTTGTATTTTTTTTTCTATACTCTAGTGTGTGTTTCCTATTCTTTTTTTTAATTCTGTTCTTTACTATTCTATTCAAATTTCAGAAGATGGTTATAATAGATCCCCCAGCAACAATAGTACCCCCAGCAACAATAGATCCCCCAGAAACAACAGATTTACCCAGCAACAATAGACCCATCCCTCAACAATAGATCCCTCAGCAACAACAGATCTACCCCAGCAACAATAAACCCATTCATCAACAATAGATCTTCCAGCAACAATAGATCCCCCATCAACAACAGATCTACCCCAGCAACAATAAACCCATTCCTCAACAATAGATCCCCCAGCAACAATAGTATCCCCAGCAACAATAGATCTACCCCAGCAACAATAAACCCATCCCTCAACAATAGATCCCCCAGCAACAATAAACCCATTCCTCAACAATAGATCCCCCAGCAACAATAGTATCCCCAGCAACAATAGATCTACCCCAGCAACAATAAACCCATCCCTCAACAATAGATCCCCCAGCAACAATAAACCCATTTCTCAAAAATAGATCCCCCAGCAACAATAGTACCCCCAGCAACAATAGATCTACCCCAGCAACAATAAACCAATCCCTCAACAATAGATCCCCCAGCAACAATAAACCCATTTCTCAACAATAGATCTCCCAGCAACAATAGATCCCCCAGCAACAATAGACCCATCCCTCAACAATAGATCCCCCAGCAACAATAAACCCATTCCTCAACAATAGATCCCCCAGCAACAATAAACCCATTCCTCAACAATAGATCCCCTATCAACAATAGATCCCCCAGCAACAATAGACCTATCCCTCAACAATAGATCCCCCAACAACATTATATCCCCCAGCAACAACAGATCTACCCAAGAAACAATAAACCCATTCCTCATCAATAGATCCCCCAGCAACAATAGATCTCCCAGCAACAATAGATCCCACAGCAACAATAGATCCCACAGCAACAACAGATCTACCCCAGCAACAATAAACCCATCCCTCAACAATAGATCCCACAGCAACAATAGATCCCCCAGTAGCCAGCATTAATAGACCCTCCAGCAGCCAGCAACAATAGACCCCTCCCTCAAAAGTAGATCCCTCCCCGCAACAATTGACCTACTAGTAACATAAGACCCCTCCCCTCCTCCAGCAACAATAGATCCCCCAGCAGCTGGCATCATTGGACCATTCAGCACACCCCACTACCCCTTGCCACTGCATACATTAAGTGCTGGAAGTGCGGGAACTGCGTGGTACGCAATAAAATGTATTAAACTTACCGCATGCAAAAGCTAGCAACATACATAGCTTCAGGAAATGTGGTATCTTCATTCTGCATCAAAATAAGAATATGAGAAATGATTAGCAATAAAACAAAAAACGTAAAGACAAAACATTTTGGGGGGGGGGGGGGTTGGATGGAGTAGGAAACTGTTTAAAACCCTGTCAGATTTGTATTGCCTAGGTCAAACCAAAAAAAAAACAAGGGAAGGGCGGGGCCAACATGGCATGGTGAATAATAGGGAAGGCCAGGAGAGCTCACATGATTGCTAACAGGTTTTATAGGGGGTCACTTACCTGATTGGGTGGTGGTATCCTAAAAAGGAGAGGTAGTATTGGGAGGATTGTTGCAAGCTGTTTGTGATCTGTACACAACTTTCCATCCCACCCTCCCAATATTCCGGTACGCACCAAATTTAACCAATGTAAAAATCATAGAACAGCATTTTTTTGGGGGGGGGGATTACTTAGAATGCCCCCAAAAATTACATATAGAGAATAAAATGAGTCTTGCAAGTTTTGGGGGGGGGGGAAATACACTTTAATGAATTTGAATGCACATTACACAATTTACCAATATAACACAATATTACACCCAATTGTTTGGTAAAATATAAAAGATGATGTTTCACCGAGTAAATAGATACCTAACATGTTAGACGCTAAAATTTTGTATACACCCGTGGAACGACATCAAACTACGGCACTTAAACATCTCCATAGGTGAAGCTTTAATTGTCTTTACAGGTTACCAGTTTAGAGTTAAACAGAAAGTCCGGTGCTGTAATTATTGCACTTTGATTAACCACTTGCCTACTGGGCACTTACACCCCTTTTCTGCCAGTAAATTTTGTAACAAAGTAATTTTTCGCCTTCACTGATGTGCGCTGATGAGTCAGCACTGATGGGCACTGATAGGCTGAACTGGTGGGCATTGATGAGATGGCACTCATGGGCACTGATTAGGTGGCACTGATGAGGAGGCACTAATATGCCAAAACTTATGGGCACTGATAGGTGGCACTGATATGTGGCACTGATGAGCACTGATAAGCGGCACTGATTGGCACTGTTAGGTGGCACTGATGGGCACTAATAGGCGGCACTGGGCACTAATAGCCAACACTGGTGGGCACTGATAGGCGGCACGGATAGGCGGTACTGATGGGCACTGATGGGCATTGATGGGTGGCACTGATGGGCAACACTGATGGGCATTACTGATGGGCATTAATTGACAGCAGTGATGGGCATTGATGGGCAGCACTGATAGGCGGCACTGATTGCCAGCACTGACTGGCATCGCTAATGGGCACTGATTGTTGGCACTTGTGGGCAGTGGTGGGCACTGATTGCTGCCACTGGTGGGAACTGATAGCTGGCATTGGTGGGCAATGGTAGGCACTGATTTGTGACACTATTTTGCAATACTTTAGTCAGTGCCCTGATTTCATTCCTAGATGTCCCCCTGTGTGGAGATGCCGCTGATCGGCTCTCCTCGCCACACACTCTGTCAGTGTGAGGCGAGGAGCGCCGATTACCGGCACTTCCTTGTTTACATGTGACCGGCTGTGATTGGACACAATTGTATACGTGCAGGAAAAAGATCTGGACAGCCGCACTCCGGAATTGAAAAATAAAATCTTCTTTATTCAAAACGTGGTATAAAATTAGTACATGACACTGCTGGAGCAATACAGCTAAGCCGCTGACGCGTTTCACGCTCTTGCGGAGCGCTTACTCATAGCTGGCTTACATGTGATTGGACACAGCGGCTCTTTCCCCAGATCGGGGTCGTGCCGTGTCCTAGCAACACGGCATGGGCGTAATCGCCACGCTGCACGCCCCCGCGGGCGAGCGAGATCAGCCTTTCTGGGACGCCGTCATATGATGGCGTCCCAGAGCAAGGGCCGCACCGCCTGCCGTCATTTGACGTCATTTGACGGTGGGCGGGCGGCAAGCAGTTAAAGTCTTGTTTAAAGAAATAAAATAAATATAAAATAAATAAGAAACATGTTATACTTACCTCCTACAGTTCAGTGAATTTGCACAGAGCAGCCCCGATCCTCCCCTTCTCGGGTCCCACTTTGCTGCCCCCATCACCCTCCCTCCTGTCGAGTGCCCCCCACAGCAAGCAGCTTGCTATGGGGGCACCCGAAACCGAGCTGCTGTTCTGTGTGGCCATTTAGACCATGTAGTTGCCATTCTGCCCCCCCCCAATTGGCTAACTGACTTTGGTTGACAGCCGTGGGAGCCAATGGCACCGCTACTGTGTCTCAGCCAATCAGGAGGGTGAGTCAAGGACGGCCAAGGGACTTGTGAACATTGTTGAACAGAGATGGAGCTCATGTAAGTATGGGGGGGGGACTGCTACACACAGAAGGCCTTTATCTTAACCACTTCAGCCCCCAAAGATTTTACCCCCTTCCTGACCAGAGCGCTTTTTGGGATTCGGCACTGCGTCGCTTTAACTGACAATTGTGCGGTCGTGCGACATTGCACCCAAACAAAATTGACGTCCTTTTTTTCCCACAAATAACGCTTTCTTTTGGTGATATTTGATCGCCAATGCAATTTTTATTTTTTGCGATATAAAAAAAGCGACAATTTTGAAAAAAAACGCTAAATTTTTTTTACTTTTTGCTATAATAAATATCCCCCAAAAATATATTCTTTTCCTTAGTTTAGGCAGATATGAATTCTTCTACATATTTTTGGTAAAAAAAAAAAAAAAAAATCGCAATAAGCGTATATTGATTGGTTTGCGCAAAAGTTATAGCGTCTACAAAATAGGTCATAGTTTTATGGCATTTTTATTAATAATTTTTTTTTATTAGTAATGGCGGCGATCTGCGATTTTTATCGTGACTGCGACATTATGGTGGACACATCGGACACTTTTGACACTATTTTGGGACCATTGTCATTTATACAGGGATCAGTGCTATAAAAATGCTCTGATTACTGTGTAAATGACACTGGCAGGGAAGGGGTTAAAAACAGGGGTGATCAAGGGGTTAAGTGTGTCCTAGGGAGTGAGACTTTTATCAGGAGCCCCATCAAATCACCCCCACTTAACATCAAAGTCTTCATCAGAGCTTCCCTTACATCAAGGTCCTCATCAGAGCCCCCCTTTTATCAGGGTCCCCATCAAAGCCCCCCCCTTACATTAAGGTCCTCATCAGAGCCTCCCTTACAGCAAGATCCTCATCAGAGCCCCCCTTTTATCTGGGTCCTCATCAGTGCCCCTCCTTACATAGGGTTCCTAATTAGAGTACTCCCTTATATCAAAGTCCCCATCAGAGTCCTCTCCTTAAACCAGGGTCCCCATCCAAGCATCTTTTACATCAACATAATCAGTGTGGATTTGGGGTTAGAAGTGGAGGCTGAACTGTTCTAAATCCTTACACCACTGAGACTGCCTGCTGGCTGGACAAAATCTCTTATGCCCCGTACACACGGTCGGAATTTCCGACGGAAAATGTCCGATGGGAGCTTGTTGTCGGAAATTCCGACCGTGTGTAGCCTCCATCGGGCATTTCCCATCTGGATTCTAGGCACACAAAATTTGAGATCTGGATCTCAAATTTTCCGACAACAAAATCCGTTGTCGTAAATTCTGATCGTGTGTACACAATTCCGACGCACAAAGTTCCACGCATGCTCGGAATCAAGCAGAAGAGCAGCACTGGCTATTGAACTTCCTTTTTCTCGGCTTGTCGTACGCGTTGTACGTCACCGTGTTCTTGACGCTCGGAATTTCCGACAAGATTTGTGTGACCGTTGTGTATGCAAGACAAGTTTGAGCCAACGTCCGTCGGAAAAAGTCCATGGATTTTGTTGTCGGAATGTGCAATTGTGTGTATGGGGCATTAGCGGGCTGGATGTAGCCCATGGCCATAGTTTGGAGACCCCTGCTCTATATGATTACTGCAAGTTTCTCTAAATATAAAGACCCACTTGGGGCAGCAGAAAAAACGACTCTTGCCATGGGTCCTCCTCAACTGCAAGAATAAATACTCGTTAAGGGGTATAGAGGAATAGGCTGTAATACTTTCCTTATTCCTCTTTCATGCAGGCTTCTACTACACTGTGTGACCGATCCCTTGAAGCCTCTCTTCGAAGACGCTCGGATCAGTGGTCAAAAACTCTGGCGTCATCACATCACAATACATAACCAGGACTGTGACCAGGATGACGTGGACCCAGCCAAAACCCGGAGCGACAGAGAGAAGAGGGGAGTGGTGGCTGCATGGGGAGTGAGAATTAAGGTATTACAGCTAAATTTAGTTCTAGACCTAATGAAGATGTAACCCTTGCGAGGAAGGGGGGGCACTGCAAAAGTTTTTTTTTTTGTTAAAGCAGAACTTGACCCTAAAAGGGAAGTTCAGCTAAATATTCTCTTCCCCTCACTTCTCTAACACTTCTGGACATTTTTTGGTGGTGGGGAGCAGGTACCTAGTTTTGGTAGGTACTCACTCTCACTTCCGGTGAGCAGGTACCTAGTTTTGGTAGGTACCCATTCCCACTTCTGGTCAGTGATTCCAGCAAAAGTTGGCCTCTTTCTTGCAGGCTTCTACTACAGTGTGTGACCAATCCCTTGAAGCCTCTCTTCGAAGACACTCGGACCAGTGGTCAAAAACTCTGGCGTCATCACATAATACAGAACCATGACCATGGCCAGGATGGCAAGGACCCAGCCAAAACCCGGGGCAACAGAGAGAAGAGGAGAGTGATGGCTGCATAGGGAGTGAGAATTAAGGTGTTACAGCTAAATTTAGTTCTAGACCTAATGAAAATGTAACCCTTGCAGGGCACTGCAAAAGTAATTTTTTTTTGTTAAAGCAGAACTTGATCATAAAAGGGAAGTTCAGCTATATATTCTCTTCCCCCCACTTCTCTAAAACTTCTGGACATTTTTTGGTGGTGGGGAGCAGGTACCTAGATTTGGTAGGTACCCGCTCCTACTTCTCCAGGTCAGTGATTGTAGCAGAAGTTAACCTCCCTCCCTGCTCGCAGCCTCTTGGGACATGCGACGGGTCCCAGGAGGCTGCGGGACCAATCACACGCCCGCTGTGGGAAGCTGTCTGTGGAGCCACAAGGAGTCACAGCCAGCTTCCCACACTAAACATGCCGGGGACCCCGAAGATTGGCGTAGAACTGGCCCCAGGTGAAGACGGTGCTGGACCCTTGGATAGGTAAGTGTTCTTTTATTAACAGTCAGCAACTGCAGTATTTGTAGCTGCTAACTTGTAATGTTTTTTTTTTTCAGACAGGAAGCGAGAAAAGCTAAATATTTTTTTGAGTAGATGTTTTTGTTATTTGCTCAAACCCTAACTTTCCTAGTTACAACGAGAAACTAATAAAATTGTGAATGGTAATAATCAGTTCATGACTTACCTGCTGGTGAGGAGCATTCAGTCCTGCCACTCAGGACTTGATGAGGTTTTTATACGCTCGGTCAAACAGCTCTGCAACTGAATCAAGTAATTGCAGAGAACATTGTACAGAGAAGAAATAGTGGCAAGAAACAAAGAGGAGTGGTTAAGAGTGCATGGTGAATACAGAAAGGATAATCATTTCATAATAATTTACGAATAATTTTAAGACGTAAAAAAACTAGGGTGGAAATAATAACATAGTAAATGGTAGCACTTGCTGTAAAAGTTAAAGTGGTTCTAAAGGCAGATTTTTTTTTTCACCTTAAACCCCTTTGCAACCACTTTTTGCCTTATTATAGGCTTACCTGTAGCTACCGTGAATTTCTCCTAAACTTGCACAGTTTAGGAGATATTCACTGTATACGCATGTGCGTTTCTTCAGCTAGTGTGCCGTTACCGGCAGCTCCGGCGCACATGTGCGGCCGTGACGTCATTGTGGCGCCGGCCAATCACAGCGCCGGAGCCCATGATGCCCGGAAGTAACTCCGGGAGACATGTCATTGGCCAAAGCGGTGTGCCGGGACCGCTGCGGGGGCTTCGATCTAAGGTAAGTATTTCATAATGAGCTAGTATGCTATGCATACTAGGTCATTAGGTCTTTGTCTTGTAGGGTCTTTTTTTTTTGTCCCCGTGGGTTTATTATTATTATTATTATTAAAACCACTTTAATAAATTCAATTGCATGAAGATAAAAAAATGTTCCAGTAGTGATATCACCCCCTCACATTTCTATATATTTTCAGTACCTGTCTCAGTCCAGCTATGGACAAGTCCTGTCTCAGTCCAGCTATGGTCCTCTTCTCACAGGACACAGAGGTAGCAGCATCTGCCATTGGCTTCTGCTGTTGTCAACCAAATCCTATGAGGAGGGCCAAGACATGCTGTATGTGTCTATGAATGCACACCACCTGGCTCAGGAGCAAGCCTACGCCGTTTTCTTCCATAGCAAGAGGATTGTTATGGGGCCAAGACATGCTGTATGTGTCTATGGATGCACACAGCCTGGCTCAGGAGCAAGCCTACCCCGTTTTCTCCCATAGCAAGAGGATTGTTATGGGGCCAAGACATGCTGTATGTGTCTATGGATGCACACATCCTGGCTCAGGAGCAAGCCTACCCCATTTTCTCCCATAGCAAGAGGATTTTTATGGGGTCAAGACATGCTGTATGTGTCTATGGATGCACACAGCCTGGCTTGGGAGCAAGCCTACCCCGTTTTCTCCCATAGCAAGAGGATTGTTATGGGGCCAAGACATGCTGTATGTGTCTATGGATGCACACAGCCTGGCTTGGGAGCAAGCCTACCCCGTTTTCTCCCATAGCAAGAGGATTGTTATGGGGTCAAGAAGACCTGCTGTATGTGTCTATGGATGCACACAGCCTGACTCAGGAGCAAGCCTACCCCGTTTTCTCCCATAGCAAGAGGATTGTTATGGGGTCAAGACATGCTGTATGTGTCTATGGATGCACACAGCCTGGCTCAGGAACAAGCCTACCCTGTTTTCTCCCATAGCAAGAGGATTGCTATGGGGTCAGACACAGAAGAGGAGGAGCGAAGGCCAACGGAAAGTGACCCCAAAAGAGAAGGTTTAGGGCCACTCTGTGAACTTCCCCCTGCCCTCCCCACACACCTTTTTCACCCCCTTCACCTTGTGCAGCTTCCCGCCCATATCTTGTGTATCCCCCTCTTCACCTCTCATCATGTGCACCTCCTTTCCCCCCCTCACCTTTTCACCACCGTGTGCAGCAAACATGTATCCTCCCTTTCCCCTCATCTTGTGCAGCTTCACCCCCTCACCTTGTGCCCCCCCCTATGCACTTGTGCAATCCCCCACCTTGTTAAACTTACCCATGCCTTTGTTTCCCCCCTCCATTTGCATTTGACCCCCCTCCCCCAGTGTTTCCTACACATAATCTACACCACTCCTTCCAACATCTCCTCCTCCCTAGCTCCCTCGTCGCCTCCTCCCATGCTTGCCTGCAGGACTTCTCCAGAACCTCTCTTATCCTATAGAACTCCCCTTCTCCAGAACCTCTCTTATCCTATAGAACTCCCCACCCCAATCTGTTCGGCTATCTCCTACCCTGTCCACCTTTAGGCGATCCCTGAAAATGCATTGAATCAGAGAAGCCTACCCTGCTTCCACTTCAAAACTGTACATTGACCACCTCTACCAGCTCATCCCCCCCCCTGCCCCACAGCTATTACCTTTTGTACCGCTTCCCCCTACCCTTCTAGATTGTAAGCTCCATTAGCAGGGCCCTCCCTATTCTTTTGCATTGAACTGTATTGTAATTGTACTGTTTCCCTTTCCATAAGCACACAGTGATTACATTGAGTTACTCAATCCCCAGTCTATAGCAAATCCTTGAGTACAGGACCCATCAACTGAAAAATCACTAAACAATAGTTCTTGGAGTCGGAGTATGGTGACCTTCTGCCATGTATCATAACAATATTATGACACCGGGAACAAAGCCTGGGTTTCTTATATGCCAATGGATCTTTATAGTCTGGATCAGCACATGATGTAAAAAAAGTTATAATGCCCCGACCATTGTTAAGTGTATGACACAATGAAACAATACAGTCAGAGATAAGGCAAAAAAAAAATGTTCAAATTTTTCTTTTCAAAGCAATCACAACCATTTATTATGATAACCTTAACCACATGCCGACCAGCCTCCGCTGTACTGCAGCAGAATAGCACGGCTGGGAGAAACCACGTTATGTAACATCGCTTTGCCCTGTGGCCACTAGGGGGCTCGGCGGTCTCAAACACCGCCAGGCTCCCGCGATCGCTCGGGGCACACGGAGAACCCGTGTTTCTCAGCAGGGAACTGACAGATCATCTGTTCATACAGAGCACAGTCCTCATCTACCTTCAGTTAGAACACAAACTAGGACACATGTTAACCCCTTCACTGCCCCCTAGTGTTAACCCCTTCACTGCCAGTGACATTTTTACAGTAATCAATGCATTTTCAATCGCCAATGGTATTAATGCCAATGGTCCCAAAAATGTGTCAAAATTGTCCGACGTGCCCGTCATAATATCGCAGTCAAGATAAAAATCACTGATCGCCGCCATTACTAGTAAAAAAAAAATTATTAATAAAAATGCCATAAAACTATCCCCTATTTTGTAGAGCTATAACTTTTGCGCAAACCAATCAATATACGCTTATTGCGATTTTTTTTTACCAAAAATATGTAGAAGAATACATATCAGCCTAAACTGTGGAAAAAAAAAATTAATATAGCAAAAAGTAAAAAAATAATGCTTTTTTTTTTCAAAATTGTCGCTCTTTTTTGCTTATCACGCAAAAAATTAAAACTGCAGAGGTGATCAAATACCACCAAAAGAAAACTCTATTTGTGGGAAAAAAAGGACATCAATTTTGTTTGGGAGCCACTTCGCACCACCACACAATTGTCAGTTAAAGCGACGCAGTGCCAAATCGCAAAAAGTGCTCTGGTCAGGAAGGGGGTAAATTCTTCCGGGGCTGAAGTGGTTAATATCAAGTGTCCAAAAAAGAGAGAGAGATTTTTTCTCCCAATTTTCATCAATCCACAGAGACAAAAGTGCAAATTGGGGTATTATACATATTTCTGTCCAAAAGATAAAAGAGAAGTTGTCCTCAATTTAAAACAGGGATAATCACGTGTCTTCCTCAGGGGGATCTGCCGGGATCCCCCTGAGGAAGACACGTGATTAGCCCTGTGTTGTCATATGTTGGGGAGGGGCCAGGACGGTGGAGGAGCTTGGATATATGCTTGTTTGTACAAGCTGCTGACACATGCAAGTTTGAAAGTTGTTTGGAGAAGAATCCTATGCTTAATGCTTTTATATTTTGGTGTGCTGGAAGCACCTAAAATGTGTGAGTACCCTGATGTTATGTTTTCTAAATACATTTTTAAACCAGCGATACATGCACTATCCAGCCTCTTTCTTGTTTTAAAATTGAAGACGACTTCTCTGGGTTTTCCTGTGGGATACTGCTGAGCCAGTTTCACTTAGAGCTCAGGATTGGTTCAACTGCTTATGTGGACCAAACTTAAGTGTGCGGTCAGACTGTTGGAGGTGAGCCCATTCACACGGGGGGGGGGGGTTCACGTGTGTGAAGTCACCCTCTTCTGATCAGGATTATCATCACTAGAGTCACCTTTTGGACAGTAATACGTATAATACCCCAATTTGCACTTTTGTCTCTGTGGATTGCTGAAAAATGGGAGAAAAAAACTCTCTTTTTTTTTGGACACTTGATCTTAAGGAATAATACTTCTAAAATTTCACTGTGAGCTTGCTTGTTACACAAAAAAATATTTTTTTATGTTTATAGTTACATTTTTTAGCAATATTGATTTTCATTGTTTATGGCACTATCTATGCATTTGTAAGGTTCAGTATCACACAGCGCTGCATTTTTTTGTTTTTTGCATATATGTTTTAACCTTAAAGAGTAACCCCACTTTTGTTGAGAAAAGAAAAAAAATCCCCCTCTGGGTGATCTCTGTACATTGCGGGGATTGTAACAAACTTTGTTGCAGATTCCTACCTTTTGGTATTCTGAAGAAATAGCTGTTTGTTTATTTGTATCCATGTGCACAGTGAATGTGAATGAGAATGATTATAAAATTATCAGTCAGCTGCTGCACTTGCAGGGTTCTAATGAGGAAAGTGTCAGGGTCTGCATCACTTTATATATGATTTCCTTTTGAAAGTATCTCATAGACATGTGCACTGGCCAAATTTTTTTTTACATTTTTCGGGTCATTCGTTAAAAATCACAACTCATAAATTCGAAAATACATAAATTTGAAAATTCGTAATTTCATAATTTCAAAAATGCGTGTATTTGAAAATCCGTAAATAAGAAAGAAAATCTGAAAATTCTAAAGAACGAAAATCCGAAAATTTGAAAGAATAACTAACTAACTAATAATAACTAACTATTAAATTATAGGTATTGAAATTTCCTTTCAAATTTGGCTGTTAGTGAACGTGACGAATACAAATTTATTAGAAGTTACAAACTATCCGAAATGACAAATGCCTCATCTAAACAAAGGGAACAGAACAAATTAATAATAAATAATAATAAAAACGTTTTTATTATTTTTATTGTTATTTATTATTAGTAATTTGTTACGTCACGCTCGTTTAGGTACAGCATTAATTATTTCGGATAATTCGTAACTTAAATTTGTATTCGTTACGTTCACTAACAGACAAATTTTAAAGGCAATTCCAATACCTATAATTTTGTATAATTATTTCAGATTTTCAAATTTTCCGGTTTTCGGATTTTCTCATTTCGAATTTAGGAATTTACGAATATACACATTTTACGAATATTTGAATTTTAACATTTTCAATTTTACGAATTTACAAATTTTCGAATATTCAAATTTACGAATATTCAGAAAAATTCGTTAAACGGGTTTTCGTTAATTTGGATGTTTCCGAATTAACGAATTTGTTGAAATTCATGAAAAAACGAATTTGGAACGAAACAAATTGCACATGTCTAGTATTACACCAAAAATGACAATGGCTGTGATGTGGGGGGATGTGACTGGAAGGGGGGGATGTGAGAAGGGGGGGCTGTAATATGGGGGTGGAAGGTCTGTGATTGCATGGGATGCTTTAAACTAAGGGCGGGGCAGTGATGTGAGGAGGGGGGTGCTGTGATGCAAGGGGGGGGCAGTTATGTGAAGGGGTCTGTGATGTGAGGGGGATATCTGTGATTGCAAGGGGGTCTGTGTTATGAAGGTGACTGTGATATAAAATTGAAGGGGCTATGATGTGAAAGAGGGGACTGAGGACACTGGTGTAAAGGGGTAGTGATGTAAAGGGGGTGGGGCTGTGATGTGAAAGAGGGGACTGAGGACACTGGTGTAAAGGGGTAGAGATGTAAAGAGGGTGGGGCTGTGATGGGAAAGAGGGGACTGAGGACAAACTATGCGAAATGACAAATGCCGCATCTAAACAAATGGAACAGAACAAGGGGGTGGGGCTGTGATGTGGAAGAGGGGACTGAGGGCACTGGTGTAATGGGGTAGTGACGTAAAGGGGGTGGGGCTGTGATGTGGAAGAGGGGACTGAGGACACTGGTGTAAAGGAGGTGGGGCTGTGATGTGAAAGAGGGGACTGAGGACACTGGTGTAAAGGATTAGTGATGTAAAGGGGGTGGGGTTGTGATGTGGAAGAGGGGATTGAGGACACTGGTGTAAAGGGGTAGTGATGTAAAAAGGGTGGGGCTGTGATGGGAAAGAGGAGTCTGAGGACACTGGTGTAAAGGAGGTGGGGCTGTGATGTGAAAGAGGGGACTGAGGACACTGGTGTAAAGGATTAGTGATGTAAAGGGGGTGGGGTTGTGATGTGGAAGAGGGGATTGAGGACACTGGTGTAAAGGGGTAGTGATGTAAAGAGGGTGGGGCTGTGATGGGAAAGAGGAGTCTGAGGACACTGGTGTAAAAGGCTAGTAATGTAAAGGGGGTGGGGCTGTGATGGGAAAGAGGGGACTGAGGACACTGGTGTAAAGGGGTAGTGATGTAAAGGGAGTGGGGCTGTGATGGGAAAGAGGGGACTGAGGACAAACTATGCGAAATGACAAATGCCGCATCTAAACAAATGGAACAGAACAAGGGGGTGGGGCAGTGATGTGGAAGAGGGGACTGAGGACACTGGTGTAAAGGGGTAGTGACGTAAAGGGGGTGGGGCTGTGATGTGGAAGAGGGGACTGAGGACACTGGTGTAAAGGGGGTGGGGCTGTGATGTGAAAGAGGGGACTGAGGACACTGGTGTAAAGGATTAGTGATGTAAAGGGGGTGGGGTTGTGATGTGGAAGAGGGGACTGAGGACACTGGTGTAAAGGGGTAGTGATATAAGGGGGTGGGGTTGTGATGTGGAAGAGGGGACTTAGGACACTGGTGTAAAGGGGTAGTGATGTAAAGGGGGTGGGGCTTTGATGTGGAAGAGGGGACTGAGGATACTGGTGTAAAGGGGTAGTGATATAAGGGGGTGGGGTTGTGATGTGAAAGAGGGGACTGAGGACACTGGTGTAAAGGGGTAGTGATGTAAAGGGGGTGGGGCTGTGATGTGGAAGAGGGAACTGAGGACACTGGTGTAAAGCGGTAGTGATGTAAAGGGGTGGGGCTGTGATGTGAAAGAGGGGACTGAGGACACTGGTGTAAAGGGGTAGTGATGTAAAGGGGGTGGCGCTGTGATGTGAAAGAGGGGACTGAAGACACTGCTGTAAAGGGGTAGTGATGTAAAGGGGGTGGGGCTGTAAAGTGAAGTAGTCGTAGAATAAAAATGAGATAGCAGGAAGAAAATTGTACTGATTGCCCTCAGTTAGAAAAGTTTACATTAAATGTAAACCAAACAACACACTGGATGGGTGAGGGGGCTTTTTATGCTTAGTCCTTAATCAACAGTGTAACGTGCCCACCCTTCCTATCGCCGTCACATTACTATTGGCCAGTAATGAAGTAGAAGACTGAGACCTCCAGCTTGGGAGTTTTTGTTCAGATCATATTTACTTGTTGTTGCCTTCAGTATTAAAAATAACCATGTTTAGAGGTTTCCAAAAGTCCCTCTTCACCAGGGTTATGGAAAAAAATGATATCTGGATGGGGATGGATTAGGTTCCTTAGGAATTTTTTTTCCTGACTCTGAATGTCCATTCCCAGTCACTTGCTTGGAAGACTATCAAAGACCACCAAAAGAAAACTCTGTTTATGTAAAAAAAAGTATATAATTTTAATTTGGCTACAGTGTTGAATGGCCGGGCAATTGCCAGTTAAAGTAGCGCAGTGGCGAAAAGCAAAAAAAATGCCCCTGGTCATGAAGGAGGTAAAACCTTCTGGAGCTGAAGTGGTTCATCTATGTACATTCCTGCCGCCCGCCTCCTGGGATCACCGGTGGTCCTTGCCATCCTGAACCTGTGGCCCAACCTGAGTTGTTCTCCTTTATCTTCTGCTGGTTTGCTTTGTGGTACTGTCCATCACTCTTGGCTGCAGGTTCTGCTGGATCTACCTGGTTGGCATTTCCGTTTTAAGTTTTTTCAAACAATATCTTTGGGCACTCATGTTCCTCCTTTCCGTTGACACCAAATGTTCCATCTTTAGGGATACTTGGGCAGGAGATACAAGAAAGATCACCCTCATCATTTCAATCTTCTGTCAGGTTTGTGACAATAACCTTGTTCACAGAGCAGTGGAAAGGGAACTGGCCCTTTTGTGTAAAAGGTTTGATGACCTATCATTTCAATTTCAGGCTACTGTCTGTGAATAGACATGCGCGGTCCGTTTCGTTCTGAATCAAAATTTGGACGCATTTTTTTATTACAATTATATCTTACAATTACAATTTTATGACAATAGTAATTAATTTAAACAAAACTAAACAAAATTTTGGAAGAAATTTGGTTTCAAATTGAATCAAATTCGAAAGTCCGAAGAGAATAAAATAAACCAGAAAATAAAGGAATAGAAAATAATATAATAGAATAGAAAATAATAGAATAGAAAATAAAAGAATAGAACATAATAAAGTAAAACAGAACAGAATAGAAAATAAAAGAATAGAAAAATTAGAATAGAAAATAAAGGGATGTAATAGAAAATAAAGTAATAGAATAGAAAAAATAGGAATATAACAGAAAATAAAAGAATAGAATGGAATAAAAAAAGAATAGCATAGAATAGAATAGAATAAAATAGAAAGAATATAACCATCTTCTGAAATTCGAATTTCAAATAGAATACATTCAAATTCCAATAGAATAGAAAATAATAGAATAAAAAAGGATAGAATAAAAAAGAAAAGAATATAAAATAAAAGAATAGAATATAATAAAGTAACACAGAACAGAATGGAAAATAAAAGAAAAGAAAAATTAGAATAGAAAATAAAGGGATGTAATAGAAAATAAAGGAATAGAATAGAAAATAAAGGAATATAACAGAAAAAAAAGAATGGAATAAAAAAGGAATAGCATAGAATATAATAGAATAAAATAGAAAGAATATAACCACCTTCTGAAATTCGAATTTCAAATAGAATACAATTTAAATTCCAATAGAATAGAAAAGAATAGAATAAAAAAGAATATAATAAATAAAGAAAGGAATAAAATAGAAAATAAAAGAATATAAAAGAATTTGTAAAAAAAAAGATAGAATAGAATAGAAAGAATATAACCATTTTCCAAAATTCTAATATATTAAATCTGAATTTGAATAGAATAGAAAATAATAGATTACAGTAGAGCAGAATAGAACATAAAAGAATAGAAAAGAATAGAATAAAATAATATAATAGAAAAAATATAACCATCTTCTGAAATTCAAAGTTTGAATAGAATAAATTCAAATAGAATAGAAAATTGGTAGTGGGTTTGATACAAGCTTTGTAAATCTATCCCTTTCTGTTTCTGTTTAAGGCTTGTAAATTGCAAATTTTCAATAAAAATATTTGAAAAAAAAATGGAATAGAAAAGAATAGAATAAAATAGAGTAGAAAAGAATAGAAATAAATAGAATAGAAAATAAAATGATAAAATAGAAAAGAATAGAAAAAAAAAACAATAGAATAGAATAGAATGAATATAACAATATAAGAAATTTTTAAAATGGGAATTTCGAATAGAATAAATTTGAAATCAAATATAATATAATATAATAGAAAAGAAAAGAATAGAACATAAAAGAATAAATTAGAATAGAACAGAAAAAAACAACAGAATGGAATGGAATATAAAGAATATAACCATCTTCCAAAATTTCAATTTAGAATAGAATAAATTCAATTTCAAATGGAATTGGATTTGAACTTGAGTGCAATTTGAATTGATTAGAATTTTCCGGAATCGTTCGAATTGAGTTCACTTCGACTAATTCAGAAAATTCAAATAAATTCGAATTTGAATAAACAAAACTCATTTTGAAAATGAATTAAAAAAATGTAACTAAACTAATTTATGTAAACAACGAGTCGAAATATCTATCTGTGAATAACATGGTACACCAATTTACTTCTATTACCAGGTGAGGAAATGCGAACATCAAAAGATTGTTCATAGCTTTATTTTTCGTCAGGCAATGTCACAGATAGCGCTAAAAACACCATTATTTTATTTTTTAATTGGTTGTCTTTATCATCTTCCAGTATGAATAAAACACTAATGAATAGCCAACAATGTTTCACATCCCCAATATATTTTCTATTATTAAGAATACTTTAAATAAAATGGTGGTGACTCTGTACATCAATCAAACCATATTTCCTGCTTAAACATTTAAGTCTACATTCAAGCAGCCTAAAGTTCATACTGCAATAATTATTCGCACAGCGTTAAAGTTATTATTTCATATTAAAAAATGTAAAGATGTATTTTAGGTTTAATGGTCTGCAAACCAAAAATAATAATGGAATTTTTGCATCATTGAATATAAAAGCTGAATTCTCTTTGGCGTGTCCTTTGAAGGCTGAATGCTAAATGTGTCAGACATTGTCAGCTTGTTTGCTACGAGAAATAAAAAAAAAATTAAAAAATTGCATCTAAGTTCTTTATCTAAAGATCTAAATAAATAACAAAAACACTTAAACTACGAATGCGATAGCTATACTCATCAATTAAGTGCACAATGCTAAGCATAATATTTTATTTATTTTAGAAGGATCTACCATGGGTTCTGGAATTCCGCCTATATCTTCTGGCTCCAAACCTTCTCATTAGTCTACAACTGGGATGCAGCAGGTGGGACCTCTGTCAAGCTGGCCACAGCCAGGTCCGAATTTAGGGAGGTGTTGGGGTGGGCTGTTCCCCCCAAGATTCTAGTTGTGCCCCCCCCTCAGATCTCTGAGAGTGACATCCACTGATCTATGTGCCAGCCTGGTGGGGGCACCTGATATGAGGTGACTCTTATAGGGACTCTGATGTAAGGTTGCACATGCTTTACAGTGTGTGTGTGTGTGGACATGTGTGCATGCTCAAAGTCAGTATTGGCACCAGATGGCCTATTTAGGGATGTTCTCGCTCATTGTCAGTGCTGACTGGTCTTCAGCTTGCTCCCTTTGTTCTGGCCTATGCTTTGCATATGCTTCCTGTTACTGACCCGGCTCTCTCTTGACCTGATTTGGGATTTTGCTCTACTAGTTCCTGACCTTAGCGTCATCCACAACCTTGACTCAGCTTGCGCTGCCCACTGATTGCTGACCTCTGCCTGCTCTGTGACGCCATTATTGCCTCCGATTCTGCTGCACAATAACACCTAATTCCTTCTCTGGACTACCCCAAGAGTCACCTTCAGTCTTCTATGTACATTCCTGCTGCCTGCTTGTTGGGATCTCTGCTGGGCTTTGCTATCCTCCTGAACTGTAGTTCTAATGATCTGCCCAGCTGGCATTTCCTTTTAAAGCTTCTGCAAACAAGATCGTTGGACACTCATGCTCCTCCTTTCCCTTGGCATCATCTATTCCATCTTCAGGGGTGCTTGGGCGGGAGATACAAGAAAGGTCACTTTAGGAGTCCAGGGCTTACTACGCATGCACCAATGGCGCATTGCCGCAAGAGGGAATCCGTGCCAACTGAGTATTCGCCAAAGACGCCTCATGGTGCAAACCCGCACCTGCGCAGAAGACTTGATGGAAAAGGGCAGGAAAATGCCCAGGACGCTCACAGGAAGTGACCTCAACCTGATGGAAAAAGGCAGGAAAATCCCTATGAGGCGCACAGGAAGTGACCTCAAACTTCCCTATATAAACCCAGCCCAGGCACTGCCAAATTGCTGGATTATCTTCAGTCCCCCCTTGTTCCTGTGCTAGTGTGTGATCTGTCTGAACCTGTTGTGACCTGGAAACCTGTTTGACTACTCTTGATTGCTGCTTGCCTTTGATCTTGGATTTGTACCTTAACCATTCTACTTCTTTGCCCCTTTTGTACTCAGCTGCCGGATTGGAACCGACCCCGGCTTGGATCTCGACCATTCTTCTGATTAACCCTTTTATGCTTCGTTGCCCAGCTGGACTTGACCTCGGCTCGGAACCCGGACTAAGGCTTGCACGGTGCTCCGCACCCTTGGCACCCCTGCCACTCGGTGCCCCACCAAGTCTCTGTCTCCATCTCCAGAGGCTTTAAGGACCCAAGGTGCAAGGGAGGCCTCCCAACTACTTCAGGCTCACATCAGGCACGTGGCCCTCATGACAGCCACCCGCATCATTTCATCTTTAGGTATGTGCAGTGCCAGGACAAGGCTATCCAGCGCCCAGGGCAAAGATGCCTAACTACACCCCCTCCTTCCCTTAGGTTCAGGGTAAGGGTGCCCACATCACTGCAAAAAACAATTGCGCCAAGGGCAGTCACCCCTCCCGCCCATTCCTTGCCCTGGCCCTGGGTATGTGACACTAACCTTGTTCATAGAAAGGTGGACAGTGAATTGAACCTTTTCTTTAAAAAGTTTGATGATCCCGGTCTTTCATTTGACTTTTAGACTACTATCTGTGAATAACATGCAGTGCAGCACTTTCCTTCTACTAGTACTATGAGGAAATGAGGACATCAAAAGGTTGCTCAAAGCTTTATTATTTGTCAGACAATGTCACAGATGATGCTAAACACATAGTTATTATTTTTCTTTTTTTAAGTGGTTGTCTTGCAATATACCACAAATATACCACAGAAAAAAAAATGGCGGTGAATCTGTAAATCAACAAACCATGTTTCCTGCTTCAACAAGCCTACATTTAAGCAGCTTAAAGTTCATAATGCAGTCATTATTGATATAACATTGAATAATTTATTTCATATTAAACAAAATGTATTTTAGGTTTAATTGTCTGCAAACAAAAAATCATCAAACAATTTTAAGAAGCACAAATTATTTTGCAGCATTAAATATAAAAGCTGAAGTATTCATTAAAACGCAGTTATTTATTTCAGAAAAAAAAACCCAAAAAACTTAAAATAAGGAGATTTGCATTAACGGAAATCCTCTTCTCATGTCCTTTGTAGTTGAATGCTAAATGTGGCAGGCATTGTTGTCTTGTTTCATACATTGCTACAAGAGATGAACAAAAAAATAAAAATTAGTTGCATTTAAATTTTTCACCTAAATAAATAACAAAAAAAAACCAAATCAGTTAAGAATGATATAGCTGTACTCATCACTTAAGTGCACATCACTAAATATAATAATAGTGCATATTATAAATTAGATATTGTTATATATTTTTATAGAGAATAATTTATTTTAGAAGGCCTAACCTGGGTTTGGAATGCTGTCAATATCTACTGGCTCCAAACGTTCTCATTAGTGTACAACTGGGATACAGAAGGTGGGACACGTGTCAATCTGGTCACAGCCATGCCTGAATCAAGGTGGGTGCTGGGGTGGGCTCTGCTTTCTAAGATTTTAGTTTTCCCCCCTCTCCGATCTCAGAGTGGGCATCCACTGATCCATGAGCCAGCCTGATGGGGACACCAGATATATTGGTGACTCTCACGGGGACCCTGATGTAAGGGGGACTCTCATAGGGACCCTGATGTAAGTGGGGACTCTCATAGGGACCCTGAAGTAAGGTGGGACTCTCACAGAGACCCTGATGATAGGGGGAACTCTCATAGGAACCTTGATGTAAGGGGGACTCTCATAGGGACCCTGATGTAAGGAGGACTCTCATAGGGGACCCTGGTGTGGGGGGGCTCTCATAGGGTCCCTGATGTAAGGTGGGACACTCACAGAGACCCTGATGATAGGGGGGACTCTCATAGGGACCCTGATGTAAGGGGGGCTCTCATAGGGGACCCTGGTGTGAGGGGGCTCTCATAGGGGACCCTGATGTAAGGGGGGCTCTCATATGGACCCTGGTGTAAGAGGGGACTCCAGGGCCGATCCTGGGTGGGTACGCGGGGTGCACCGCACCCAGGCATTGCAGAGGTGGGGGCACCGAAGTGCTCCCCTTCCTCCTCCTCTGCTTGTGTGTGGGCAGGGGTGCTAGTGTGGGCACACCCGCCTCGCAGCTTGAACGGAGTGCATGGTGTCCCACACGCTACAATGCTAGCTCTGACAGTCAGCGTCTCTCCCTGCTGGCTGCCTTTCACACTGACACCTGGTAGAGTGAAGCTGCAGTCTCTTCATCGTCTCTGATGACTTCCTCCACTTCACACAGACATCGGGAGGAGCCGGGAGCAGAAGAGACAACGCTGTGCATCTGTGGCTCTGATCTGAGGTCTGAGGTCTTACACACTGTGACACTTGCACGTGTGGGGGTGGGGTGGGGGGGTGGAGTGTGTAAGCTGATAAAAAGGAATGCTTGACTCTTGCAGTGACCCCTCTAAAAAAGAACAGTAGGAATACTTGCAATGATTTGGGGGGGGGAGGCAAACAGACAGAAAGGAGTACTTGCAGTGATTTGGGGGTGGGGGAGGATGGGTGAGAGGATATTGTATGTGCTAGGCAGGGGGCACTTTGGGAGGAGAGAGGTTGGATATGAAATCTGACACCCCCCTCCCGCAGCACAAGACCTCTCTTCTCCCAAAGTGCTCCCTAGCACATACAGTATCCTCTTACCCACCGTCCCCACCCCCAAATCAAAGAGATGCTGGCAGCTACCAGTGGCAGCCGGTGGTATTTTTGGAAGGGGGTGGGGAGGCGGCAAACAGTGTTTGGGAGGGAGGTTTGATACTGGGAAGGGGGATTTCGGTGGGAAGATTTATGACAGAACTGAGCAGTGGACTTTTGCTGGGATTTGGGGGAAAGAGGATTTTTGCTGGGAAGGATGGGGGGGGATTTAACCCAGAATGGGGGAGGGGTTGTGCTGGAATGGAGAACTTGGGAGAGAGGATCTAGAAGTGGGGAAAGGATTTTAGCTGGAATAGTGGATCTAATGGTATTTGAAGAGGGGAAGGTTTTGTGCTGGGATGGGGGATGTGGATTTGTGCCAGAACTGGGAGGAAGATCTGTGCTAGAAGAGGGATTGGGGGGGGGGGGGGGGGTGCAGCGTAGAAAATTTTTGTTGGGAGAAGAAATTTGGGCAGATTTATTGTGCTGGGTAGGGGGCAGCGGGTGGATTTGTGCTGGAGGGATTTGGAGAGGGGGAATTGGGTGGGAAGGATATGTAGGATATGTAGGCAGCGTCATGATTGACAATGGATCTACATAAGGGGAAACTGTTTTTTTAAGCCTGGATTGCCATTTGACAGTTTTAAAATAGGTTAGGGGCAGAGCCACCTGGCGACCTCACCTGGGGGCAGTGCCCCCTTGTAACATCACGGATCGGTGCATGCTGGGTCCGTGACCTTACAAGGTGGTGGTGCCACCAGGTGTCGTCGCTAGGTGACCCCGCCCCTTACCTATATAAGAACTGTCAAACGGCAAGCCAGGCATTCGGCGGTTTGCCATTGTTAACAGCATTGTGATTTCTCTTCCTATCTGTTTGGGGTGGGGCGGCATCGTGATTGATGATGGATTTACATCAGGTGACACTTGTTTTTTTTTTGTTTTTTTAATAAAGGAATTGTCAAAAACTGTCTCTGTGTTTTTATTACTTTTTGACACTTTTTTGATGAATGGGTAGGGAACTATGTACCCCATACTCATTCACATGGAGGGGTAGGATCTGGGGCCCCCCTTCTTAAAGGGGGTTTCCAGATTCCAATAAGCCCCATGTCTGCAGACCCCCACAACCACAGCCCAAGGTTGTAGGGATGAGGCCCTTGTCCCCCATCAACATGGGGACAAGGTGCTTTGAGGTGGGGGGGCAGAGCCCCCCCCCCAGCCTTAAAGCACCCTCCCCGCCATGTTGAGGGCTTTTTCTTGGCCCGAACGGTTCGTCCAACTCTAACCAGAAATAAAAACATGTTATTGGATTTTTACACCAGGAGTATATAATGAGTTTGGCAACTCTAGAGAAATGCTTAAATAAGGCATTACAATTTAACTAAACCCATTCGATTTTAGTTGACTAAAATATGACTAAAACCAAAACAATTCAGATGACTAAGATACGACTAAAGCTAAAAGGGCATTTTAGTCAAAAGAATATGACTAAAACTAAATCAAAATTTGACATCAAAATTAACACTATTTTAAATTTTTTGTCATATTTTATTTATACTTTTGCTCATGGACAGCTTCAGCTTCTTTTTTAAAAAAAAAAAAAGAAACATTCACAAAGTTTCACTCACCAGCTGTTGAGGTCACGGGCTGACCAGGATTTTATGAGCTCGACGACGTTAGTGACCACCTTTCCAGACGGAGATCTAAGGTCATCAGAACTGTTACCATTGAAGTTTCCACAAGCTCCGCAAACCAACTCTGACAGGCCCTGTGACACACGGATTAAGACACTACCCGCATTGCTCAACTCGATCTTCAAGTCCACACCAATCTGGACAAAAACCGAGTTGTCCTTGGCAGAGGCTGAGAGAATGCCAACAGTGATGGGGAAAACATCAGAAAATCCATTTACCTGGAAAATGCAAGGAGTCAAAAGGCCAGAGGTTAGAGCAAAATTTGGCCACAGTCTACACCTCTTATGGAGAAGGATGGGAATCTTGACAAGGCCTAAATGGATTCTGGCAATGACTATCAGCGCTCAACCCATTGACAACGTAATAATGGCACCATGTTGTGCAAACATTTTCTGATGGCTACTAAAAAATCCTTAAAAGAAATCTATAAATGTAAGGAGGACAAAGGCTTATCTAATCAGAAAAACTTATGCCCCGTACACACAATCTGATTTTCTGACAACAAATGTTGGATTTGAGCTTGTTGGCGGAAAGTCCGACCGCGTGTACGCTCCATCGAACATTTGTTGGCGAACTTTCCGCCAACAAATGTTGGCTAGCAGGTTCTCAAATTTTCCACCGACAAATTTTTGTTGTCGGACTTTCCGATCGCGTGGAAATCTGTCGCACAAAAGCCCACGCATGCTCAGAAGCGGTTGGTCTTGTAAACTAGCGTTCGTAATGGAGAATTAACATTTGTGACGTGGCAAATTTAGAAATCTCCAAATGCAGAGCACAATTCTCTTCTTCTTTAATGGGATAATAATGAAGCTGCTTTGCTGGTGATACTGATGGAGTTATTGCAAACAAATTTTCAAAGGCTTTTTTTTTTCCAAGTGATATCAAGAATAATAACAATAATAATCATAATAGCGCAAAATAAATACGCAAAAAAGAAAAGCGCAAATCAACACTCACCAAACTTCTACAAACACAAAATTAGCAGAAGGAGCCCAAGGGGTGGCGCTAAAGAGCTGAAAAACCACGTAGTAGGTCTTGTACGCCACTACGTTCGTAATTGTTGGCCAACATTTGTGTGACTGTGTGTATGCAAGGCAAGTTGGAGCTAACAACCTTCAAACAAAATTCCACGTTTTTTTTGTCGGAAAGTCTGATCGTGTGTAGGGGGCATAAAACTTACAAAGACATTGGCATACTTACCATGTCTCCTCGAAAATAAGAGCAACCCGGAAATTAGACCTGCTGCGATTTTCGGGAAGGGCTGCAATATAAGCCCTACCCCGAAAATAAGCCCAATACGAGGCATAGGACTTACAAAGACATTGGCATACTTACCGTATCTCCCCGAAAATAAGACCTACCCGAAAATAAGACCTACTGCGATTTTCGGGAAGGGCTGCAATATAAGCCCTACCCTGAAAATAAGCCCTAGTGTAGAGTGCTTGTGTATAGTGTATACACTACTCCGTTGCAGTAGTGTATAGTGTAGACTGCGTGTGTCAGTTGTGCCAATTACCTTGGGAATATAGCCGCTCTGCGATCAGCTGATCTCCTGCTCCTCTCCTTCTCTCCTACCAGCTGTCAGCGGGGGATCTCGGCCCCTCTCCCTGTGCAGCGCTCCGGCGGGCTAAGGAAGTGGCAGGCTGCACTCAGCTAATCTTCCCCTCTCCGAGATGTCAGCGGGGTATCTCGGGCCGCCCTGTCCTCTGCAGACCTCCAGCGTGTCACGGGCGACATAAGAAGATATGTGGCACTACATCTCAGCATGCAGCACTTTTGCATTGTGTGATACCAACATTCTACAAGCACTTTTACACGGGGGGATTCATGACAGGGAGGGAGAGAAGACAGCACATGGCATGATAAGACCTACCCCGAAAATAAGCCCGACTGTGTCTTTTGTTGTCAAAATGAATATAAGACCCGGGCTTATTTTTGGGGAAACACGGTAGTATATCAATAGTTGGCTACTTACCCAAACTTCCATGCTCTTAGAGATGGTCACTAGACCTTCACTGAGGAAAATATGGAGCCTGGCAACGGTTGCTGGTACTCCTATACAGCTCTGAATATCAGCGAGTATTCTAAACCGTCTGGATGAAGCAGGATTACATAAAGTTATCAATTCTATGGGACCATTTCCAACAGGTCCTCCTGAGAGCCCGTCAAACGTGACAAGCTTCAGTGGGCTGAGCGTGCATTCACCCCCTGTCTTGTAGCAGCCTCGCACTCCATTCACCAGGTCACAGCGTTCTTGTTGTCCACATGAAATGGCAGTACAGGTCACTCCACCAGCTTGGCACTTACATTGTTGACTGCAATCAGTATTGACAAAGGACTCTCCCTCCTAAATGGAAAAATAATCAAGTAAATCATAACTTTTAGTATCTGCGGACTTGGACTCTGACACATAAAACGGAGAATGGCCCATTTGTACAGTTTGATCTCAGAATGAACAGCAATTAAAGTGGTTGTACACCTTTACATATACCCAGGTGATGCACAGAGAGGAAACAAATCCTCCTAAGTTGTACCTGTCTATCTGCTACCTTCTCTACATCCATTTAAAGTTCTGAATTTATAAACTTGTCTGAGAGTTCCAAAAAAAAAGCTGGCATCACACACTGCAGAGCTCAGTGAAGAGAGCTCTGATAGCTGATTGGAGGGGAGGGGCACACCCCCTCCACAGAGCACACAGGAACAGAGCTGAGGCTGTCAATCAGCTGGGGGTCCCTCCCTGTCACCATTTTTCTCTATGTGTCAGGAAAAAATAGAAATGAATAGATTAGGATAAAACAGAATATAATAGAATTTAAACAATAGAATAGAATAGAACAGAATCTAAAAAAAAAACCAGAATAGAATAAAATTGAATAGAATAGAAAATAAAACAATTTAATAGAATGGAATAGAAAAGAATAGAATAGAAAACAAAAAAGATAGCCATCTTCCAAAATTTGAATTTTAAATCAATTTGAACTTAACAAATATACGCAAAAAATAATCCAATTATATGAAAGAAATTCCGAAAGAAAATCATTTTACCATAACGAATATGATGAAACAAAATTATTAACTTAAAAAATGAATACAAAATAAAACATACACATTTCTAATGGTTATTGTCGCCTAGTTTGACATACAGGGAACAACTACTGCTGGAACTTCCATGTAAGCTGTCCTAACCCACTCTGTTGGCTCCTCCCAATTGGAAAAAGCAACTCCATTCAGAATTTCGATTTTAGTTTGATAATGCTAAATGAAAATTCTTTATATAAAAATCTTACACCTACAATAGATGAAACACACTTTATGACCAAAGAGTTGCCGACCCTTGACCATCTCATCTATATGAGCTTGTTGGACACTCCATTCCAAAACCATGAACAATATAATGGAGTTGACTTTACAGTTTACAGCTTAAACGGCTCTTCTTTCCTCCTTCTGGAAAGGATTTCTAAAAGAATTTAGAAGGTTTCTGTGGGAATATGTGTCAATTCATCCAAAGGAGCATATGTAAGGGCAGATGCTGATGTTGGTAGACTTGGCTTGCAATCGATGTTCCAGTTTATCCCATATGTGTTTTAGTAGACTTGAGGTCATGGAGATGTGAAGGTTGGTTTGCTCCAATCCATGCTTCTCAAACCATGCCTTTATATGGCTGGCTTTGTGCAGAGTGATAAACACATTTCCCTTGATCAGAAACACCTAAACTTTCTGCATAGTTGTCATTAGGGATGAGCCGAACACCCCCCTGTTCGGTTCGCACCAGAACATGCGAACAGGCAAAAAATTCGTTCGAACACGCGAACACCGTTAAAGTCTATGGGACACAAACATGAATAATCAAAAGTGCTAATTTTAAAGGCTTATATGCAAGTTATTGTCATAAAAAGTGTTTGGGGACCCGGGTCCTGCCCCAGGGGACATGGATCAATGCAAAAAAAAGTTTTAAAAACGGCCATTTTTTTAGGGAGCAGTGATTTTAATAATGCTTAAAGTGAAACAATAAAAGTATAATATCCCTTTAAATGTCGTACCTGGGGGGTGTCTATAGTATGCCTGTAAAGGGGCGCATGTTTCCTGTGTTTAGAACAGTCTGACAGCATAATGACATTTCAAAGGAAAAAAAGTCATTTAAAACTACTCGCGGCTATTAATGAATTGCCGGTCCGACAATACACATAGAAGTTCATTGATATAAACGGCATGGGAATTCCCCACAGGGGAACCCCGAAAAAAAATGACGGTGGGGTCCCCCTAAATTCCATACAAGGCCCTTCAGGTCTGGTATGGATATTAAGGGGAACCCCGGCCAAAATTTTTTAAAAAATGGCGTCGGGTCCCCCTCAAAATCTATACCAGACCCTTCAGGTCTAGTATGGGTTTTAAGGGGAACCCCGTGACAAAATTTAAAAAAAAAACGGCGTGGGGTCCCCCCAAAAATCCATACCAGACCCTTATCCAAGCACGCAACCTGTCAGGCTGCAGGAAAAGAGGGGGGATGAGAGAACGGCCCCCCTCCTGAACCGTACCAGGCAACATGCCCTCAACATTGGGAGGGTGCTTTGGGGTAGCCCCCCAAAACACCTTGTCCCCATGTTGATGAGGACAAGGACCTCATCCCCACAACCCTGGCCCACCCTGCGGGCGGGGGGCTTATCAGAATCTGGAAGGCCCCTTTAACAAGGGGACCCCCAGATCCCGGCCCTCCCCCCTGTGTGAAATGGTAAGGGGGTACAAAAGTACCCCTACCATCTCACTAATAAACTGTCAAGAATGTTAAAAATGACAAGAGACAGTTTTTGACAATTCCTTTATTTAAATGCTTCTTCTATCTTCTATCTTCCTTCGGTTTCTTCCTCCATCTTTGTCTTCTTCTGGTTCTTCTGGTTCTTCCTCCGGTGTTCTCGTCCAGCATCTCCTCCGCGGTGTCGGCGTCTTCTTCCCTTCTTCTCCTCGGCCACTCCGCATCCATGATGGCATGGAGGGAGGCTCCCGCTCTTCTCTTCATCTTCTTCTCTTCATCTTCTTGTCTTTATCTTCTTCTCTTCATCTTCTTTTCGGGCCGCTCCGCATCCATGATGGCATGGAGGGAGGCTCCTGCTGTGTGACGCTTCTCCTCTTCTGACGGTTCTTAAATAACTCGGGGCGGGGCCACCTGGTGACCCCGCTCCCCTCTGACGCACAGTGACTTGACGGGACTTCCCTGTGGCGTCACGGGGAATGCCACATGGAAGTCATGTCAAGTCACCATGCGTCAGAGGGGGGTGGGGTCACCAGGTGGCGCCGCCCCCTGTTATTTCAGAACCGTCAGAAGAGGAGAAGCGTCACACAGCGGGAGCCTCCCTCCATGCCATCATGGATGTGGAGCGGCCCAAAAAGAAGATGAAGAGAAGATGAAGACAAGAAGATGAAGAGAAGAATATGAAGAAAAGAGCGGGAGCCTCCCTCCATGCCATCAGAAGAAGAAGGGAAGAAGACGCCAACGCCGCGGAGGAGATGCTGGACGAGAACACCGGAGGAAGAACCAGAAGAACCAGAAGAAGAAGAAGATGGAGGAAGAAACCGAAGGAAGATAGAAGATAGAAGAAAGAAGAAAGAAGAAGCATTTAAATAAAGGAATTGTCAAAAACTGTCTCTTGTCATTTTTAACATTTTTGACAGTTTTTTGGTGAAATGGTAGGGGTACCCCCCTTACCATTTCACACAGGGGGAGGGCCGGGATCTGGGGGCCTCCTTGTTAAAGGGGGCTTCCAGATTCCGATAAGCCCCCCGCCCGTAGACCCCCACAACCACCGGCCAGGGTTGTGGGGATGATGCCCTTGTCCTCATCAACATGGGGGACAAGGTGTTTTGGGGGGCTACCCCAAAGCACCCTCCCAATGTTGAGGGCATGTGCGCTCTCTCATTCCCCCTCTTTTCCTGTGGCCTGCCAGGTTACGTGCTCGGATAAGGGTCTGGTATGGATTTTTGGGGGGACCCCACAATGTTTTTTTTTTAATTTTGGCGCGGGGTTCCCCTTAAAATCCATATTAGACCTGAAGGGCCTGGTATGGAATTTAGGGGGACCCCCCACGTCATTTTTTTTTTTAAATTTTGGTTCGGGGTTCCCCTGTGGGGAATTCCCATGCCGTTTTTATCAATGAACTTCTATGTGTATTGTCGGACCGGCAATGCATTAATAGCCGCAAGTAGTTTTAAATGACTTTTCTTCCTTTGAAATTTCATTTTGCTGTCAGACTGTTCTAAACACGGGAAACATGCGCCCCTTTACAGGCATACTATAGACACCCCCCAGGTACAAAATTTAAAGGAATATTACACTTTTATTGTTTCACTTTAAGCACTATTAAAATCACTGCTCCCGAAAAAACTGCCCTTTTTAAAACTTTTTTTTTGCATTGATCCATGTCCCCTGGGGCAGGACCCAGGTCCCCAAACACTTTTTATGACAATACCATGAATATAAGCCTTTAAAATTAGCACTTTTGATTTCTCCCATAGACTTTTAAAGGGTGTTCCGCGGCATTCAAATTTGCCGCGAACACCCCAAATTGTTCACTGTTCAGCGAACTTGCGAACAGCCGATGTTTGAGTTCGACTCGAACTCAAAGCTCATCCCTAGTTGTCATCATATAGGCAGGTTCAATGGTCAGATGTCCTCAACATATTAATGTACATATTATGGAGTAGCAAAACTTAAGGAAACAACTCATTGGTAGAGTACTTACACTCAAGTATCTTCCACTGAATACACATCCACACTTGTCTGTAGTAATACAAGTATCTCCATCCAGGGCATACCCAACATTACATTTACAGCCTTCAAAACATCTTTCTGTACATTTTGTTGGTGCTGTTAGACTAAAGCAAGTTTGTTCACAGGTTCTGGTGCAAAGTTCATAATAGCTGTTGGATGGACAAGAAAAGGCTGCAAAACAAAAAAAAAAAATGCCTACATTCAACGCTTTAGATTAGAGGGTCATCAAACTTTCTAAACTACTGTAAGGGCCAGATTACTACCCTTCAGACTTCAGAGGGGCAGTAATGTGGCCAGTGGGAGTAGAAAATGCCTCGGAGTAAACAATGTCTCATGCTTGGTTGTCGGTGGAAGTAAGAAAATTGCATAGTACCCGGGATCAGGAGGAGGGGAGAATATTGCCAATTGTTGGTATCATTGGAGGAAATAGTGCCCCATTGTTGCTGCTGGTTGAAAGAATGTTGATTCATTGTTGGTGTGACAGAAATAGTGCCCTATCATTGGTGTCAGTAGGAGCTAGACATGTGCACTGCTAAAAAATGTGTTCGTTTTTGTTTTCGTTTCATTCGTTTTTTCTTTTTTCATTTTTCGGGTCATTCATTATGATCGCAATTCGTAAATTAGTACATTCGTACATTCGGAAATTCGTACATTCATAAATTTGTAAATTTTGTAAATTCGTAAATTCACAAATTCCTACATTCGTAAATTAGAAAATTTGTATATTCGTAAATTCGCACATTCGCACATTGGAAAATTCGGAAATTTGGAAATTCAAAAATATAAAATCCGAAAATTAGAAAATCTGAAATAGTAACTAACTATTAAATTAGGTATAGGTGTTGTAACTTAATTTCAAATTTGGCTGTTAGTGAACGTAATGAATATGAATTTATCCAAAGTTATGAATTATCTGAAATAACGAATGCCGCATCTAAACGAATGGAACGGAACAAATTAATAATTAATAATAATAATAAATAGTTTTTATTATTATTTAGTATTATTAATTCATTACGTTCCATTCGTTTAGATGCGGCGTTCGTTATTTCGGATAATTCCTAACTTCGGATAAATTTGTATTCATTACGTTTACTAACAGCCAAATTTGAAAGGAAATTACAATACCTATAATATAATAGTTAGTAATAGTTAAGTTATCATTAGGTAATTATTATTTCAGATTTCAGAATTTACAAATTTACAAATTTAGGAATGTGTGAATGTACGAATGTGCAAATCTAAGAATTTACGAATGTACGTATTTACAAATCTACGAATGTACGGATTTACGAATGTACGAATGTATGAATTTACAAATTTACGAATATTCGTATATTTCTGAATTAACAAATTTGTCGAAATTCGGTAAAGAACGAATTTGGAACAAAATGAATTGCACATGTCTAGTGGGAGCAATAGTGCCCCCAAGGTCCAGATAAAGGCAAGCAAAGAGGAGCACCTGGCCTGAGGGCTGCAGGTTGGAGAGACCACTGCTCTAGATTAGACTTTTAAATATGCATGTTTTAAAATAAACAAGCCATTGGTAAGTGAGTATCAGCAGGTAAACTAGAACAAAGCTCCAGTCAGTTGGGACTCAGTTATTGTTACATTTTCTTTTTATTTTGGTTACCTAAAAGAAAAATGGTTTGTTTTGTACTTACGACAGAATGTAGGAGTTCTCCAAGAGCTGATGGTAACACCAGCTGTCTGACAAGCAGCTGCATAGGCCTGTATACTCTTGCACAAAATGTTGTCCTTGCCATCAACAGCACAAGAGTCATATACGCAATGGTTGAAATAATCATTGGGGTTGACCATGGAATGACATGCTTTGAAGGGTCCCGCTGGGTCTGTAATCATGCCACAAGAGGATCCCACACTGTACTGCTGCACCTGGGCATCATTACATACCGGGCACACACCTACTTCACAACCATCACTGCACTTAGCACCAGCTATGGTCACTTTCCAGGCGGCACCAAACTCATTCACATTTTTAACAACCTGCCCATTGGGAAGCTGTAATTCATCTTTGCCATAACCATTGAAATTGCCACAGAGACCACCCATCTTGCCACGGTATGAGCTGGGTATAGTAAGGATTACATGATAGATTGTGTCATAAAGAACATTCAAGCCAAAGTCTGTTTGCAGGATAACATTGGCTCCTTCCTGATTAATGATAATTCTGTTGTCTTCTAGAATCAATGGCAATTCGATAAGTTCTCCATTAACCTGTGAAAAAGATAAAAATGTATTTAAAGGAAAACTTTTGAACTCTGGCATTGTGAAAAGTTCTAAGAATACTGTGGATATCATGAAAGCAAATAAATGGATCCTTCACACCTTTCGCTAGAAGGCCAAATGACTGGACTAAAGTTTTCTTACTTTTTTACATAATAAGAGAACAGCTAACTCAATGAAGTAAGCTATTGTGCTTGAAAGCATCGAAGTGGATAAAAGGAGAAGATGACCAGCAATAAACAAGCCATTACTAAAAGTAAAAAAAAAAAAGTATGGGAATCAAAATTAGCAAACATTCACTATCACCTAGATGGCTGCAGCATGATCTCAGCTGCAGCTGTCCCCCACCGGCTCTACACTGAGAACTGAGCTATCAAAGACCACTGATCTGTCAGTTCTCAGTCTTCGGTGATAGTCACTGCTCTCTGCTCTGCCCCTCCAGTAACCATGGAGCACCAGGCTGTGAAGTGGCTGGCTCAGGCTCTCGACAGGTCGCTGAGAAGCTGAGCCAGCTTCCTGGTGCCGCATCTGGGTGGGAGCCTGAGCCAGCTGGGTGGATCCCACCAGAGCCTGGGCTGGTTGAGTGACATCAGCCAACAGCGGACTTTAGCCCGCTGTCAGCTGAAAATGGGTCATAGGAGTGCAGAACCAAAGTCATGCACTCCTGTGACCCACAGGAGAAGTAGGGCCAGAGGAGCTTTGGCCCTGCTTCTCTTTTAAGCCCCAAAACGTTATTTCTGGAGAAAAACTATTCATTTGGTCAGCAGAAATTGCCATCAACTTAACAATACTTTGTGAACAATATTGAAAGATGTCATTGAGAAGTTCGTCCTTAAAATGTTAGTTTTTTGACCCACTAGTTTAATACTTTTAGAGACATGGACCACATATGTCAATCCAGGATGCCAGAGTGATCTCCTAAATTCGTATCTACACATTGGGGTTGATTTAGTAAAATTAGAGAGTGCAAAATCTGATGCAGCTCTGCATGGTATCAGCTTCCAACTTCAGTTTGCTCAATTACGCTTTGAAAATAAACCGGAAAGCTGATTGGTTTCTATGCAGAGCTGTACCAGCATTTGTACTCTCCAGTTTTAGTAAATCAACACCACTGAGTCAGATACAACTATTGAAGCCGGAGAAGAAAAAGCTTCTTAAAGGTGCTATAAGGCATTAAAGATGTTTTATTATGGATGTACCTTAAGTTTCAATCCAAAAGAAGAAATCCATGAGAGGAAATGGAAAACTGGAAAAAATGTTAGTAGAAGAAACACGTACCTTTACTTTAGAGCTCATGTCTCTCTGAATGGCCACTGTGTAACCATACACAGATACCACCACTAGTCTTGTCACAGCCACGCCACCATTTCCATAACTCTCATTCTCTACAACCACGGAAAAGTTCACAAGTTCGGGATCATTAACCACCACCTTTGTAAAAGTATAAGTGCAAGTGCCTTGGAAGTCGTATCTTAGACCATCGAAGGAGATATAATGTGGATCTCCTGAGGCAACACATTTGGCAAAACCCTTGGGTTGGCATCCCAAAACTCCGTTCATAAGTTTGCATTCTTCTTCAGGTCCACAGGCTGCTGACTGGCAAGTAACAATGCCATCGGCCCCACATTGGCAACTCTGATTACACTGACTCTGTGGGTAGAAGACCTCATTTTTCCGGTAATATATACCCTCGTAGACACAGCCACAGTCCTGGATAGGCACACACCTGGCACCACTCAAGATAAATCCATTATCACAATAGCAGGCTTCCTTACAAGGATAGTCACAGCCAGTGGGTAAGGAGAAGCCATAACATGTGACAGGGCAGGCATTTCCACAGAGCTCATAATGAGTGTTAATAGGGCAGGACAAACCTAAGAGGAACAATGGACCAAATCAGTGTTTACAACTGGTGTGTCCAAAACCACAGAAGAAACATCCAGCCGGTTACACTTTATTATTACACAAGGTAATTGGTTCACAAGAATAGTTACCACTTAAGGTTAGACCACAAACTGCACCTGCTTCCCTGGACACCATTCTAACATGTTACCATTGCATTATATCAAATCAGAAAACAGAAAAGGTGCAAACAAGTTCTTGCTGAATAAGACGTTCTGTGAAATGTGCCAGAGGGAAACCTAAGATTTCTGAAGAGCTGGATTTTCCACTACATTAGAAGGTACTGGAGGCGAACTGGACACCTTACCCCTCCTAGGTGAAACAGCCATCCTATAACCACTGTACTTGTTATACAAGTTATAAGTTTGTAACCTGTAGGTATTTGTAGTATTTTCTAGAGGCAGAAGGTTTTTTTTTAATCTTAAAGCATTCTCTGGATTAAGATTAAAAACCTTCTGTGTGAAGCAGCCCCCCTCAGCCCCCCCCTAATACTTACCTGAGCCCCATCTCGATCCAGCGATGTTGCACGACAGGCTGTCAGGGACTCTCCCTCCTCATTGGCTGAGAATGCAGTGGTCACAATTGCTGTCAATCGAAATTAGTGAGCCAATGAGGAGAGAGAAGGGGCAGGGGCGAGCTGCAATCGGCAGGAGGAGGGGCCAGGAGTGCCAGCGAGAGACCCCAGAAGAGGAGGACCTGGGCTGCTCTGTGCCAAACCACTGATATCTAGTGATATAAAGATCTATATAGTGGAATCAGGACCTCCTTCCTCCTGCTGGTTACCCTTCTAGTGATATACAGATCTATATAGAGAAATCAGGACCTCCTTCCTCCTGCTGGTGATCTGTCTAGTGATATAAAGATCTATATAGAGGAATCAGGACCTCCTTCCTCCTGCTGGTGATCCATCTAGTGATGTAAAGATCTATATAGAGAAATCAGGACCTCCTTCCTCCTGCTGGCGACTCCTCTAGTGATATAAAGATCTAAATAGAGTAATCAGGACCTTCTTCTTCTTGCTGGTGACCCCTCCAGTGAAGTTAAGATTTATAAAGAGGAATCAGGACCTCCTTCCTCCTGCTGTTGACTCTTTAAGTGATATAAAGTTCTTTATAGAGGAATCAGGACCTCCTTCCTCCTGCTGGTGACCCCTCTAGTCATATAAAGATCTATATAGAGAAATCAGGACCTCCTTCCTCCTGCTGGTGACTCCTCTAGTGATATAAAGATCTATATAGAGGAATCAGGACCGCCTTCGTCCTGCTGGTGACCCTTCTAATGCTATAAAGTTCTATATAGAGGAATCAGGACCTCCTTCCTCCTGCTGGTGGTTCCTATAGTGATATAAAGATCTACATAGAGGAATCAGGACCTCCTTCCTGCTGGTGACTCCTCTAGTCATATAAAGATCTATATAGAGGAATCAGGACCTCCTTCCTCCTGCTGGTGACTCTTTAAGTGATATAAAGTTCTTTATAGAGGAATCAGGACCTCCTTCCTCCTGCTGGTGACCCCTCTAGTCATATAAAGATCTATATAGAGAAATCAGGACCTCCTTCCTCCTGCTGGTGACTCCTCTAGTGATATAAAGATCTATATAGAGGAATCAGGACCGCCTTCGTCCTGCTGGTGACCCTTCTAATGCTATAAAGTTCTATATAGAGGAATCAGGACCTCCTTCCTCCTGCTGGTGGTTCCTATAGTGATATAAAGATCTACATAGAGGAATCAGGACCTCCTTCCTGCTGGTGACCCCTCTAGTCATATAAAGATCTATATAGAGGAATCAGGACCTCCTTCCTCCTGCTGGTGACTCCTCTAGTCATATAAAGATCTATATAGAGGAATCAAGACTGCCTTCCTCCTTCTGGTGACCCTTCTAGTGATATAAAGTTCTATATAGAGGAATCAGGACCTCCTTCCTCCTGCTGGTGGTTCCTATAGTGATATAAAGATCTACATAGAGGAATCAGGACCTCCTTCCTGCTGGTGACCCCTCTAGTGATGTTAAGATCTATATAGAGGAATCAGGACCTTCTTCCTCCTAAAGATGACCCCTCTAGTCATATAAAGATCTATATAGAGGAATCAGGACCGCCTTACTCCTGCTGGTGACCCTTCTAGTCATGTAAAGATCTATATAGAGGAATCAGGACCTCCTTCCTCCTGCTGGTGATCTCTCTAGTGAGGCATCCTAGAATTCTATTTGCTTTCCTCACTGCCTGGTCACAAAATGCCTGATTTCAACAGTTTATCTAATACTGCTATCCCACATAAAGCTAAATTTGCCGTATTACATTGCTGAGTTAGAAAAATAACTACAGTGTGCCATATCTCAAAAGGATGCTACAAAAGCATGTAGGTTAACTCATAAGATGTCTACTGTCTTTGGGATACAAGAAAGGAACTTTAAGTTATTATCTAGATGGTAGGGATGAGCTTCGTGTTCGAGTCGAACCCATGTTCGACTCGAACATCGGCTGTTCGACCGTCCGTCGAATTGCGAACGATATGGGCCGTTCGCGCCAAATTCGTGTGGCGCGTCACGGCCCATAATTCACTGCGGCATCGCAGTGCATTGCTGGCTGATGATTGGCCAAGCATGCACTATGACCCGCATGCTTGGCCAATCACAGCGCCGTCAGTAGAGAGAGCTGTAATTGGCCAAAGCCAGGGTGGCTTTGGCCAATTATGGCTCAGGGGATTTAGTACACACCCCACACTATATAAGGCCGCCTGCACGGCGGCCCTGTGTAGTGTGTGTTCCGGTGTGCTGAGCGATAGAGAGAGAGAGAGACAGTGTCATTTGATTTGAGTTAGATAGATTAGGCAGAACAGTCAGTCAGTTAGCTGCACTTACAGTGTATTGTGTATATATATGCATCCCAGGTGTTGCATATATATATATACACTGTATTCAGTTTAGCTAGATCCGTTCCTGTTATCTTCTATCTAGACTATTTACATTCAGTGCAGTGTGTCCTGCTCACAGTGTTCAGCTAGATCCGTTCCTGCTATTTACATTCAGTACAGTGCTTCCTGCTCACAGTGTTCAGCTAGATCCGTTCCTGCTATTTACATTCAGTGCAGTGCGTGCTGCTCACAGTGTTCAGCTAGATCCGTTCCTGCTATTTACATTCAGTGCAGTGCGTCCTGCTCACAGTGTTCAGCTAGATCCGTTCCTGCTATTTACATTCAGTGCAGTGCGTGCTGCTCACAGTGTTCAGCTAGATCCGTTCCTGCTATTTACATTCAGTGCAGTGCGTGCTGCTCACAGTGTTCAGCTAGATCCGTTCCTGCTATTTACATTCAGTGCAGTGCGTCCTGCTCACAGTGTTCAGCTAGATCCGTTCCTGCTATTTACATTCAGTGCAGTGCGTGCTGCTCACAGTGTTCAGCTAGATCCGTTCCTGCTATTTACATTCAGTGCAGTGCGTGCTGCTCACAGTGTTTAGCTACATCCGTTGCTGCTGTTTACATTCAGTGCAGTGCGTCCTGCTCACAGTGTTCAGCTAGATCCGTTCCTGCTATTTACATTCAGTGCAGTGCGTCCTGCTCACAGTGTTCAGCTAGATCCGTTCCTGCTATTTACATTCAGTGCAGTGCGTCCTGCTCACAGTGTTCAGCTAGATCCGTTCCTGCTATATACATTTAGTGCAGTACGTCCTGCTCACAGTGTTCAGCTAGATCCGTTCCTGTTATCTTCCTACTGACAGGCAGGCTTGTCTGGTTACAGTATATAAAGCTACCTGAAGAAAATTACAGGTGTTCTTTTTGATCCTATTAGTACCACGGTCAGGCAGCTAGACTATTTACATTTAGTACAGTGTGTCCTGCTCACAGTGTTCAGCTAGATCCGTTCCTGTTATTTACATTCAGTGCAGTGCGTCCTGCTCACAGTGTTCAGCTAGATCCGTTCCTGCTATTTACATTCAGTGCAGTGCGTGCTGCTCACAGTGTTCAGCTAGATCCGTTCCTGCTATTTACATTCAGTGCAGTGCGTGCTGCTCACAGTGTTCAGCTAGATCCGTTCCTGCTATTTACATTCAGTGCAGTGCGTCCTGCTCACAGTGTTCAGCTAGATCCGTTCCTGCTATTTACATTCAGTGCAGTGCGTGCTGCTCACAGTGTTCAGCTAGATCCGTTCCTGCTATTTACATTCAGTGCAGTGCGTGCTGCTCACAGTGTTTAGCTACATCCGTTGCTGCTGTTTACATTCAGTGCAGTGCGTCCTGCTCACAGTGTTCAGCTAGATCCGTTCCTGCTATTTACATTCAGTGCAGTGCGTCCTGCTCACAGTGTTCAGCTAGATCCGTTCCTGCTATTTACATTCAGTGCAGTGCGTCCTGCTCACAGTGTTCAGCTAGATCCGTTCCTGCTATATACATTTAGTGCAGTACGTCCTGCTCACAGTGTTCAGCTAGATCCGTTCCTGTTATCTTCCTACTGACAGGCAGGCTTGTCTGGTTACAGTATATAAAGCTACCTGAAGAAAATTACAGGTGTTCTTTTTGATCCTATTAGTACCACGGTCAGGCAGCTAGACTATTTACATTTAGTACAGTGTGTCCTGCTCACAGTGTTCAGCTAGATCCGTTCCTGTTATTTACATTCAGTGCAGTGCGTCCTGCTCACAGTGTTCAGCTAGATCCGTTCCTGCTATTTACATTCAGTGCAGTGCGTGCTGCTCACAGTGTTCAGCTAGATCCGTTCCTGCTATTTACATTCAGTGCAGTGCGTGCTGCTCACAGTGTTCAGCTAGATCCGTTCCTGCTATTTACATTCAGTGCAGTGCGTCCTGCTCACAGTGTTCAGCTAGATCCGTTCCTGCTATTTACATTCAGTGCAGTGCGTGCTGCTCACAGTGTTCAGCTAGATCCGTTCCTGCTATTTACATTCAGTGCAGTGCGTGCTGCTCACAGTGTTTAGCTACATCCGTTGCTGCTGTTTACATTCAGTGCAGTGCGTCCTGCTCACAGTGTTCAGCTAGATCCGTTCCTGCTATTTACATTCAGTGCAGTGCGTCCTGCTCACAGTGTTCAGCTAGATCCGTTCCTGCTATTTACATTCAGTGCAGTGCGTCCTGCTCACAGTGTTCAGCTAGATCCGTTCCTGCTATATACATTTAGTGCAGTACGTCCTGCTCACAGTGTTCAGCTAGATCCGTTCCTGTTATCTTCCTACTGACAGGCAGGCTTGTCTGGTTACAGTATATAAAGCTACCTGAAGAAAATTACAGGTGTTCTTTTTGATCCTATTAGTACCACGGTCAGGCAGCTAGACTATTTACATTTAGTACAGTGTGTCCTGCTCACAGTGTTCAGCTAGATCCGTTCCTGTTATTTACATTCAGTGCAGTGCGTCCTGCTCACAGTGTTCAGCTAGATCCGTTCCTGCTATTTACATTCAGTGCAGTGCGTGCTGCTCACAGTGTTCAGCTAGATCCGTTCCTGCTATTTACATTCAGTGCAGTGCGTCCTGCTCACAGTGTTCAGCTAGATCCGTTCCTGCTATTTACATTCAGTGCAGTGCGTCCTGCTCACAGTGTTTAGCTAGATCCGTTCCTGCTATTTACATTCAGTGCAGTGCGTCCTGCTCACAGTGTTCAGCTAGATCCGTTCCTGCTATTTACATTCAGTGCAGTGCGTGCTGCTCACAGTGTTCAGCTAGATCCGTTCCTGCTATTTACATTCAGTGCAGTGCGTCCTGCTCACAGTGTTCAGCTAGATCCGTTCCTGCTATTTACATTCAGTGCAGTGCGTCCTGCTCACAGTGTTTAGCTAGATCCGTTCCTGCTATTTACATTCAGTGCAGTGCGTCCTGCTCACAGTGTTCAGCTAGATCCGTTCCTGCTATTTACATTCAGTGCAGTGCGTCCTGCTCACAGTGTTCAGCTAGATCCGTTCCTGCTATTTACATTCAGTGCAGTGCGTCCTGCTCACAGTGTTTAGCTAGATCCGTTCCTGCTATTTACATTCAGTGCAGTGCGTCCTGCTCACAGTGTTTAGCTAGATCCGTTCCTGCTATTTACATTCAGTGCAGTGCGTCCTGCTCACAGTGTTCAGCTAGATCCGTTCCTGCTATTTACATTCAGTGCAGTGCGTCCTGCTCACAGTGTTCAGCTAGATCCGTTCCTGTTATCTTCCTACTGACAGGCAGGCTTGTCTGGTTACAGTATATAAAGCTACCTGAAGAAAATTACAGGTGTTCTATCCCAGCTTAGTGCAGCTACAGGCCATTAGTATGTCTGGAAGGCCAAGAAGGAGAGGCAGACAGTCACAAGCCAATAAGAGAGGGCAAGCAGGCTCTGTGTCTAGTGCTGGTCGTGGAGACGGTGCATCCTCATCAGCACGTGGCCATGGGACACGCTTGGCCTTTTTTTCGGCAGCTGGCCGTGTTGAGCCGCAACATGCGGAAGACTTGGTCGAGTGGATGACCAAGCCGTCCTCATCCTCCTCATCCTCTCTCACCCATGCCCAGGGTGCTTTGTCTGGCAAAGCAGCGGCCTCTTCCCTCAGCTCAATGTCATCAGTGACTCCTTCCCTAGCCCCACCATGTCCTCCTGAGGATTCCCTCGAACTGTTTGACCACAGTGTTGGGTACATGCTCCAGGAGGATGCCCAGCGTTTGGAAGGCTCTGATGATGATACTGAGCTCAATGAAGGCAGTAACATGAGCACGGACAGAGGGGGTGCCCAAGAAGGACAGCAATCTGGCAGTCATGCTCCCCCTGCTGCAGCATACTGCCAGGTTTGCTCCAGTGATGAGGAGGGAGGGGATGATGAGGTCACTGACTCAACGTGGGTGCCTGATAGGAGAGAGGAGGAGGAGGAGGAGGAGGAGGAGGTGGCACATCACCAACTAGGCAGGATGCCCTCCAGGGGCCAGCCTAAGGGCAGCACATTGACTGCATCACACCCCAAAGCTCCACATGTGCAGGGCGCTGCAGTCTCTGCGCGTTATTCAAAAAGTTCTTTGGTGTGGGCCTTTTTTGAGACGAGTGCATCAGATCGCACCGCTGCTATTTGCAATATATGTCTCAAGCGTATCTCGCGTGGCCAAAACATCTCCCGCTTGGGTACCACATGCTTGACCAGACATATGTTGACCTGCCATGCAGTTCGTTGGCAAGCGTATCTAAAAGACCCACACCAAAGAACAAAGACGATCTCTCCTTGCTCCTCATCAGCTGAGATTTCCAACCCCACTAGACCTTCAGTCCTCTCTGCGACCTGCAGTGAGAGGAATGAAGGTGTAGAATTAGGTGTGTCACAGCCAAGTACTTATGGGCAATCTGCTTTTGGTACACCGACGTCAGATTGTACCAGGCAAATTTCCCTGCCCCAGCTGCTGCACCGCCGAAAGAAGTTTGCTCCCAGCCATCCACATGCCCAGCGGTTGAATGCTAGCTTGGCAAAATTGCTAGCACTTCAACTGCTGCCTTTTCAGTTGGTAGACTCTGCCCCCTTCCGTGAGTTTGTGGAATGTGCGGTTCCTCAGTGGCAGGTACCCAAACGCCACTTTTTCTCACGGAAGGCGATTCCGGCTCTCTACCGGCATGTGGAAGGCAATGTCCATGCCTCGCTGGACAGGGCGGTCAGCGGTAAGGTGCATATTACCGCTGACTCATGGTCCAGCAGGCATGGACAGGGACGTTACTTAAGTTTCACGGCGCATTGGGTGACTCTGCTGGCAGCTGGGAAGGATGCAGGACAAGGTGCAGTAGTGTTGGAGGTTGTTCCGCCACCACGCCTCCAAAATGCTGATTGTGACACACCTCTCTCCTCCACCCCCTCCTCTTCTTCTTCCTCCATGGCCTCTTCCTCGGAACCAGCGGTGCTCCGTAGGCGTTCAAGGGGCTACGCAAGTACGCAGGCCAAAAGATGCCATGCGGTGCTTGAGCTGGTGTGCTTGGGGGACAGGAGCCACACTGGGGCAGAGGTTCTGTCAGCTCTGCAGGGGCAGGTTCAGAGGTGGTTGACGCCACGCCAACTTAAGGCAGGAATGGTGGTTTGCGACAATGGCACCAACCTCCTCTCTGCCCTCCGACAGGGACAACTGACCCATGTGCCCTGTTTGGCTCACGTCCTTAACTTGGTGGTGCAGCGGTTCTTGGGCAGGTACCCGGGCTTACAGGATGTCCTGAGGCAGGCCAGGAAAGTCTCTGTGCATTTCCGCCGGTCATATAATGCCAGTGCTCGGCTGACGGACCTCCAAAAGGAGTTTAACCTGCCCAAGAACCGCCTAATCTGTGACATGCCCACCAGGTGGAACTCGACGTTGGCCATGCTGCAGCGGCTGCACACGCAGCAGAGGGCCATCAATGAGTACCTGTGCGACTATGGCACCAGGACAGGGTCAGGGGACCTTGGTTTTTTTTCCCCACGCCAGTGGGCCATGATCAGGGATGCATGCACTGTCCTGTCACCATTCGAGGAGGCCACGAGGATGGTGAGCACTGACAGTGCATGCATCAGTGACACTGTCCCCCTTGTCCACCTGTTGGAGCACACGCTGCGTGGGATAATGGACAGGGCACTTGAGGCAGAACAGAGGCAGGAAGAGGAGGACTTCCTTAGCTCTCAAGGCCCCCTTTATCCAGACAGTGTTCCTGCGTGCCCGCCGATCACACAGGAAGAGGACGAGGAGGAGGAGGAGGAGGAGGAGGAGGAGGAAGATTGTGTCAGTATGGAGGTGGAGCCTGGCACTCAGCATCAGCAGTCTTTAAGGGATCAGTCCCAAGGAACACATGGACTTGTACGTGGCTGGGAGGAGGTGGCTGCGGACGTTGTTGTCCTTAGTGACCCAGAGGACTCCGGACCGAATGCCTCAGCAAACCTACGCTGCATGGCCTCCCTGATCCTGCAAAGCCTGCGTAAGGATCCTCGTATTCGTGGTATCAAGGAGAAGGACCAATACTGGCTGGCAACCCTCCTTGATCCACGTTACAAGGGTAAGGTTGCGGACCTTATCTTGCCATCGCAGAGGGAGCAGAGGATGAAACATCTTCGGGAGGCCTTGCAGAAAGGTCTGTGCAACGCGTTCCCAGAGACTGGGAGGTTACAAACTCCTGTTTCTGGACAACGTGTTGCTGAGGCTTCGGTCAGTCAAAGAAGGAGCGGTGGAGAAGGTGGCCGTCTGACCGATGCGTTCAGACAATTTTTTGGTCCGCAGCCCCAAGGTATGATCGGTTCCAGCAACCATCGCCAGCGTCTGTTTTACATGGTGCAGGAATACCTAGGGGCAAGATCAGACTTGGACACCTTTCCCACCGAAAATCCTCTGGGTTACTGGGTCTTGAGGATGGATCACTGGCCAGAGCTTGCACAGTATGCAATTGAGCTACTGGCCTGTCCTGCATCCAGCGTTCTTTCGGAACGCACATTCAGTGCTGCTGGAGGCGTGGTAACCGATCACAGGGTGCGTCTGTCCACCGACTCGGTCGATCGGCTGACCTTCATAAAAATGAATCAGTCTTGGATCACCACCAGCTACCAAGCACCTGATGCAGATGTAACCGAATAATTTTTTTTGAAATCTCAGATCCCTTCAAAGACTGCCTATGCTGATGCTGAGTGACTATCCCTGAGTAATTATCCTCTTCCTCCTCAATCATCACGCTGATAGCTTGTAAGAACATTTTTGGTTCTGGGCGCCACCACCAGTGCCTAAGGCACAATTTTTCAGCCCCTGTTTAACAGGGGCGTGTAATTACAATTTTTGATGCAATACTTTGCAGCAGGGCTTGTTCCTGCATTCCAACTAGAGTGTCTGTGAGGGGTTGCAGTGTTGTGGCACCAGCACCAGTGCCTAAGACCCAATTTTTCTGCCCCTGTCTAACAGGGGCGTGTAATTACAATTTTTGATGCAATACTTTGCAGCAGGGCTTGTTCCTGCATTCCAACTAGAGTGTCTGTGAGGGGTTGCAGTGTTGTGGCACCAGCACCAGTGCCTAAGACCCAATTTTTCTGCCCCTGTCTAACAGGGGCGTGTAATTACAATTTTTGATGCAATACTTTGCAGCAGGGCTTGTTCCTGCGTTTCAACTAGAGTGTCTGTCAGGGGTTGCAGTGTTGTGGCACCAGCACCAGTGCCTAAGACCCAATTTTTCAGCCCCTGTCTAACAGGGGCGTGTAATTACAATTTTTGATGCAATACTTTGCAGCAGGGCTCGTTCCTGCGTTCCAACTAGAGTGTCTGTGAGGGGTTGCAGTGTTGTGGCACCAGCACCAGTGCCTAAGGCCTAATTTTTCAGCTCCTGTTCAACAGGAGCATGTAATTACAATTCTTGATCTAATATTTCACAGCAGGGCCCTGTGAGGGCTTACAGTGTTTTGGCCACAGCAACACCTAAGGCCCAAATTTCTGCTGAGTATATAGGGTAGGACCCTACTTTCAAACATCTAACTTACAAACGACTCCTACTTGCAAACGGAAGGAGACAACAGGAAGTGAGATGAAATCTACCCCTAAGGAAGGGAAATTCTCTCCTGTAAGAGTTAATATGGGAAAACAATTTTTCCTTTCCACTGATGCTTTCCAATCCTTGTTCCACAAAAAAACACAAATTTTCAAAAAACATTTTTCATTGGGACAAAAAAGTGAGGTGAAATCTTCTGAAGAGGAGGAAAGACGCAAAACAAATGTCACAGGGGTGATAACCCTTCCCTATGTTTTCCAAAAAGCTTAGAAAAGATTTTTTGGCTGGAGCTAAACACATTAAAAATGTTCAAAATTACAAACAGATTCTACTTAACAACAAACCTACAGTCCCTGTCTTGTTTGCACCGCCTGTATACTGCTGTTCAGAGTATATAGGGACCTTTCCTTATTTTAATTTGGGTGCGGGGTTCCCCTTAATATCCATACAAGACCCAAAGGGCCTGGTAATGGACTGGGGGGTACCCATGCCGTTTGTCTCACTGATTTTCATCCATATTGCCATGACCCGACATGACATTAAACCCGCAAGCAGTTTTAAATGAGATTTTTTCCTTTAAAAATGACATTTGGTGCAGGGACTGTTCTAAACATGGGAAACACGCGTCACTTTACAGGCATACTATAGACACCCCCCAGGTACGATATTTAAAGGAATATTTCACTTTTTTTTTTTTACTTTAAGCATCATTAAAATCACTGCTCCCGAAAAAACGGCCGTTTTTAAAAGTTTTTTTTGCATTGATACATGTCCCCTGGGGTAGGACCCGGGTCCCCACACCCTTTTTAGGACAATACCATGCAAATTAGCCTTTAAAATGAGCACTTTTGATTTCGAACGTTCGAGTCCCATAGACGTCAATGGGGTTCTAACGTTCGTGCGAACTTGCGGTCCGTTCGCGGGTTCTGGTGCGAACCGAACCGGGGGGTGTTCGGCTCATCCCTACTAGATGGTACCAATATCCTGTAAGGATACATAACAAAAAATCCTTTAGGTGTCCAGTGTATGCTGGAGGTGCCAGTGTCCCCTGGGTATGCTATTTTATCTGTGGTGGTCCTGCCCAAGTATTGCACCATTTTGGTCAGCTATATTTGATGTACACAGCTAAATAACAGATACTCAAGTAGTTTGTATCCCGCAAACAGCACCATTGTCTATTCTTCCAGGTTCCATAAAAGAGGTTAAAGAATATCCTCTACGTTTCTTCTTGGGGGCTGCTAGAATGATTATACCAAAACACTCAAAGTCCCTTTGTCCACCTAAAGTGGGGGAATAAGTGGTGGAAATGCCACATTTGGAATGGAAGAATTATCTGCCATGTTATATGATAAATACGAGACATTTTTGTAAGTGTGTTCTTCGTGGAGATCTTTCTGCAGAACTCCTAAGTTGAGGACACCTGATAATGAGGGACTATAGTTATAGAATAAAGTAAATAGTGTAAGGGGGTGTAGAGGCCTTGGGTGTGGACGAGACAAGAAAAAGGAGAAACCTTTTTTTTCCCTTTCATTTCCTTTTCTCTTTTTTTTCCTTTTTTGAGTGAAGTGTGTGGGTGAATTTAGGAGTGTTATATTATATATTAGGTATTAATTGTCAGCTGTATAATGATTTAGAATGATTATGTGATGTGTGATGTATCTTAAGAGATTATGTGAAAGATTGTGAAGAAAGAAGAGTCCCATAAGCTGCTCATCACAACAAAACCCTATATGTAGAAAGTGAAAAGAGGCTAGATACAGGCTCCAATCAGGCCACACCCTCCAACGCATTTCGCCCTGCCAACAGGGCTTAATCATGGGGATAAAGATTCCATGCTCAAGAGAAGAAATCTTTTTCACTTTCCACATAGATGGTTTTGTTGTGATGTGTGGCTTATGGGACTCTTCATTCTTCGCATTGGTATTCACAGAGCTGGAACAAGCTCCGTCCCTGCCTCCACTCCCAGCAACCGATGTTAGAAGAGGACCTGTTGGAGCCTTGAGTGGCACCCATAGTTTTGGCAGCAGTTCTAAGTGAGACTGTGTTTAATTTAACCAGAAAATTAATAAAAATTGTATTGTAAAAAAAAAAAAAAGAATAATGTATGAATCTCGAGTAAAAGTTGTATGCATCTTGAATGAATGTATTTGTCAATAGAACCCTAGTGTTCTTCATAATTGCATTTACTTTTTTTGAATGTTCTACTTATTATCTGTGTACTAACATTTTTACTTTTTTAAATGCCCAAAAAGAAAAACGAAATTTAAGGCATTGTACCAAAACAGCACCTATTTTCAGGAATATTGAAGGGAAATGAAAACTCTCAATTTTTACAATTGTTGCTTACTGCAGAAGTTCGGTTTCCTCCATTCCTGAAGTTTCACACCAGCAGCTTGGCATGCAGCCACATAGAGGGAAATGGCTTTACAGAATGAAGATGGGTGTCCCTTGTATTGGCAAGCATCATAAATACAGTCGTTGAAATAAGGTGCTGGGTCAATGACCGAGAGACACAGACCAAAAGGCCCACCGGCCTTTGTGATGAGTCCACAGTAGTTATCACCCGTGTAGGCTTGATTTTGAGCATCAGTGCACAGAGGGCAGTTTCTGGTACACTCAGCACTACAATCGACAACGTCTCCAACTTTCCAGCTGTTACCGAAAGCAACTGCACTTGCTGCTGATTTTCCATCCTTCATGGTAAAATCATCATTGGGGTTCTTGTTGTTGTTTCCACACAAGCCTTGAACAGCGTTGGAATAAGTATTAGGTATGGTAACTGCCAAATAGCTATCCCAGTCATATGTAATAGTGACATCAAAATCTGATTTTATAATGCCCTGTCCACCACTGATATATACCACCACTTTGTTTGTTTGGAAGTAGAATGGCAGAGAGGTGACAACACCATTGACCTAAAAGACAAGAAAAGCTTATTATAGTAAATATTTCTTTGTTGAAATTTTGCACAGGAACAAAAAAAAAAATGAAGGAACTCGAAACAATAGTTAAAAACAGATGTCCTGCCTGGACACAGATGAACCATTATAACAAATACTCGATACAGGTAATCAGTGGCGGCTGCTCCATACGTGGCGCAGGGGCGCTGCCCCCCTAAGCCATGTCCCGACCCATAATCTACATGCAGGGCGTCGGACGCATTGAATCCCAATGGGTTTTTTCTTTTTTGATGCACAAGGGTGGGGGCTGCGCCTGCCCACTTGTGTGACAATAGCAAATTATTTTTTGCTATTGTCTTTCTGCTTCTCCCCCTGGCCAAGCAGGAAGCGGGAGGAGTGAGTTGGGCCGAGAGGAGAATCGATTGTATTGGCCAGTACCGGGGGCGGTGAGGATGTACAGGGAAATCGGAAAGATGGCTGTTGTCATTGGCTCTGCACCTGTCATCTGCTCTGCATTGCTGCCAAGAGCCCGACCGCATGTGTACCACCCACCATAGGGGGGGGGGGTGGTGGTCTGTTTGAAGCCCCCACCCCACTGGAGCACCAGTTGCCACTGCAGGTAATAATCAATGCCTGAGTGATATTATATAGGACATGAGCAAAAAGTGAGTGAGAGAGAACCAGGCAGGAGGGAAGGGAAATGAGGGGGGGGGAGGGGGGGGAGAAAGAGGGGAAGGGATGAAGATGGGTCAGATGAGGTAAGAACACCAGCAACACTGTGTTGATAGCAACAATATTCAAGAATTCACATTTAAACTTTATGTTGAACACTACATTTTGGGTGCTGCAGCCACTGTGACCACATGGTTGCAAACTTTCCAGATAGCAAGTTATTTCTAGCAAAAATTTTGTCCATTTCACATTGGAAATTGAGATCAGTAATAGTGTTAGCGATAGAGAGAGCTTCAAAGGTTTTCCACAGTCTGATGATGTTTAATTTGGCAGCTAGTAGTAGGTGGATAATAACACACAGAGATTGAGGAGGATATTGTTCTACGCCGATTTGTAGCAGAGCTAGAGTGGGATTTGGAAGATAGAGGCTATCATATTGAAAATGTATTTCCAATAAGAACCGATAGATTTACAAAACCAGAGGATACAGTATAAGCAATAGAGCCTGTGCTACTGCATGGTCTCCAGCAAGTTGGGAAGAAAAGCGTATTGAATAGATAATGTCTGTATGGATCTGTCTAGTCAGAAGTGTAACAAGGACCTTCAGGGCCCCCATTTCCATCAGTCATAGGGCCCTTTCTATTGGTCCTGGGGTACTTTCCATTGGTCGCGGGGGCCCTTCGTTCCTCTGGTCCTCTGAGCCAAGGGCCCTTTCCATTGATCCAGGGGCCCTTTACTCCTATCTTGGGGCCTTTTACTATAGTCCCACAGTGGGCTCCTTGCACATGTTCTGCAGTGGACCCTTCTGCCATCTTGGGGCCCCCTATGGTGGCCTGGCCACAAGTGTGACCTTTGCAACCCTGGTAGTTCTGCCACTCTATCTATCTATCTATCTATCTATCTATCTATCTATCTATCTATCTATCTATCTATCTATCTATCTATCTATCTATCTATCTATCTATCTATCTATATGTCTAGCTATCAATTATCCATCCATCTTCTAACTATCATTATCCTCCATCAGCCATCCATTCACCATTCTCCATCATCTATCCATCCAACCATCCAGTATCCATCTATCAATACATACCAAAATTTGACGTGGATAGTCCCAGCTCAGTGTGAAGACCATGTCATAAACTTCCAAGGTCACAACTTTGGTATAGGACACAGCTTTGTTCCCACCACGATTGTGGTTCTGGACTTTCACATTAAAACGGGTCAGTGAACTGTCACTGGAGCTCACTCCAACCAGTTGGTATATGCAGGTACCCATGAAGTCAAATCTCTTGCCATCAAAGGTTGTGTAGTGCGGATCTCCAGAACCTGTGCAAGTTGAAAAACTTAAGGGCCGACAACCTCGGACTCCATTCATGACCATGCACCGCTCACGTGGCTTACAGCTCATCTCCTTGCAATCCAACATGCCAAGGCTTGGGTCACACTTGCAGAACACACGGCAGTTTCCATCTGCCCAAAACTCTTCATTGGCCTGGTAGTAGACACCATTGTTGGAGCATCCACAACTTGAGGTAGGAACGCACTTATCACCACTAAGAACAAAGCCATCGTTACACTGACAGGTCTCCACACAATAGTCATTGCACCGGGATGGGGCTGTACGATCAGTGCAGGTGGCTGGACAGGCAGTACCGCAGAACTCATAATGGCTGTTTGCAGGGCATGGCATAACTGAAATACAAAAGAAAAAGTATAGTATATACATATACAGGCTCTCCTCACTTAACGACCAGGTTCCGTTCCAAAGAACAGGTCGTTAAACTAATTGGTTGTTAAAGGAGCCACAAGTAATCAATATTTTAGGAAAGGGTTTCTTTCTTTAATACTCACCGCAACCAGATGGTGTTCTCCAATCGTATATTTTAACTCCTTGTTTCCTGCAGGCATTAGAATAGGTATTGAGGGCCTGGCACAGGAATTGGTTTGCTCCATTGTTCATACAGACATCATACAAGCAGCTATCAAAAAAGTTATTGGGGTTAATCGTTGGATGACATTCCCTGAACGGCCCATTTGCAACCTTGCTGATGAGACCGCATTTATTGTCACCTCCGTACAGGTTCTTTTTGGAATCATCGCAGGTTGGACAATTAAGTCCAGGGCAAGTGTCAAAGCAGAAAGGATCCCGGTCATTGACTTTCCAACTTTTGGCCCAGTCGATGATAGAGGAGACAATTCTGTTATCGGCGGTGATGAGCTCATCCTTGATATTTTGGTTAAAATTACCACACAGACCACGTGTAAGGCCGTAGTAGCTGCTGGTGAGTGTGATCACAACATTAGAGATGTAATTATAGGTCACCTGTAGGCCAAAATCTGTTTGGACAACAGCAAAGATGCCACTGATGCTTACCGAGATCTTTCCATTTAACAAAGTTACAGGGAGATTAGTGATAATTTCATTCACCTGTTTAGTTAAAGAAAAGAAAATAAACAATTGAATAGGAATATGTATACAGTATATACAGTCATGGCCAAAAATAGTGGCACCCCTGCCTTTCTGACAGATAATGCACCACTTCGCCCAGCAAATTGTTGCAATTACAAATGTTTAGGCATTCTCATCTTTCTTTTATTTGTATTGGTATGACACAAAAAAGTGGAGAAACAAAAATCTAAATCTGACACATTTCATGGAAAACTCCAAAAATGGACTGGACAAAATTATTGGCACCTTGCTAACACTGTATGAAATAATTGCATTCCAAGTTTGTGATGCTTCTGTAATTTGTAATTCAACTCAACCGTATCAATCAACAGGTGCTGACAATATAGAAATCACACCGGCAACCAGTTAAAATGGTGAAAAATTGACTCAACCTTTCTGTTGTGTGTCTCTGTGTGCCACACGGAGCATGGAGAAGAGAAAGAGCAGCAAAGATATGTCTGAGGATTTATGTACAAATATTCTGGAAAAACATGGACAATCTCAAGGTTATATCTCCTTCTCCAGATATCTTAATGTTCCCCGTGTCCACTGTGCGCAACATTTTCAAGAAGTCTACGGCCCATGGCACTGTAGCTAATCTTCCTTGACGTGGACAAAAGAGAAAAATGTTTTAAAGAGTTTGCCAAAACTTACCCGAGGAAGCCTTTTGCTAGAATGTGCTGTGGAAAGACAAAGCAAAGTTACAGAGTTTTGCTTAAGCCCATCATTCTACTGTTTTCAGAAAAAGAAATGAGGCCTTTAAAGAAAAGATTTCAGTGCCTACAGTCACACATGGTGCATGTTTTGGGGTTGCTTTGCTGCTTCAGGCACTGGATGACTTGACTGTGTGCATGGCATTATGAAATCTGAAGACTACCAAAGAATTCCAGGGTGCAATGTAGGGCCCATTGTCAGAAAGTTGGGTTTTTGTCAGAGGTCATGGGTCTTACAGCAGGACAATGACCCAAAGCACATGTCAAAAAGCACCCAAAAATGGTTTAAGACAAAGCACTGGAGAATACTGAACTGGCCATCAATGAGTCCAGGTTTAAATCTCATAGAGCACCCGTGGAAGAGCTCTCAAAACAGCAGTTGGTAAAAGGAACCCTTCCAATCTGAGAGACTTGGAGCAGTTGGTGAAAGAAGGTCCAAAATTCCAGTAGAGAGGTGGAAGAAACTCATTGATGGTTACAGAAAGCTATTGGTTTCAGTTATTTTTCCAAGGGGTGTGCTATCAAAATTACATTGGGGTGCCAATAATTTTGACCAGTCCATTTTTGGAATTTTGCAAGGAATGTATTAGATTTGGCTTTTTGTTTCTCCACTTTTTTGTGTCATACCAATACAAACAAAATAAACAGGAGAATACCTAAACATTTGTAATTGCAACAGTTTTCTGGGCGAAGTGGTGCATTATCTGACAGAAATACAGGGTTGCTAATATTTATGGCTACCAAAGTGAGGCAGTAGAAGACAGTTTCATGTCACAGGTCATACACCATGGCAAGACTGATAATAGCAGCAAGACTCAAGGTAGTTTTACTGCATCAGCAAGGTTTCTCCCAGGCAAAGATTTCAAAACAGACTGGGGTTTCAAGATGTGCTGTTCAAGTTCTTTTGAAGCAGCACAAAGAAACTGGTAATGCTGATGACCGTAGACTGGCAGTGGTCAGCCAAGGAATCTAAATGCAGCAGATGAAAGACACATCATGCTTACTTCTCTTCCACATCAGAAGATGTCCAGCAGTGCCACAGCACAGAACTGGTGGAATCTACTGTCTGGCCAGAAGTAGCCTTCATGGAAGAATTGCAGCTAATTCATCAATTCAGATAAGTCAAACACTTATTATTAATAGCATGATGTTCTATACACTGCAATAGAGCTTGGCACGTTTACTACCGTATTTTTGTATGAGACTTTACTTATTGCTCCAATACATATTGCACGAACTTGGATTCAGACCTTTTCTCAAACCCTGGATCCTTGGTCGTCTCAGGTTAATGCTGTTCTCCCACTTAGGCCCCTTTCACACTGGGGAGCTTTGCAGGCGCTACAGCTCTAAAGATAGCTCCTGCAAAGCGCCCTGAAACAGCCGCTGCTGTGTCTCCAGTGTGAAAGCCCGAGGGCTTTCACACTGGAGCGGTGTGCTTGCAGTACTGTATCAAAAGACCTGGGATTGGTGCACAGTATGCCCAGGCACCTGCAACTCATCCCCTGCACTACCCTTTTTTTTCCTCATTGAAGGGCTTCTTCCCTCTACATCAGGATAGTCTATGTTAAAGATTCTTGGGCATTAGGATCCTATCTGTTTCTTTAACATTTCCCACTGGTGGTTTGACAACAATTCTCACTTTCACTTGTGTAACTCAATAAACACCTGTCTCGGCAACATCAGCACTATGGTAATTGCAATATGTAATTAGAACAGAACATGTTGACAACTTTTTACCCTTTTTATTAGGTTCTTAAAGAAGCAACATCTGCCCTGATACAATATATGACACCAAAGGGATAGGATCAAAGTCAACCCCCCCCCCCTCGTCTTTATTCATAAACGTTCTGTTATGCCTCATGGTCCTATTTCCCTCTTCTCCAGTGCTGGGCTTTACTCATTGAACCAAACAGTTCCATTCTCTGCATTGTTATACTTTGATTTTAGTAGGGTTAGGGGAGAGAAGAACAGCACAACCAGCAATACATTGGCTGGATATAGTCAAAGACTGCATGAGTATGTCATTGTGGAGGCGTAAGACCTAAATAGAGAACAGATCCTTCTAAAGCAATAATACTCATATGGTCACCAAGAGGCAACATTGACTTGATGGCACCTAGATCCTGTTGAATGTGACTAGTTACAGCTAGTAATACAGTAAGAAAAACAGTGTTAAATGTTTCATTTTGAACAAAATTTACATTTTTTTTTCTTTTTTTTTTTTATAATAGCCACTTACCCTAACTTTAGCATATTCTCCCTTCATAATGGTTATCTTATATCCATATATGTAAATATTGATGGTTCTAACATATGACACAGCCTGGCTACCTCTATTGTCGTTCTTCTCCTCGACAGTAAATGGCACCAAACCAACATCATTACCATCATATTTAGATAAGATATATGTGCAGGTGCCCTGGAAGTCATAGTTATAGGCATCAAAGGTACGGTAATGGGGGTCTCCCCAAGCCCAGCAGATTCCTGTAAAATTTGGAATGCAGACTCCTTTGCCGTTTTGGACCTGGCATGTTTCCTTGATCCTACATATGATAGACTTGCATGGATCTAAAATAAATGCATACAATGGAGAAAAAAAAACATTTTACACAAATTGTTGTAAAGTACACACATATATACATATTTTGAATAAATGCCTATTTTAAATGCCATCCCAAAAGTCAATTTTTTAAAGGGATTGTCCAGATATTTAGGTGTTCCAAAGAGGACCAAGTATAATAGGTTAAAACAAGGCACCATTTTTTCAAGTGCAGAAAACAGGGATAGGGACACGGTTTCTCCATTTATTTTTAAATCCTGTGACAATTTCAATATTCCAAGTTTTTTTTTTTTTTTTTTGTACAGTGCACATCATAAAAAAAAATCATAGCCATTACCTTTATTAACACATTTGACAATTCCATCTTGAATCTTACATTCTTCATCAGCTGCACAGCTAGTGTCTTCACAGGTTAGGACACCCATCAAGCTACATGTGCAAACTTGTTTGCAGTCATTGGATAAGACTCTTTCATTAGGCTGTGGTGGAAAAATAGTTTTTAAATAAACTATTGTGTTTCTAAATAAAATAAAATAAAAAATCACTCATGGATTGGGATTACGAGACAACATTGTGTGAAAATGATGATTCAAAAGGAAAAGGTTAGAGGAGACCTGTACAATATTTTAGGTGGATTTTTTGGAACTGGCATTCATTTATAACCACATCTCTTGGTTCAAGCCCTTTATTTATTTATTTATTTAGAGACCCTCCCCCGCCTCCCAAGTACTATGTATAATAATAATAATTACTGTATATATTATAGATAGTACTTGGGAGACCAATTCAAATAGTATGTATCACAGCTTTCTCATTGTGGTAAATCTTTTCAAATAGAACATTAGCTAAAACTTTATCACAAAACAAAATTGGGAGAGCTTTGGAACCACAATCAGGTTCTTAAAGACATCTTCCCCCCCATTGGTGGGTTCCTGTTTGTTCCCAAAGACAGGAATTGAGAACATATCTCTCCAATGAGGACACGCAAGGCCACTGATCAGGCAGTACAACCAGCCCTCCTGTACTGGACCCAGACCCGATCGGTTCAAAAGGGAGGCCCAGGCCTGCCGAGTAGGAGGCCCAACAATGCTCCCTTATTGCAGACACTTGTGACTCTTGTGCAGTGCTGCTGGCTTCTACTTTACTTTTCTTCCTCTGCGTCATGAATCTGCAGTAAAGTTTTATGCTCTGACTGCTTACCTCTCAGGTCTGTGTCTCAGCTCTAGAGAGCATGCCCCCCACACCTGGACATTTAAGTATCAGCTCCCAGCATGGCTCCACCCCAGCCTCTCAACAGGAATACACTATTTAACCCCGCGCACTGCAAGCCAGCCTTACCGAGCAAAGTTGTGATTGGGCTTTTAGTGTGGCGTCCTGCTGTGTGTTTATCTCTGACTTCCGTGTACCGACCTTGGCACGTCCTTCTGACCATTCCTGTCTGCTAGTAACCCCGACCTTGGCGTGCCTACCTTACTATCCCTGTCTGCTAGTTGCCCTGACCTTGGCTTGTTCTCCTGACTATCCTGTGTTTAACCCTGAACTGCTGCTTCCGCTCTGTCCACGCGAGCTGGTCCATGAGCATGAGCTGAGAGACCCCGGGGGCCGCTACCTGGAGTCAGCTTCAGCCAAATCCATCCTCACCACCAGAAGCCCTGGGGAAAACTTGCTGGCTCTTAGATTCCATGCCCTGTTGAATCTTATGCTCTAGCTTCCTGGTTGGTCCGTGTCGGTGTTCAGGTGGTGCTGCTTACCTGAACCCCAGAACTCCATCCGCAGCAGTCCCTTAGCGGTGCACTCCTAACCCCAGCGGTGTGCCTCTGTCATGTAGCCTGACAATCTGGCCGCACTGCAGAAGGATTGGTTCTAGTATCTGTGCCCCCTTCCCCCTGCTGTCTAGGACCCCTGTGTGCCTCTTTTCCTGCAGTGTTGCCATTTTCCCTCCTCTCCCACTGGCAGCTGCTGAGAGGACACAGGTGGGTTATTTCAGGATGATGAGCAGGGGGGCTCACCAACCTGAATGAACACACCACCCTAAATGAACACTGTGGTAGTGCAGATATTGCCCCTAACCCGCTATTCATTTGAACAGGTCTTGTTCAAACGAGTGTATCATTTCTGCCATGGCTGCAAAGCCTAGCATTGCAGGCGTTGCATTTTAGCAAAAATATAATTTGATATTTGCAGACTAGGGATGCCCTCTCAGATAGGCTGTACGGAGTCTGGTGATTTCTATTAGCAGCCCTGGGGACATGTACAACAATACAAAACACCTAGTGGAGGAGTGTATAATGTTCCTGTTCCATGACAGTTGCTGGTCTTATTCCAGCATCCTGGTTTTGGCAGAGCTGCATCCTCCCTGTCTGCCTGTTCACCTACAAGGTGAATGATGTCGCCAGTCTCTGGGTGGAGACCAAACCCATTTTAAGCCAGCAAAGCTCACAGTGTCTTGCTTGTGATAGTGTTTGCAACACATGCTTCAAGCTCCCTATTTGTCTGCGCTGTTCCTGTACCTGGACCTTAGCCTTCGCATGCTCCCTGCCCTGCCTGCTAGTTTGAATTCCCTTGTTGATGACCTTGTTGATTGGATTTTGACTATGCTCAGAACTCAGCCTGACCTGAACCCGGACTGTCACTGACCACTCTGTCTACCAACAGTAAGTATCTGTTCACTGTGCCCCAGGAAAATGTCATTTGTGACAAAACGCGTAGGACGGAGTGACGTGCTGATGTCACAATTTCTCTTGTGTCCCGATGGACGGTATTGTTTGGTTGTGTGCCGGCCATCACACCAAATTTAAGGTGCTTTTACTTACTTCAAAAAAAAGGGGACCCAGGGGAAAGGAACGGGACAGGTGCCAGTTCCACCCAGGGAAAAGAATTCATCAACAAGGAACCAGCAGATTAGCAAAAATATGAAAAATTTAATATTGAGTTGAATGATTCCACATATACACCAAACACAAAATCAAAAATTATGACAATAAGTGAACCAAGACCTGACACTAAGAGAATAAAATAGACAACGTTGTCTAGGAACAGAACAACACACAGATGGCCACCACTAAACACACACAACAAAAACGCCCAGCTGGATTAATGAATGAAAAGATACACAGCAAAACATGAAACGTCTCATAAGTATCTCAAAAGGTTGTAAATCAAGGCTGGGAGATTGGTGTGTGCAGCCGTATGGTTGGGGGGAAGTCCGCCTTGTAGGATGCCAATGCCAGGCCTTAGGTGAGCCTTGAGATGTATTGCATGGACATAGCTGATTGAGACACTGACAGCTGAGTGTCATACAATGACTGGTGAAGTAGATGAGCAGCTATGTGGGAATGGTACATAGATCAAGATGTAGGTGTGCCTGCATCGGTAATAATCACTGTGAATGAAATTGACAGTGGGTGGGAGACAATTGTGTAACTATGGTGACATCAGTCACGATTAGAATATGAACAGATACAGTCTCACCAATCCCGGGATACCGAAGTTGAGCAGGTTAGTGGATCATTCCAATCCCACTTGGATCATCTAAGGTGGTACGGACCATGTCACCATAGTTACACAATCGTCTCCCACCCACTGTCAATTTCATTCACAGTGATTATTACCGATGCAGGCACACCTACATCTTGATCTATGTACCATTCCCACATAGCTGCTCATCTACTTCACCAGTCATTGTATGACACTCAGCTGTCAGTGTCTCAATCAGCTATGTCCATGCAATACATCTCAAGGCTCACCTAAGGCCTGGCATTGGCATCCTACAAGGCGGACTTCCCCCCAACCATACGGCTGCACACACCAATCTCCCAGCCTTGATTTACAACCTTTTGAGATACTTATGAGACGTTTCATGTTTTGCTGTGTATCTTTTCATTCATTAATCCAGCTGGGCGTTTTTGTTGTGTGTGTTTAGTGGTGGCCATCTGTGTGTTGTTCTGTTCCTAGACAACGTTGTCTATTTTATTCTCTTAGTGTCAGGTCTTGGTTCACTTATTGTCATAATTTTTGATTTTGTGTTTGGTGTATATGTGGAATCATTCAACTCAATATTAAATTTTTCATATTTTTGCTAATCTGCTGGTTCCTTGTTGATGAATTCTTTTTCCCTGGGTGGAACTGGCACCTGTCCCGTTCCTTTCCCCTGGGTCCCCTTTTTTTTGTGATATGCCTTTAATTCAGAGGAACACACCCCACTATCTCAATTAGATTCCCCGGGTGTCATGCAATTAGCTTTATCCACATACAGATGTAGTTAGGGCACTTCCCTCATCTGTTATTACTTTTCATATTGAATCAATTTGAGTCTCTTGGATCATAAATTCCCTCCCCTCCCTGTTGTTTTCATATTTGCTTTTACTTACTTGCCTCTGTGCATGTTATAATTTTATTACATGATAAACCCATCAAGGATTTTATACTATGTGGAGCCTTTGGTCTCTTTTTGGTGCCCAATTCCTATCCAACTCATTGAGTGACATCAGAAGTGTGGAGAAGCCCTGAGATGTGGAGAAAGGTTTTAAACCACAGGCGTACACCGACCCCCTATAATTAGGGGTCTACAGGAAATGGTAAGCAGTTTCTACAGCTGGTGGTGGATTCACTGCGGTTTTTGGTGATGGATGATGGACACTGCCATGAAAGAGATCGATTCATTATCAGATTGCTTGTGGACATATTTGCACAGATGAATATAATCCATATGTACTCACCCATGGACTTCACATTTATTATTTAGAAAGATTCTTATTTATTTTCTGTTTACTGTTTGTGATTGTGTTACACAAAATAATTGCTGCTTACTGTTTACTTACTTTTTAAGGATAGACGGTTTATAGCGCAGTTTATATATTTTTTATACAGATGACAACCTCAGCCTGGGCTCCAGCCAAGCCATGCCCCCCAATGCATTTCCCTCTGCCCAGAAGCTTAAGATTAATCTCTTGAGTGGAGTGAAATGCATTGGGGGTGTGGCTTAGCTGGAGTCAAGGCTGAGGCTTTCACATGGGACACAGGGACAGGCAGTGATGTGCGGTGCAAAATACCTTTTTTTTCTCTTGTATCATTGGAGCTGGGATAAGCTCTGTTCTTGTCAGCACTCCCAGTGGTGTACTGCAGGAGAGGACCCAGTTGGAGCACCCCTTACTTGTATTCTAGCCAGGCACTATGGCAATGTGTATAAGACCTGGGTACAACCGTGTACCAGTAGGCCTCCTTGCTATATGGGAAAGGGGTCTTCTAAAGGCAAAGAACATGGAAACCAGCTATAGTGCCTAACCACCAACGCTAGGGCTAGGCATGACAGAACCATTGTGGAGATTTTATGATTAATGTTTTACCTGTTGGGGAAACCTCACAGTGGTCATTGGAACAGAAAATAAGGAGAAATCTCAGTGGGTACACAGCAATAATGACCTGAATGGTTTTAACCCGTATCTACCCTTTATCTACCCTTTACAAAAAAATTGTCTAGAACTAAACTCCCAATCCCTAAAACGCCAGAACAAAATCATAGTGCCCACCTTATAATATGTTCCATCCTTAAAGCAACCACAGGTTTCCATTGACACACAGTTTTTCCCATCAAAGTAGAAGCCATCATTGCATTGACAACCTTCAGAGCAAGTCGTAGGGCATTTGGGAAGGTAAGTAACAGCAGCACAAGTTGAGGAGCACACATCAGCACAAACATCATACTTGCTGTTGGCTGGGCAGGACAATGCTAATATGAGAAGATAACAGTTACTATATATTGATGTACTGTATATAGTCATTGTTGGCTACTAGAATTCATAAAACCTAATAAATGCATTATGAAGTTTAAGAGCAGTATGAAACTTACGGCAGAATGCATCAGTTCTCCAACGCTGAATGGTGACTCCAGCTGCTTGGCATGCAGCAACATAGCTCTGTATGTTCTGGCAAAGTATGTCTCCATCACCTACACTGGCACACAGGTCATAGACACAGTTGTTGATGTAAATATCGGAATTGATGACACCATAGCAGGCATTCAGAGGACCTCCAACCTTCTTCATGAAACCACAGTAGTTGTCCATCTTGAAGATCTCTTTCTTCCTATCGTCACATGGTGGGCATGGGTTGCCACTACCACCACAGCCATCATCACAAGTGACCCCGGGGATCTGGACCTTCCAAGAGGCACCGAATGCAGTAGCATCCGTTACCACATTCTTATTTGGGAGCTGAAAGTCGTCCTTTTTGTCACCATTGTAGTTACCGCACAAACCACCCAACTGATTCTTGTAGTTTCCTGGGACAGTGACTATCACATGGTAGACAAGGTCATAACTGACCTGAACCCCAAAGTCACTGTCAATGATCACTCTTATACCGTGTTGGTAGATCCTGATTTTGCCATCTTCCAAAATTACAGGGATGTTATTATACACTCCATTGATCTACAAAGAAGAGATATTATGTATTTTTTGTATTTTATTTCTACAGAACGCTTTAAGTATAGTTATATTCAGCTTTATTTGGGCAGATAAGCTCTTGATATGCATTCATAGGGGACATCTAGTATTTCACATTTCCTTAAAGTGAAACTTCACCTAAAACGGGAAGACCCAGGAGGTTGTGGAACCAGTCCAAATGTGCAGCATGTCTCGCACATACGCTATAAGGAGCTGACTGTGAAGCAGGTCACAGTCAGCTTCCAACAAGCAAGATGGTGGCACCATCACTGTTCTCTGCAAAGCCTGCACAGAAAGCAGAGCTGTGGGAGGAATAGGCCCCCACCTGCTAAGACTTCCTGCAGAAAACTTCAGGAGGGGGTGGAGACGAGACCAGTCACCCTAAACAAAGAGAGAGCAGCAGTGACCAGTCTTCATTACAGCAAGCTCCTGCACAGAGGCAACATCTCACACTGGAGTACAGCAGAGATCTGGAAGAAATACACAGAGCACACCAAGATTCGGGAAGAATTCACATCACAAATGAATTCAGACAATATTTATATTTATATATATAAATGTGGGACTTATTTATGGGGATAAAGTATATTTTCTTGATGGTGAATGCAGAGGCTGACTACTAGAGGCATCAAAATTACCGTAGAGGATATCTAAAAAAAAATTATGAAAACTGTAGACATAAAGTTACAAAGTTGTCACATATTCTATACTATGCTGTGCATTGCACATAATGGATTGTAGTATTACAAAGACTATTGCCTTAAAATATGCCTTAAAATATAGTGTAGAATGTAAAACAACTCTTACTATACAGGTATGCAACCTTTCAGTCTATGTTATTACAATCTGAAAATGTTGAAAAAACTAAAAAACAATCAGTTGTTTTGGTAATATGTTTTGTACAGGATGCAGGGTCTGGGTCCTGGATGGGAGATTCAGATTCGGATTCGGGAGATTCGGGAGACAGTATTTCCCCTAGTGTTTGATGAATGGTTTGGGCCGAGCAAAGGTTCAGCCTGAACTTTGCCCGTTCGGGTGTTCTCTGCCCCTTATCTAAATGAGAGCTGGAAAATAGCGGAGCCTACAGTAGGTTGTCAGCTTTCGTTAACAGTGGAGCATTTATTTATTTATTTATTTATTTTCCCGGGTCCAGCGGTGGTGGCGGGCATCAAGTCTACATCGGGGGGCATTGCTTTTTTATTTTTTTGTTCATTTTTTTAATAACTTGCAACCAAGTGAGTTAATTTTAATGTGATTTGACACTTTTTTTTTTTAGAAATCTAATTTTTGCTGCAGCAGGGTCTATACATGCTACAGATGTGCCAATTTAGAGGCAAACTAAAGGGACCCTCAGGCACTATATTTAACCGCTTGCAGACCACCTAGCGCAGATATACTGCATCAGATCGGCTCTATTTTTCAAAATGACGTAGGCTAAGGGGGGGGGCAGAGTTACTTGCAACCTAGTGAGTTCAATTAAATGTGATCTGACTTTTTTTTGTAATCTCATTTTTGCTGCAGCAGGGTCTATACATGATACAGATGCGGCACACCCCCCAGGCACTATATTTAACTGCTTGCAGACCACCTAGTGCATATATACTTGTGGCAGGATGGCTCTATTGCACAAAATGACATAGGCTTGGGGGGGGGGGGGGGGGGGCAGAGTCACTTGCAACCTAGTGAGTGAATTTAAATGCGATCTGACTTTTTTTTTATCTCATTTTTTCTGCAGCAGGGTCTATACATGCTACAGATGTGCCACTTTACAGGCAAACTAATGGGACCCCCCAGGCACTATATTTAACTGCTTGCAGACCGCCTAGCGCAGATATACTGCGTCAGGTCGGCTCTATTGCGCAAAATTATGTACCTGTATGTCATTTCGTGCAATAGACTTTGGGGGGGCAGAGTCACTTGCAACCGAGTGTGTCAATCTAAATGTGATTTGACACTTTTTTTTTTTTTAGAAAACTTATTTTTGCTGCAGTGTGGTCTATACATGCTACAGATGTGCAAGTTTGCAGGCAGACTGAAGGAACCCCCCAGGCACTATATTTAACCACTTACAGACCGCCTACCACAGATATAATGTGGCAGGTCAGCTCTATTGCATGAAACAATGTACCTGTATGTCATTTAGTGCAATAGACAGCGGGGGCTGATTATTGGCCAGTGGGGGAGCCAATCATCAGGTCCGGCGGACGCAATGTCCACCGGGACCTGATGATTATTCCCCAGAGTTGCAAAACGGCGATCTGCCTTTGTAAACAAGGAAGATCGTCATTCTGACAGGGGAGAAGACGGAGATCTTTGTATTCCCCCAAGTCAGTCCATCTCCCACACAGTTAGCAAGCACCCCCTAGGGACACACTTAACCCTTTGATTGCCCCCGCTGTAAAAACCGTCCCTGCCAGTGTCATTAGCACAGTAATGCCCCATACACACAGTCAGATTTTCCGACAGGAATTGTTCGATGGGAGCTTGTTGTCAGAAAATCCGACCTTGTGTAGGCTCTATCGGACATTTTACGACACACAAAATTTGAGATCTCGATCTCAAATTTTCCGACAACAAAATCCGTTGTCGTAAATTGCGATCGTGTGTACACAATTCCGATGCACAAAGTTCCTACACATGCTCGGAATTAAGCAGAAGAGCTGCACTGAGCTATTGAGCTTCATTCTTTCTCGGCTCATCGTACGTGTTGTACATCACCGCGTTCTTGGCGATCGGAATTTCCGACAACATTTGTGTGACCGTGTGTAGGCAAGACAAGTTTAAGGCAACATCCGTCGGAAAAAAAACATGGATTTTGTTGTCGGAATCATGTGTACGCGGCATAACAGTGCATATTTTTAGCACTGATCACTGTATTAATGGCACTGGTGGTTCCCAAAAAAGTGTCAAAAGTGTCAGTTAGGTGTCCGATTTGTCCGCTGCAGTGTCGTAGTCCCGCTAAAAATAGCCGATCACCGCCATTACTAGTAAAAAAAATAAATAAGTACAAATTCCATAAAAATATCCCATAGTTTGTAGAAGTGATAACTTTTGCGCAAACCAATCAATATACGCTTATTGGAATTTTTGTTTACCAAAGAATATGTAGCAGAATACAGAATAGCCTAAATTGATGAAGAAATTTGATTTTTAACATTTTTTTATAGGATGTGTTTTATAACAGAAATATTTTTTTTTTTTTTTTTTTTATCAAAATAGTCGCTCTTTTTCTGTTTCCAGCGGAAAAAATAAAAATTGCAGAGGTGATCAAATACCACCAAATGAAAGCTTTATTTGTGGGGGGAAAAAGAACATTTGGGTGCCGCACGTTCGCATATTTGTCAGTTAAAGTAACGCAGTGCCATATCGCAAAAAATGGCCTGGTCAAGGGGGTAAAGCCTTTCTGGGGTTAAGTGGTTAAATGAATTTTTAATTTTTTTTTTGTTTCACTTTAAGCATCCATCTTTGAAATCCCTGCTCCTTTAAAAACGATTGTTTTTACAGAAAAAAAATGTTTTGCATGTCCTCCAGGGCAGTACCCAGGCCACCATACCCTCTTGCATATAAGCCTTCAAAATGGGGGATTTTTCATGTTTCGCTCGCATAGACTTTAGTTGAGTTCACAGTTCAGGGCCGAACTTTTCCCCTGTTCAGGAGTTCTGCTGTGAACCAAACATGGGGGTGTTCTGCCCATCTATAATTTCTCCACTATTTGGGGTGTGGCCCCAATTTTAGTGCTCAGGGGTTCTCATTCCTGGTGAGGGTGAGGGGTTCCTGGGTAGTCCAGTTGGAGAGAAGAGGACTGATTTTTCGAAAAACCCGAAAACTAAAAATAACTTAACTATTACTAACAATTAAATTATAAGTATTGGAATTTCCTTTCAAATGTGGCTGTTAGTGAACATAACGAATACGAATTTATCCAAAGTTACCAATTATCCGAAATAACGAATGCCGTATCTAAACAGCGTAACAAATTACTAATAATAAATAGCAATAATAATAATAAAAACGTATTATTATTATTATTATTATTTATTATAAATTTGTTCTGTTCCATTTGTTTAGATGAGGCATTCGTTATTTTGGATAATTCGTAACTTCAGATAAATTCGTATTTGTTATGTTCACTAACAGCCACATTTGAAAGGAAATTCTAATACCTATAATTTAAGAGTTAGTTATTATTAGTTAGTTAGCATTTTTGAATTTTCGAATTTATGAATTGCGATCATAACGAAAGACCAGGAAATAAATAAATAAATAAATCTAGTTCACAGCTGGGAGAAATTGAGAAATGTCTGGAAGCTGAATTTTTTTTTTTTGCTGAGCTCCTGTGGCAGGTACCCTGAAGCAGACGTAAACCCCCAAACCCTAGTGTGGGACTGGTATATAGTCGGTGAGCCATTCTGTTGTTTTCAATGTACCAGAATGATGGACTGTTGGTTTTTTGCTAAAAAAAAAACTGTTTTTGTTTTGCTTGTTTTAAGAGAACAATAAAGACTTTACTTTTACAAGCAGCTATCTGATCCTGGTCTCTCCAGATTACAATATATAACCCCTAGGAGATTAGGCTTAGAAATCTGTTGCATGGATCAAATTTATTGCTATGGCTTACCAATATCTGACCTTGGACATTATACTGAAGGATGAGATTATATCCGTAGACGTCAAAAGATACTAGTTTGGTGACGGCCACGCGACCATTGCCCCATTTTTCATTTTTCACATTGATGGCAAAAGGTACCAGATTGGCATTGTTTGTCACGGTCTTGGACAAGGTGTAGGTACAAGTGCCTTGGAAGTCAAATGCCTGGCCATCAAATGACATGTAGTGGGGGTCACCAGCTGCGGAGCACTGCGCCGAGCCTACTGGCTGGCATTTCTGGACTCCATCAATCACTTTGCACTCTTCGTTGGGCCCACAAGTGAAAGCATTGCACTCTACAGTTCCGCTCTCTGTACATACACACTTCTGGTTGCAGAGTCCACTGGGGTAAAATACTTCACCCAACTGGTAGTATGTATTGTTGTATGTGCAACCACAGCTAGATATGGGAACACAGTTTCCACCGCTAAGAATAAAGCCATCATCGCATTCGCATCCTTCAGAACATACAGGGTCGCATCCCAAAGGAGGGGAGAGAGAGTAACATGTTGAAGCGCACCCTGATGAACAGATTTCATAGTGGCTTTTCTTTGGGCAGACTGGTCCTGGGATTAACGAAACGACAAAACTGTTAGTTATAGGTATATACTACAACAACATATACCGTATGTGTGTACACCATCACTTCTAGTTCAAGGCACACCAGCAAAACCTTCAAATATGTCCTAGGTGTACCTGTATTTTTGACACTCTACCTTGATTTCAGTAAAGCGGAATTAAACACAAAACCAAAAATGTAATATTTTGCAGCTTACCAATCATTAGATGCGGTGGTTTTACCTTGTTCTTTTAGCAAGAAACAGCTTCTTTTGACATCATTACCAGGCCCGTCAAATTCTGGCAGGGGCAATTTGTGGAAGCTCATCTTTTATTGACCTATGCAGCGTACACACGACCGGACTTTTCGGCAGAAAAGGCCAGACGCAATCATTGCGTCGGACATTCCGATCGTGTGTGGGCTTCATCTGACTTTTTCTTTCTAAAATTCTGACGGACCTAGAAGTAGAAAATGTTTCAAATCATTCCGACGGACTCAATTCCTATCGGGAAAACCGTTCGTCTGTATGCTAGTCCCATGCTAGACCAAAAACGACGCAAGGGTTGCTATTGGCTACTGAACTTGCTTTTTCTAGTCCCGTCATACGTCACCGCGTTCTAAACGATTGGACTTTGGTGTGATCGTGTGTAGGCAAGTCTTTTTCAGCGGAACTCCGTCGGAAAGACCATCAGAGTCTACTCTGAAGGAAAGTCTGTTCGTCTGTAGGCACGCCCCCAGAACTACAATGACCAAGAGCATTTTCAGTACACAATGTGCCAGCGGGATCTTGGAATTCAAGGCAGCAGCAAGGGGAAAGAAATCAATGTATACATGTGAAGTGGGACAGTGAGCCCTGGGAGGGGAGTTTTATAGTGCAGGGGGCAGGGCTGATGGCACTGGTTGAAATCTCATTACATTAAAGTCACTCTGTTGTCAGTATAAACAGAAAGTTAGGAGCTCACTGGATATTTGTCAGATCAACCAGTACCTTTCTGTACTTGCAGCATTCTTTAAAGGAATAAACGATGAGAAAATGTGCATTTGTTGCAAAGCTTTAATAAATGTTTTTTGTTGTTTTTTTTTCCCCTGGTAACAAATTTTTCAAGTCTTAAAAGGATAGAGTGGTATTCAACTTACTGCAAAATGAGAATGACCTCCACGGGTATACAATCCCTCCTGCCGCTTGACAAGACAAAGCGTAACTGGTAATGATCCTGCACAAGACAACTTGTTGTTTCTCATAGTAGCAAGCATCAAACACGCAGTCTTTAAAGCTATCTTCTGGGTCCACCACAGCATGGCAGGCACGGAAAGGTCCATTCTTATCTATTAGGATACCACAACCAGATTTACTGCTGCGGTACTCTTGTTCCAAAGCTGTTAGTTTAGAGCAGTCAGGCGTCTTATCTTCAGTGCACCCAGGCGTGGATCGTACTTTCCAGCTTTGCCCAAAGATTGTTGGATTGGCAGCGATCTTACCATCCCTCATAACAAACTCATTTTCCTTTCCCCCATTATAGTTGCCACACAATCCACAGAGCTGTCTGGCATAGGTGCCTGGGACCCTAACAGCAACCCGACTGTCCCAGTCGAAGAAGATCTTTAAACCAAACCTTGTCGTGAGAAGAGCTTTAGAGGATGCTTGATAGACAGACACTGTGTCCGTATCTTTGTCAACAAAGAAAGGGAGGTTGATCAAAAACCCGTTCACCTGTAAACGGAACAGGAGAGGTTACAATGGACTACAAAGACGTTTCTAAAACCACTGAGATGTATGTTTTGGGACATTCAAAGCCAAACTCCAGTCTTAAATAAAAGACTCAAATGAATGCAGCTCTGTAGTTATCTAAATTTATAACAGAATCATAAAATATCTGAAAACTTACCAGAATCTTGCCTGGGTAACGTCGACTGATTATCACCGAAAGATCATATATGGTCACCCGTATTTCAGCAGAGTAAGAGACCAATTTATTACCTCTATTTTCATTTTGGACATGGACTTGGAAGTCCACCAGATCTCCGGCGTTGTTACAGAGTCCCGTAAGAAGGTAGACACAAGTGCCCTGGAAGTCATAATTCACACCATCAAAGGTGCGATAGTGTGGATCCCCTGATGCTGTGCAAGTGCCATAAAAGTTGGGATAGCAGTCTTGGATACCATTGACAACAGCACAGGTCTCAGTAGGCTTACAATTAGTATTTTTACAGTCCACTTTCTTAGTGTTTGGGTTACAAATGCATTGCTCCTTACACTTGTCATCCCTCCAAAATATTTCATTTGGGGCATAAACTTTTCCTTCTGAAATACAGCCACACATGGCTTTGGGTATGCATTTTCCTCCATCCAGCACAAATCCATCATTACATTGGCAGGTCTCTATGCATGGTGAGGAACAGGATGAGGGCTTGATGGCGGCATCATTGCATGTTGGATTACAAGCTGGACCGCATTGTTTGTACTGACTGTTGGCAGGACACTGTAAAGCTAAAAGCAAAAGTGGTCAGATTCACATATAGAAGGAAGAATAATAAGAACTAATGGGATTTTCTTGGGTTAAATTAAGTCTTGAGACCTAAAAGGTACAAAAGACATTTCTTAAAAACCCTTTTGCTTTATTTGCATTGCATAGATGATCAATACTAAAAAAAAAAAACCCACATATTTAGGCTGGTAATTCAATTACATATCCACAATTTTTTTTTAAACGCAAAACATATAACCACTCTTTATTTATCCAGGTCTAGCTCAAGACTTCATAGCATCTGTGTTTTACAAGTTTATATTTCACAGTGATTCACATATTTACAATGTGAGGGTCGGCGGGGGGGGGGGGATAAGCGTGTGATGCCTTAAGTTCCTCATTGTTCTCCTCTCCTTTTTTGAAGCACCTAGATTTTGTGTAATTCTAAATATCTTACTGAATTTGACTCAGCCCTGGGGTCACGTTAGCTGAGTGAGGTAGAGGAAGACAAAACTGGATAATTTCTTGAATGATGCTTCCTTGAGCCTTGCTTTTCTTGAACTTTGATTCCTTTGCTCCTCCCATGACTATGTTTTTTTTTTAATATGAATGGTCTTATGTAATATAATGCAGCGTATGTGGATCATGACTTCAATGTACCTGAGAAAGTCTTGAATTCTTAGAATATATCACATTTGGGTTTGATGGTACTTGATTTGATGGCACATGATATAATTAAAGGCAAGACATATAAAATAATAAAACTTTTTAACATCACGGGAACATGCACAAGCAATATATTTGGTGTAAAGTGAACCTGTAGCCAGATAATGCACATAAATGTATTTGGAGATTCTGAACAAACCCTTTAAAATAATCCCCCAATTATCTCTGTATCTGTATGTGTTATGGAGAAACTAATTTTCAATTATCACAACACAGGCCACATATACTTTTTCTATAAGAGCAGATTTTTGTTGCCATCTCTCCAATGTAAACAAATAGCAGATGTTTTGCTAGAAAATGACTGAAACCTGACTTTAGAGTATCTGTTGGGATCTCTGAGGATCTTTGGGAATGCATTGCTATACATTAAAAGAAGCTAGAGAGATTGGAGATGGCCTGATTTAAGGCTCTTGTTAAGGATATGTAAATCATTTACTTGTCCATAATCTGAACACAGTTGCACTGTTCAGTGGCTGATTTATTAAAGGCAAATACACTGTGCACTTTTGCAAGTGCAGTTGCTCCAGAGCTTAAAGAGGAAGTAAACCCAGGTGGGTTTTACTTCCTCTTAATTTCCCTGCAAAGATAAAGCATAATGGGCTACTATGCATCGCCACTTACCTGAAACCGAAGCCTGCAATGTCACTGCTGTCCCCACTAGCAGCAAGCGTCCATCTTCGCCCCTCTGCCTTCAGGGGGCGCAAACTCCAGCTCTGTGACTGGCCGGAGTCACGTGACGTCACTCCCGTCCATGCACGCGGGAGCCGTCAGTCACGGCATGACCCCCTTTAGAAAAGGCACGATCTGCCCTTTCTAAAGTAGACATCGGCGCACGGCTTTATTGTTAATCTCCTAAACTGTGGAGGTTTAGGAGATATTTCCAGAACCTAATATAGGCTTACATGTAGGTAAAAGTGGTTGTATTGGGTGTAAAACCACTTTAATAAATGAGAACACCCAATAACATGCAAGGGAAAACAAAACAGCATTTTTGCTGGCACATGATTGGATGATGGAAGTCAGCAGAGCTTTCCCCCATTTACTAAGTTCTGCAGAAAATGCATTTGCAAAGTGCTCAGTCTATTTGCCTTTAGTAAGTGTCTGGGTTTAGGCGCACTTCAGGGTCCTACCAGAGATTCCTCTTCTTGTACCATTGGCGGAAGCGAAGGGAGTGAAGAGAACTTTCAACAGTAAGGAGATAAAGAGATATAAAATATCTAACAGGTTCTAATTGTTTTCTTGCTTTTTCCTTTGGAACTACCAGCGCCCATCCACTACAAACAGCTAAGTATAATTATAAGAGGGAAACCATGTACTATAAGGATACCTTAACATACAAGTGAAGAGAGGGCTGATATCACCTTATTTAACTTCCTCTCTTTTTCTTTCTTGACTAAAGACATTTTCTATCCCAGTTCCTTCTGTGTACAAATGCCAACTTCATAAAGACATGGTTTGACCAGTTTGGTGTAGAGTAGGGATGAGCCGAACACCCCCCTGTTCGGTTCGCACCAGAACTTGCGAAAAGGCAAAAAATTTGTTCGAAAACGCGAACACCGTTAAAGTCTATGGGACACGAACATGAATAATCAAAAGTGCTAATTTTAAAGGCTTATATGCAAGTTATTGTCATAAAAAGTGTTTGGGGACCCGGGTCCTGCCCCAGGGAACATGGATCAATGCAAAAAAAAGTTTTTAAAACTGCCGTTTTTTCGGGAGCAGTGATTTTAACAATGCTTAAATTGAAACAATAAAAGTGTAATATCCCTTTAAATTTCATACCTGGGGGGTGTTTATAGTATGCCTGTAAAGGGGCACATGTTTCCCGTGTTTAGAACAGTCTGACAGCAAAATGACATTTCAAAGGAAAAAAAATAATTTAAAACTACTCGCGGCTATTAATGCATTGCCGGTCGGACAATACACATAGAAGTTCATTGATAAAAACGGCATGGGATTTCCCCACAGGGGAACCCTGATCCAAAAAAAAAAAAAAAAAAAAATGACGTGGAGGGTCCCCCTAAATTCCATACAAGGCCCTTCAGGTCTGGTATGGATATTAAGGGGAACCCCGGCTAAAAATTTAAAAAAAAATGCCGTGGGGTCCCCCTTAAAAATCTATACCAGACCCTTGAGGTCTAGTATGGATTTTAAGGGGAACCCTGTGCCAAAATAAAAAAAATGGCGTGGGGTCCCCCCAAAAATCCATACTAGACCCTTATCCGAGCACGCAACCTGGCAAGCCGCAGGAAAAGAGGGGGGACGAGAGAGCACCCCCCTCCTGAACCGTACCAGGCCACATGCCCTCAACATTGGGAGGGTGCTTTGGGGTAGCCCCCAAAACACCTTTTCCCCATGTTGATGAGGACAAGGGCCTCATCCCCACAACCCTGGCCGGTGGTTGTGGGGGTCTGTGGGCAGGGGGGAATACCGGAATCTGGAAGCCCCCTTTAACAAGGGGACCCCCAGATCCCAGCCCTCCCCCCTGTGTGAAATGGTAAGGGGGTACAAAAGTACCCCTACCATTTCACTAAAAAACTGTCAAAAATGTTAAAAATGACAAGAGACAGTTTTTGACAATTCCTTTATTTAAATGCTTCTTCTTTCTTCTTTCTTCTATCTTCCTTCGGTTTCTTCCTCCATCTTCTGGTTTTTCTGGTACTTCTAGTTCTTCCTCTGGTGTTCTCGTCCGGCATCTCTTCCGCGGCGTCGGCGTTTTCTTCCTTTCTTCTCCTCGGGCCGCTCCGCATCCATGATGGCATGGAGGGAGGCTCCTTCTCTTCATCTTCTTCTCTTCATCTTCTTCTCTTCATCTTCTTCTCGGGCCGCTCCGCATCCATGATGGCATGGAGGGAGGCTCCCGCTGTGTGACGCTTCTCCTCTTCTGACGGTTCTTAAATAATGGGGGGCGGGGTCACCCGGTGACCCCGCCCCCCCTCTGACGCACGGTGACTTGACGGGACTTTCCTGTGGAATTCCCCGTGATGCCACAGGGAAGTCCCATCAAGTCCCTTCCAGATTCCGATAAGCCCCCTGCCCGCAGACCCCCACAACCACCGGCCAGGGTTGTGGGGATGAGGCCCTTGTCCTCATCAACATGAGGACAAGGTGTTTTGGGGGGCTACCCCAAAGCACCCTCCCAATGTTGAGGGCATGTGGCCTGGTATGGTTCAGGAGGGGGGCGCTCTTTCATCCCCCCTCTTTTCCTGCGGCCTGCCAGGTTGTGTGCTCGGATAAGGGTCTGGTATCGATTTTTGGGGTCTGGTATCGTTTTTTTTTTTTTTATTTGGTGCAGGGGTTCCCCTTAAAATCCATACCAGATATAGATTTTGAGGGGGACCCCACGCCATTTTTTTTTATTTTGCCGGGTTCCCCTTAATATTCATACCAGACCTGAAGGGCCTGGTATGGAATTTAGGGGGACCCCCCACGTCATTTTTTTAAATAAATTTTGATTCGGGGTTCCCCTGTGGGGAATTCCCATGCCGTTTTTATCAATGAACTTTTATGTGTATTGTCGGACCAGCAATTCTTTAATAGCCGCGAGTAGTTTAAATGACTTTTTTCCCTTTGAAATGTCATTTTGCTGTTAGACTATTCTAAACACGGGAAACATGCGCCCCTTTACAGGCATACTATAGACACCCCCCAGGTACGAAATTTAAAAGGATATTACACTTTTATTGTTTCACTTTAACTATTATTAAAATCACTGCTCCTGAAAAAACGGCCGTTTTTAAAACTTTTTTTTGCATTGATCCATGTCCCCTGGGGCAGGACCCAGGTCCCCAAACACTTTTTATGACAATACCATGAATATAAGCCTTTAAAATTAGCACTTTTGATTTCTCCTATAGACTTTTGAAGGGTGTTCTGCGGCATTCGTATTTGCCGCGAACACCCCAAATTGTTCGCTGTTCTCCGAACTTGCGAACAGCCGATGTTCGAGTCGAACATGAGTTCGACTCAAACTCGAAGCTCATCCCTAGTGTAGAGAAGCTCAAGTTTCCCGCACATATCTCTGACTTCAACATATTAAACAGGTAAAAATCTTGTGGGGGATGTGGGAAGTCGATTTCATGATAATGTCCATAGTTTTGGAATAGGACGTCCAAGAAGCTCATATAACTTAGTCCCCTAGTCCCCTAGTCATCTTCGAAAAGCAAAGGGAGTAAACTGTCTACTTATATCTTAATACCCTTTCATAATTTTTAAGATTTTGGGCCTTGCCTGTAATCTCATCCTTATTATGTTTAAAAAAAAAAAAAAACCAAGTAACTTTTGTCCAAAATATACTTACGACATCCAACCAATGCTCTCCAATCCCCAATTTGAACTTTATTTCTTTGGCACATAGAGGCGTAGGTTGCCAGGCTCTGACATAAAATGATCTTGGAACCTCCATTCAAGCATACATCATATACACAATTGTCTACAAATATTTTTGGGTCTATTATTGCATTACACTGGTTGAATGGACCTCTCACTGCAGAAATTAGCCCACATTTCTGATCATCCAAAAAGTTTTTCTCAAAGGTCGGTGGGCAAGGTTTGCACTCTCCATTGCAATCATGCCAACAAGAGTTGTCGCCATCGTTCACTTTCCAACTTTTACCAAAATCATTCGGACTAGCTGCCAGGGTTCCGGATGGTGTGGCAAAGTCATCTGCGGGATTCTCATTGTAGTTGCCACACATTCCGCATACATTCTGGAAATAGCTGCTGGAAATGTATACAGATAACATGGAGTACCAGTCATACAGCACTCGTAGGTTGAAATCAGTCACAATATTTACAAAAATGCCAGACTGGAAAATGTAGGTTTTATTATTGAGAATTAAAGGGAGTCGCTGACGTTTATTATTTACCTAGAACAGGAGGGATAGAAGAGAAAGAGTATGAATATTTCAAATATAACTCAGCTTCAAAGCATATACATTATATGGCCAACTCCATAAAGATGTGGTTTGATCAGTTTGGTGTGGAGGAACTCTCCTGTCCTGCACAGAGCCCTGACCTCAACCCTACTGAACACCTGTGGAATGAATTGGAATTACTCAGTTCTTCTCAACCAACATCTTCATAAATACATGGTTTCACCAGTTTGATGTGGAGGAACTCTAGTGTCCTGCACTAAGCCCTGATCTCAACGATACTGAACGCCTTTGGGGCAGGGCCAGATTAAGAGCATCATGGGCCTGGTGCTGAGGATTTTGGTGGGCCTTTTTATGGAAACAAAATGAAAATGCAAACAATTTTTCGCTAAAACAAATTAAATAAACTCTCACCAGTAATATCAGCTGTGCAGCCTCTGAGCAGCAGCAACACCACCAATACCACCTGCTATGCAGTCTCTCACCAGCAGCAACATAGGGAGACCACATTTCCAAACTGTCATTCAGAGACAACCCCCTCTTCCCAAAAAAAGATGAGGATGGGGGATGTAGTCTCAGGGTTGGCGGGGAAATTGGCGGTGGAGGTGATTTGTCAGGCAAATGGCTGGTGTTAGTACATAAAATCAATCATCCTGACACCATGCTTGATATGGTGTCAGGATGATCAAATTCCATTATTTCAGTTACTACATTGTAATATATAGTGAAATAGTTCAACTCACCATGATGCAGAATCAGTGGGACCTGAGCTTGTCACTTGCCACCAGATGCAGCTTGTCACTTGCCACCCATAGCCTGCCACCAGATGTAGCGTATCACTTTCCACAGTTGCCTGCCGCTAGATGCAGCATGTCACTTGCCACCAGCAGCCTGCCACCAGATACAGTGTGGCACTTGCTACCCACAGCCTGCCACAGATACAGTGTGCCACTTGCCACCAGCAGCCTGCCACCAGATACAATGTGCCAATTGCCACCAGCAGCCTGCCACCAGATACAGTGGGCCACTTGCCACCAGCAGCATGCCACCAGATACAGTGTGCCACTTGCCAACAGCAGCCTTTCACCAGATACAGTGCGCCACTTGCCAACCACAGCCTGTCACCAGATACAGTGTGCCACTTGCTACCGACAGCCTGTCACCAGATGCAGTGTGCCACTTGCCACCAGCAGCCTGCCACTAGATACAGTGTGCCACTTGCCACCAGATACATTGTGCCACTTGCCACCAGATACAGTGTGCCACTTGCCACCAGATACAGTGTGCCACCAGATACAGTGTGTCACTTGCCACCAGCAGCCTGTCACCAGATACATTGTGCCACTTGCCACCAGATACAGTGTGCCACTTGCCACCAGCAGAATGCCACCAGATACATTGTGCCACTTGCCATCAGATACAGTGTGCCACTTGCCACCAGCTCCCTGCCACCAGATACAGTGTGCCACTTGCCACCAGCAGCCTTCCATCAGATACATTGTGCCACTTACCAACCACAGCCTACCACCAGATACAGTGTGTCACTTACCACCAGTAGCCTTCCACCAGATAGTGTGCCACTTGCCACCACCAGCCTGCCACCAGATACAGTGTGCCACTTGCCACCCGCAGCCTGCCACCAGATACATTGTGCCACTTGCCAACCACAGCCTGCCACCAGATACAGTGTGCGACTTGCCTCCAGCAGCCTGCCACCAGATACAGTGTGCCACTTGCCAACCACAGCCTACCACCAGATACAGTGTGTCACTTACCACCAGCAGCCTTCCACCAGATAGTGTGCCACTTGCCACCAGCAGCCTGCCACCAGATACAGTGTGCCACTTGCCACCAGCAGCCTGCCACGAGATACAGTGTGCCACTTGCCACCAGCAGCCTGCCACCAGATACAGTGTGCCACTTGCCAACCACAGCCTACCACCAGATACAGTGTGTCACTTACCACCAGCAGCCTTCCACCAGATAGTGTGCCACTTGCCACCAGCAGCCTGCCACCAGATACAGTGTGCCACTTGCCACTAGCAGCCTGCCACCAGATACAGTGTGCCACTTGCCACTGACAGCCTGTCACCAGATACAGCGTGTCACTTGCCACCAGCAGCCTGACCCCAGATACAGTGTGCCACTTGCCACCAGATAGTGTGCCACTTGCCACCAGCAGCCTGCCACCAGATACAGTGTGTCACTTACCACCACCAGCCTTCCACCAGATAGTGTGCCACTTGCCACCAGCAGCCTGCCACCAGATACAGTATGCCACTTGCCACCAGCAGCCTGCCACCAGATACAGTGTGCCACTTGCCAAACACAGCCTACCACCAGATACAGTGTGCCACTTGCCACCAGATAGTGTGCCACTTGAAACCAGCAGCCTGCCACCAGATACAGTGTGCCACTTGCCAACCACAGCCTACCACCAGATACAGTGTGTCACTTACCACCAGCAGCCTTCCACCAGATAGTGTGCCACTTGCCACCAGCAGCCTGCCACCAGATACAGTATGCCACTTGCCACCAGCAGCCTGCCACCAGATACAGTGTGCCACTTGCCAACCACAGCCTACCACCAGATACAGTGTGCCACTTGCCACCAGATAGTGTGCCACTTGAAACCAGCAGCCTGCCACCAGATACAGTGTGCCACTTGCCAACCACAGCCTACCACCAGATACAGTGTGTCACTTACCACCAGCAGCCTTCCACCAGACAGTGTGCCACTTGCCACCAGCAGCCTGCCACCAGATACAGTGTGCCACTTGCCACCAGCAGCCTGCCACAAGATACAGTGTGCCACTTGCCACCAGATAGTGTGCCACTTGCCACCAGCAGCCTGCCACCAGATACAGTGTGTCACTTACCACCAGCAGCCTTCCACCAGATAGTGTGCCACTTTCCACCAGCAGCCTGCCACCAGATACAGTGTGCCACTTGCCACTAGCAGCCTGCCACCAGATACAGTGTGCCACTTGCCACTGACAGCCTGTCACCAGATACAGCGTGTCACTTGCCAACCACAGCCTGCCACCAGATACAGTGTGCCACTTTCCACCAGCAGCCTGCCACCAGATACAGTGTGCCACTTGCCAACCACAGCCTACCACCAGATACAGTGTGTCACTTACCACCAGCAGCCTTCCACCAGATAGTGTGCCACTTGCCACCAGCAGCCTGCCACCAGATACAGTGTGCCACTTGCCACTAGCAGCCTGCCACCAGATACAGTGTGCCACTTGCCACTGACAGCCTGTCACCAGATACAGCGTGTCACTTGCCACCAGCAGCCTGACCCCAGATACAGTGTGCCACTTGCCACCAGATAGTGTGCCACTTGCCACCAGCAGCCTGCCACCAGATACAGTGTGTCACTTACCACCACCAGCCTTCCACCAGATAGTGTGCCACTTGCCACCAGCAGCCTGCCACCAGATACAGTATGCCACTTGCCACCAGCAGCCTGCCACCAGATACAGTGTGCCACTTGCCAAACACAGCCTACCACCAGATACAGTGTGCCACTTGCCACCAGATAGTGTGCCACTTGAAACCAGCAGCCTGCCACCAGATACAGTGTGCCACTTGCCAACCACAGCCTACCACCAGATACAGTGTGTCACTTACCACCAGCAGCCTTCCACCAGATAGTGTGCCACTTGCCACCAGCAGCCTGCCACCAGATACAGTATGCCACTTGCCACCAGCAGCCTGCCACCAGATACAGTGTGCCACTTGCCACTGACAGCCTGTCACCAGATACAGCGTGTCACTTGCCAACCACAGCCTACCACCAGATACAGTGTGCCACTTGCCACTAGCAGCCTTCCACCAGATAGTGTGCCACTTGCCACTAGCAGCCTGTCACCAGATACAGTGTGTCACTTGCCACCAGCAGCCTGCCACTCCCTCCAGGACTCTTCCAGGATGGGTAGAAGGGACAGGGCCTGCATAGTCAAACAAATTCCTGGAGCCCCCACCCCTCCTCATCTGGGATGGTATGGTTGTGTGTAAAATGAATGCCAGGAGTATTGATCAGACCAAGTTCTATAGAGGGGGGTGTGTACAGCCTTTGGGCTCACACTGGTTTGCTGCAGTTTGGGCGCACTGCTTGTGTATCTGCAGTTTAGAAATCAATAAGACTGTGGGTAAAACGCAGGAAAACTGCGGATACACCAGCAATGGGCCAAAACACAGCAAAGCAGTGTGAACCCACCTAAAAGCACAAGGAGCCGAGTCTACATATTGGCTGCAGTTATAAGAGCCATTGCTGAAGATAAAGGTAAAAGAGGGGGAGAGAAGGGAGATAAGAGTCCAGTCACTGAGCTCACACTTGGATGGTCAGAAGCTTATTACTCAGATATCTGTTCACCTTCTATCTGCCGGCTGCAGTTGCTCTGTTTCCCAGCCCACACCGCTCCTTCACTGCACACAGAGAGAGGAGAGAGGAGAGAGGGGAGGGGGAAGGCAGAGCCATTTGTGTAGGGGGGGAACTGTGCACTGTGACACTGTAATAACCACAGTGAGCCAACACAGATGCAGCCAGACACCCCTACATTTACACACAGCTTCTCCTGTCCCAGAGAAGTTTATGGACATGAGAAATCAGGCTTATACTGCTGGCTGTGAGGGCCGATTTTAAGGCAGGGGCCTGGAGCTGCCGCTCCATCAGCCCCTATGTTAATCCGGCCCTGCTTTGGGGTGAATTGAAATGAGTCAGGTCTTCTCAACCAACATCTTCATAAAGACATGTTTTAGGCAGTTTGGTGTGGAGGAACTTTAGTGTCTTGCAGAGAGCCCTGACCTCATCCCTACTGAACACCTTTGGGGTGAATTGGAATAAGTCGGGTTTTCTTAGCCAACATCTTCATAAAGACATGGTTTGACCAGTTTGGTGTGAAGGAACTTGAGTGCCCTGCAAAGAGCCTTAACCTCAACTCTATTAAACACCAGTGGGTTGAACCAGAATGCAGATTTCAAGCCAGGTCTTCTCATTCAACATCAGTATCTGAGGGGGCTGGATTAAGGGTAATGGGTGCTCTAAGCACATTGATTCTCCCTGCCACGGCCTTTCCATTGCTTAACTGACAAGACATTAATGGTTTGATTCAATAAAAGCAAATAGGCCCATTTTTGGTTGGATGATGGATGACAACACAGCTTCCCTACATTCAATAAGTGAAGGGAAAAAATTCCTTTGGTTAGTGAACAGCCTATTCCCATTTATAAACCCAACCCCTAAAACACAATAAGTGCAGAAAGTGAAAAAAAAGTTTGAAAATATATAAACCTTATTTAACAGATTAGGCATAAATCAAAATCAAGAAACTGACAGAGGCGTTTTTTTTTTTTAGAAATGATGATGGAAATTGTTTTTTGATCATGATAACTAAAAAGAAATAATTTTCTTGCATATTTGTTTTCACTCTGAGCTAACAACTCTTTTGTAGATGTGCACAAGTGAAGGTAGACAAGCCAAAATATGTCTGTAGGGCTATACTGTGCCATAGTCATATCTTGGTAAGTTAGCATCTATCTAGCGTGGAAACAGTTAGCTTAGGGTAAAGGTGCAAAATAGATAAGTTCACTTTGTTGCTATGTGTACTTATCCATTAACCCTACAGAACATAGGGCTTATGATGGAACAGAACCACTTGCAGCTGGACAGCTCAGTAAGCCTTACTCCTCTGCACTCTGTTCTGCTATAAGCTCTTGGCTGCCAACTACAGCCATTAATATGAAATGTGAGCTAATCCCCCCAGACGACACCAAATCCACCACCACCACTGTTGTGTGCCCACCGATTCCACTCTGTGGTATCTCCATGTGACCTCATCCCTTTGTTGTGTCAATCTCCCTGTGATCTGACTGTGTGCCCTCCTGCAGTCAATTTGTTTGCCGGAATTTCCATTCAGGATGGTAAACAGGGAGGTCGATAAACATGCCTTGGATAGGGGTTGTGGAAGGTGTGGCAGAGTGATCTACCGTCACTGGACAGGGAGGACTGGGATGACTGCCTGGAACAGGGACCCAGACTGGTAATCTCCTCTAGGAACAAACTTATTTAGGTAAAGTTCCTACACAGGGTATACTACACTCCTTAGAAACTGCATCGTATTTTCCTGGACTGAGACCCGATATGCCTCAAATGCTGGACACAAGTGGGGTCTTTCCTGCATATGTTCTGGAAATGCCTGATTATAACATCTTTTTGGTCAGAGGTCTTTAGCGAAATTAATCTTAGGCTACAGTTGTCCCTTTCAGTTACACCTGAATTGGCACTGCTGGGGGTCCATGATGATGCGCAACGTTCCCACCACTTGAAACTGCTGATATCCTACCTCCTGTTTTATGCAAAGAAGGAGGTTCTCCTGAAGTGGATATCCGTCGCCCCTCCTTCTCCCTCCTCCTGGGAAGCTTTGATAGATAGCAGCCCTAACCATGTATAGATTAGCCTACATTAATAGAGGATGCCAATGGAAATATGACAAGGTGTGGGCCCCATGGGCGAGCACGTAGAAACTAGAAGAGTGGGGTATGGGTATGTATATGTTTATTAGCTACATATCTCTTCTCCTGTTTAATCCTGTAGCTGTTTATCTCTGATTGCAAACATGTACTTAATCAATTACTCTGCTAATTATGGTTGTGTCTGTCCTTACCTTCTGTATGGTATCCAAGCATTTTGTAAGGTTTTGTTACAAGCTAATCTGTATGCTTTGTCTTATTCGTTTTGACAACAATAAAGCACCTTTGTTTTGTTAAAAAAAAAAACATGCCTTAGATGTTTATCAACCTCTTTCTCTTTCTGAATAGAAGTGCTTAGTGCATTCATGCTACAGGAGGTTCGTAAACGTGATAGGCATGTTTAGCATTGCCTTTATTTTTGTGAATGAACACAGAAGAGCTCAGAACTGAGAACATCTGTGTTCATTAGTAAGTGCAAAACGAGAGAAAGAGATTCCAAAGTCTATGTCCTCAGTCTCTTTCCCTATCTCTAACAGGAAGCAAAGGGGTCTGTTTAGCCCCCTGATATTTCTCCAAAGGAGACATGTCACAATAGATGTACAGTATCTCACAAAAGTGAGTACACCCCTCACATTTTTGTAAATCTTTTATTATATCTTTTCATGTGACGACACTGAAGAAATGACACTTTGCTACAATGTAAAGTAGTGAGTGTACAGCTTGTATAACAGTGTAAATTTGCTGTCCCCTCAAAATAACTCAACACACAGCCATTAATGTCTAAACCACTGGCAACAAAAGTGAGTATACCCCTAAGTGAAAATGTCCAAATTGGGCCCTATTAGCCATTTTCCCTCCCTGGTGTCATGTGACTCGTTAGTGTTACAAGGTCTCAGGTCTGAATGGGTTAGCTGGTGTGTTACTTCCTCATACTGGTCACAGGAAGTTCAACATGGCACCTCATGGCAAAGAACCCTCTGAGGACCTGAAATAAAGAATTGTTGCTCTACATAAAGATGGCCTAGGCTATAAGAAGATTGCCAAGACCCTGAAACTGAGCTGCAGCATGGTGGCCAAGACCATACAGCGGTTTAACAGGACAGGTTCCACTCAGAACAGGCCTCGCCGTGGTCGACCAAAGAAGTTGGGTGCACATGCTCAGCATCATATCCAGAGGTTGTCTTTGGGAAATAGATGTATGGGTGCTGCCAGCATTGGTGCAGAGGTTGAAGGGGTGGGGGGGTCAGCCTGTCAGTGCTCAGACCATACACCGCACACTGCATCAAATTGGTCTGCATGGCTGTCATCCCAGAAGGAAGCCTCTTCTAAAGATGAGTAACAAGTAACCCCGCAAACAGTTTGCTAAAGACAAGCAGACTAAGGATGGATTACTGGAACCATGTCCTATGGTCTGATGAGACCAATATAAACTAATTTGGTTCAGATGGTGTCAAGCGTGTGTGGCGGCAACCAGGTGAGGAGTACAAAGACAAGTGTGTCTTGTCTACAGTCAAGCATGGTGGTGGGAGTGTCATGGTCTGGGGCTGCATGAGTGCTGCTGGCACTGGGGAGCTACAGTTCATTGAGGGAACCATGAATGCCAACATGTACTGTGACATACTGAAGCAGAGCATGATCCCCTCCCTTCAGAGACTGGGCCGCAGGGCAGTATTCCAACATGATAACCACCCCAAACACACCTCCAAGACCACCACTGCCTTGCTAAAGAAGCTGAGGGTAAAGGTGATGGACTGGCCAAGCATGTCTCCAGACCTAAACCCTATTGATCATCTGTGGAACATCCTCAAACGGAAGGTGGAGGAGCGCAAGGTCTCCAACATCCACCAGCTCCATGATGTCATCATGGAGGAGTGGAAGAGGACTCCAGTGGCAACCTGTGAAGCTCTGGTGACCTCCATGCCCAAGAGGGTTCAGGCAGTGCTGAAAAATAATGGTGGCCACACAAAATATGAACACTTTGGGCCCAATTTGGACATTTTCCCTTAGGGGTGTACTGACTTTTGTCTTGAATTATTTTGAGGGGACAGCAAATTTACACTGTTGCTACATGGGCTCAGACACAGCACCAGGAGCCATTGACTCCCATTCCTGTCAATTACAGCCAGTGTGGAGGGAGCAGTAGGTGGGGTCAGCCCACGCTCTGTGTGTCCTATGCAAGCGGCAGGCCCTAGGGAGCACCAAGCGGGGGGGAGCCAGGAGCGCTGGCGGGGGGGGGGGACCAGAGAAGAGGTGGATTGGGGCTGCTCTGTGCAAATCAACTGCACAGAGGAGGTAAGTATAACATGTTTGTTATTTTTATATAAAAAAAAATAATCACTTTAAGTAAAAAAAAACAAAAGTAAAAAAAATATAAAAGTAAAAAATAATAATGAAATAAAACATAGAATGAAAGCTAAAAAAACAACATCCTCCCAATCAATACACACACAGGAATGTTGTAAGCTGTGTTGATTTTTTATGTGTTATTAAGGATTTCATGTATTTGTGTTAAAAAATAATGTTTTAAAAACATTTGCACAACTATCACAGGAACTGGAAAATCAAGAAAAAACAGAGCGCCATCTTTTTATCCAGTCTTGTGATTTCAGGAAATATTTTATTTGGTGGAGATTTTTTTATAAACTAGGAAACTTGTAGGAGAAAAATAATGAAAACGTGAAAAATGTAAGAAAAAATGTTCTGGCCACATGGGGGTGGGGGTGGTGGGGGGGGGTGGGCAGCAGGGCCTGGCAGGGAAAGGGTTAAAGCCATGGTAGCGAGGGAGAAAAACTCCCTGGCACCTTCTTCCCTTGGTGGCCTAAGTGTTTACCCAATTTGCTGATTAGTAATCCAACCCTGGTACCGGACCTCAGAAATGGGCACAACCACACTCCAAAATCTGGTGGAAAGCCTGGAGGGGGGAGGCGGTTATAGCCACAAAGGGGTGCTTATAGGAATTCCCTACTAGATATTTGCACTGCCAAAAAAATTTTGTTTGTTTGTTTTCATTTTATTCTTTTTTTTTTTTGTTTTTTCAGTCATTCGTTATTTTGAATAAATTTGTAACTTTGGAAAAATTTGAATTTGTTATGTTCCATTTGTTTTGATGTGGTATTCGTAATTTTGATCATTCGGAAAAATCCGAAATTCAAAAATCTGAAATTCAAAAATCCGAAATTCTATAAATTCGGAAATTCTAAAATCTGAAAATAAGAACGAAAATCCAAAAGTTAGAAAGAACAAAAATCTGAAAATCCAAAAATTTTGAAAATTGGAAAATTTGAAAATCCGAAATAGTAACTAACCAATAATAGCTAACTATTAAATTATAGGTATTGGAATTTCCTTTAAAATTTGGCTGTTAGTGAACATAACGAATACAAATTTATTTATCCGAAATAACGAATGCCGTATCTAAACAAATGGAACGTAACAAACTAATAATAATAAATAATAATAAGACATTTTTATTTTTATTATTAAGATTTGTTATTATTATTAATTTGTTACATTCCATTCGTTTAGATACGGATAATCATTATTTTGAAATATTCATAACTTCGGATAAATCAATTTTCGTTACGTTCACTAACAGCCAAATTTGAAAGGAAATTCCAATACCTGTAATTTAATAGTTAGCAATAGTTAGTTAGTTATTATTTCAGATTTTCAAATTTTCTGATTTTCGTTCTTTTGAATTTTTGTATTTTTTTGAATTTTCGAATTCTCGAATTTTCGAATTTCCAAATTTTTTAATTTTCATTTTTTTCGGAAAATTCATTTAACGGGTTTTCCTTAATTCAAATATTTCCAAATTAAGGAACCTGTTGAATTTAGTCAAAAAACTAATTTTATTCTAAACAAATTGCACATGTCTCATCAAACGTTTGCCCATTTTCAATAAACAGTACAAACTAATATTAATAAATAATAATAATTATAAAAAGTTTTTATTATTAGTTTGTTATGTTCCATTCATTTAAATGTGGATAATTGTTATTTCAGATAATTCATAACTTCGGATAAATGCTTATTTGTTACGTTCACAAACAGCTAAATTTGAAAGGAAATTCCAATACCTATAATTTAATAGCTAGTAATAGTTATTATTATTGGTTATTTAGTTATTATTTCGGATTTTCATTCCTTTGAATTTTTAGATTTTTTCAAAATTTCGAATTTCAAATTTTTTAATTTCTGAATTTTTGCATTTTCAAATTTTCGAATTTCCGAATTTTCTAAATTTTCGTTTTTGGAAAAATTAGTTTAACAAGGTTTCTTTATTTGAATATATCCAAATTAACAAACTTGTCGAGTTTCGTCGAAAAACGAATTTGGAACTAAATGAATTGCCCATGTCTATTCCCTACAAGCTCATATGGGGGTTATGGTAAAGTGTCGGCAAACATCTCTCCATTTTCAATATACAGTACATAAGCTTGGTCACTTACCTTTACAAACCCAATGTCATTTCTCACCACATTTATAACAATATTTTCTTGAGGGTATAGGATCCTGACAGTCACACTACTGACGTAGGAAACTTTAGTGTTGCCCCGATTCTCATTTTTGGCCTCAACACTAAAATTGGTAAGGCTGGTGTCATTGCCGCAAGTCTTGGCGATTGTGTAGGTGCAGGTGCCTTGGAAGTCATAAAAGCGACCATCAAAGGTCTTATAATGAGGATCACCGACTGCATGACAATTGGTTTCAGAAATCGCCACACAAGTAGGGATTTCATTGATAATTTGGCATCTTTCTCTAGCTCGACATCGTACATCACTGCAGGCTGGCTTCCGAGGACCTATGGTAGGCGGTGAAGATTAATGATATATTATAATAGGCTGTGAGACTGTTTTGTATTTTTATTGAATACATCTTTTCTTGGGGATTAGAAAAAAAATGTAATTATACAATTAATATTGAAACTTTGTGATTTACAAATATGAGTGCGTCTAAGTAATCCAACCCAGAGAAGGATTAACATAGTTCTAAAGGCTGAAATATTTTTTCCTTAAAGTGATTCTAAAATTCTATCGAAAACAAATTTATTCTTCTCCTCAGTCTTCCCGAGTGAATCGGGGGACTTCAGTAACCAAAACTGCAGTGTTTATCCTCATGGCACAACACAGGAAGCACCTCCATGGTTAACAGAGGACGGAATTAAAATTAGACTTGAGAAACTTAACATTAATAAATCACCGGGACCAGATGGCTTGCATCCGAGGGTACTTATGGAACTCAGTCAGGTGATTGCCAGACCGTTGTTCCTAATTTTTACGGACAGTCTATTGACTGGAATGGTACCAGCTGATTGGAGAAAAGCCAATGTAGCACCAATATTTAAAAAGGGCCCAAAAAACATCCCTGGGAATTACAGACCAGTTAGCCTAACATCAATAGTATGTAAAATCTTGGAGGGGATGATAAGGGACTATATAAAAGATTTTAGTAATAAGAACGATATCATTAGCAGTAATCAGCATGGATTCATGAAGAATCGTTCTTGCCAAACCAATCTATTAACCTTCTATGAGGAGGTGAGTTGCCATCTAGATAAAGGAAGGCCCGTAGACGTGGTGTATCTGGATTTTGCAAAAGCATTTGACACAGTTCCCCATAAACGTTTACTGTACAAAATAGGGTCCGTTGGCATGGACCATAGGGTGAGTACCTGGATTGAAAACTGGCTACGAGGGCGTGTTCGGAGGGTGGTGATAAATGGGGAGTACTCAGAATGGTCAGGGGTGGGTAGTGGGGTTCCCCAGGGTTCTGTGCTGGGACCAATCCTATTTAATTTGTTTATAAACGATCTGGAGGATGGGATAAACAGTTCAATCTCTGTATTTGCAGACGATACTAAGCTAAGTAGGGCAATAACTTCTCCGCAGGATGTGGAAACCTTGCAAAAAGACCTGAACAAATTAATGGGGTGGGCGACTACATGGCAAATGAGGTTCAATGTAGAAAAATGTAAAATAATGCATTTGGGTGGCAAAAATATGAATGCAATCTATACACTGGGGGGAGAACCTCTGGGGGAATCTAGGATGAAAAAGGACCTGGGGGTCCTAGTAGATGATAGGCTCAGCAATTGCATGCAATGCCAAGCTGCTGATAATAAGGCAAACAGAATATTGGCATGTATTAAAAGGGGGATCAACTCCAGAGATAAAACGATAATTCTCCCGCTCTACAAGACTCTGGTCCGGCCGCACCTGGAGTATGCTGTCCAGTTCTGGGCACCAGTCCTCAGGAAGGATGTACTGGAAATGGAGCGAGTACAAAGAAGGGCAACAAAGCTAATAAAGGGTCTGGAGGATCTTAGTTATGAGGAAAGGTTGCGAGCGTTGAAATTATTCTCTCTGGAGAAGAGACGCTTGAGAGGGGATATGATTTCAATTTACAAATACTGTACTGGTGACCCCACAATAGGGATAAAACTTTTTCGCAGAAGAGAGTTTAATAAGACTCGGGGCCACTCATTACAATTAGAAGAAAAGAGGTTTAACCTTAAACTACGTAGAGGGTTCTTTACTGTAAGAGCGGTAAGGATGTGAAATTCCCTTCCACAGGCGGTGGTCTCAGCGGGGAGCATTGATAGCTTCAAGAAACTATTAGATAATCACCTGAATGACCGCAACATACAGGGATATGTAAGGTAATACTGACACATAATCACACACATAGGTTGGACTTGATGGACGTGTGTCTTTTTTCAACCTCACCTACTATGTAACTATGTAACTATGTAACAAAAAAAACCCCACACATGTTATACTTACCTGCTCTGTGCCAGTGGCGTTGCTATGGGGGGGTGTAGGGGGTGCGGACCGCACCTGGTTTGACACCTGCCAGAGGGGTAACTATAGGGCCACTGATAAGGGGAACCACCAGACCTCCTGTAGTGGGGCCCGGACAGCAGTGGGGATCAGAATGGTAGAACAGGAGGACAATTACTGAATGATATACTGTGTCTGTGTCTCTCTCTCCAGTAGCTCAAAGCTGGTTTATCCCCCTCTTCCTCCTACCAGCTTTCAGCTGCTGGAGGGAGAGACCCTGGTACAGTGCATCATTTTGTAATTGTCCTCCCATCCCACCACACTCCTTGTGCTGCCCACATCCAATTCTTCCCTGTGTGCCCGTGCCCCCCCTTGTCTCCCCTGCAGCGCCGCCAGGTTCCCTCCCCCCGCCAGCTGCTTTGGGCGCACAAGCTGATGGAGAGTGGGGGAAGCGGCCAGCAAATAAGTAATTTTATGGCTCCTTCTTTTTCTAAATTGGACACAGTGAGGGACCGATATGGATCGCTCCTGTGTCCATTCATAACTGAGCATAGTAAACTGTGTTTACTATGCTTCAGTTTATGACTGAGCAGTAGCCTCTGTCTCCTATTCAATCATCTTCAGTGCAGCTGAGGCTACAGAGAAAGCAATTGAAGAAGCTGTGTCCTCAATTCCTTTCCCTGTCTCAAAGGTGAGATATGCTGGGTCTGATTCTCATTCAAGCCCCCCTCAGCAGCAGTGTAAAAAAAATGCATAGAGCAACCCTGATCCATTTCTTTTTGGATCCCCTGCCGGAGGTCCAGGCTTGTTCCTGTGAACTCACAGAGCACGGCTCGGCCCCAACCCCACCATCTCCTCATTGGCTCACTGGCCAATGGCTCCTGCTGTTGTGTAAACCAATGAGAAGAGAGAGAGAGAGCTGCTGTTCTCATGCACATTGCTGGATCAAGATGGGGCTCAGGTAAGTATAAAGGGGGGCTCGGAGGGGGGGGACTGCACCCAGAAGGTTTTTTACCCTAATGCATAAAATGCATTAAGGTAAGAAGCCTTCTGTCTTTAGGACCATGTTAATGCATTCTTTGCATGAAGGTATAAAACCTTCTGCATGCAACTTCTCCCCCAAGGCCCACCTTATACTTACCTGAACCCGATATCCATCCAGTGATGTGCACGAGAGCGGCAGCTCACTTTTGTTGCCAGTGGTTTAGACATTAATGGCTGTGTTTTGAGTTATTTTGAGGGGACAGCAAATTTACACTGTTATACAAGCTGTACACTCACTACTTTACATTGTAGCAAAGTGTCATTTCTTCAGTGTTGTCACATGAAAAGATAGAAGAAAATTGTTACAAAAATGTGACTGAGGGGTGTACTTACTTTGTAAGATACTGTAAATGGACTTGTGTCTATTTACACCCGCCTACCTCCAATCTGACCTGCTAAAAAATGTTCCCTCCCATCTAGGCAGATCGGATCGGAGGGCCCACAGGGTAATTCGGTTGTGTCAAATGTCTGCTCTGCATATGCAGAGCTCCATCAATTGTGTCCCGCAACTGGTTACCAAGTCGCTTAAAGCGGAGCTCCACCCAAAAGTGGAACTTCCGCTCCTTTTACTCTCCCCCCCTCAGGTGCCACATTTGGCACCTTTTGGGGGGAGGAAGGGCAGGATACCTGTCTTTCACAGGTATCCTGTTCCCACTTTCAGGATCCTCAGCCGCGGGTATTGACGTCACCGCTCGGGCTCCCTCCTCCTCCCTCCTCTTTCCCCGGCTGTCGGGCCAGTAGGAGAGAGGAGCGGAGCCTCGCGCATGCGCAGTAGGGTTCCCAGCATGAAGCCATAAGGCTTCACTGCCGGGTTCCCTTACTTGCAATGGAGGCGGCATGCACCAGACAGCTGATGGAAACAGCGGTGCCGACATCGCTGGACTCCAGGACAGGTAAGTGTCTGATTATTAAAAGTCAGCAGCTGCAGTATGTGCAGCTGCTGGCTTTTAATGTTTGCAGCGGTGGGCGGACCTCCACTTTAAGTGGCCCTCGCTCTTCAAAAGGTTGAGCACCCTTAAATTAGAGCGGAGACTGCGAGCCAGGCCTTCTTCTCCAACCTCAGTACCTGACCTCACAAATGCTTTTCTGGAAGATTGGTCAAACATTCCCATAGACACCCTCCTAAACCTTGTGGACAGCCTTCCCAGAAGAGTTGAAGCTGTTATAGCTGCAAAGGGTGGGCCAACTCAATATTGAACCCTACGGACCAAGACTGGGATGCCATTAAAGTTCATGTGCGTGTAAAGGCAGGCGTCCCAATACTTTTAGGAAAATAGTGTATGTATTTCATCTGTGTACTTCAGCGTTCAACTGTAAATAAAACTAATTCACATCTGAATAGTAAAGCTTAAAAATAAATAGGCAAACATACCATCTGCGCATATACCAATGGATCCATAGGTGATAGTTTCAGTTGTTAATGCTCCAAAAAACAGCAGCAAGAAGGGCGAAGAGGCAGTGAAAAGAGGTTCTGGTTGGATAGGACTCACTTGCTTTGTTGTCCAAGAACAAAATGTTCCTGCAATGCTTACCCAGGTTAGATCTGTAAGTTTGTCATTGTTGAAAAGTATTTGTGGAGCATCAGCGGTGATTGAAATGAGCACTGCAAAGTTTAGCAAAGCATTACTAGGTGGTTGTCTGTAGGAGTAGCAGTATTTGTTGACTGGTGGAACTGCCAAGAAAACATAGCCAACCTCCTTTACCAAGCCTCTTCCATAGAAGAACACTCCTATTCCTGCACTGGCAGTGATATTAATGGGGTTCTGAGGTCCTATGACAATCTTCAAAATTTCTCCAGCAGCAACAGTCAATTGTTTTTTCGAATTCAGGTCGGAGTAGTACTGAACGGTTGTTCTCTGCGAAGCTACAACAATAGCTGCGTCGTACTCAGTTTTTGGAGCAGGTGTGACAATAAAGTCTTTACCCCAGCTACTAACCGGTGTCAGCTGCTCGTAAACACGGGTACATGCGACTCCCACACAAAGGTTACCACTCAACACGGCAACAGGTTTTTGAGATACAATCCTGGTACCTGAGAGATCCTCTGTACTTTGTATTTGGATAGCAGTGTAAGAGGACAAGGTAACAGTGAGAACCTTCTGTGGCCCATACATCACACCTTTGTAATTGACGGTTCCCTTTAGGTAGATATCCACAGTGGTGGACTTCTCCGTACTTACCACTGCAAACTCAGATTTTCCACCTTGTAATTTTGCCCCTCCAGGCAACACTATAGCTGATAACCCTGCATCCACCCCTACCCCTACTCCTACTCCTGCCCCTACCCCTACCCCTGCCCCTACCCCTACTCCTACTCCTGCCCCTACCCCTACCACTGTCCCTACCCCTACCCCTGCACCTACCCCTACCCCTGCCCCTACCCCTGCCCCTACCCCTGCACCTACCCCTACCCCTGCCCCTGCACCTACCCCTACCCCTGCCCCTACTCCTACCCCTTCCCCTATTTTTCCTGAAGGAGTCACTATGTAGTACTCCAAGCCAAGCTCATTCAAAGGATACACAATGCTAGTATCGTCGTTCAGCCCATTTTTTATTATGGACATAACGGAAATATCTTTGTCAGAGTTGATGAGGATCACATTCTTAGAGATAGCCACTCCTGACAGCTCCACGTCTGAAGGAAGGAGGATTGTATAGCTGGTTGAATCTTCCTCAATTTGGACGCTCTGATATAAGACATCGTTTATCGAGACAGACACAGTTGTCGATGGACTGTATGTGTTGATAAAAAGCTCAAAAAGCTCTAGTAGGTCAGTGTTATTATTCTGCAAGAAAACGGTAACAAAGGTTCTGCCCAAAGAACCAGCACTGCAGCACCCTAAAATAGAACACAAAAAAAAGTATCATTTTACACATTATGAGACTTAAATCAATAACGCCTAACTTCAGCCCAAATTTGTATTCATTTATTTCAAGTACAGTAAAACCTTGGATTGCGAGTATAATTTGTTCCAGGAAACATGCTTGTAATCCAAAGCACTTGTATATCAAAACAAATTTCCCCATAAGAATATGCAGTGCAGGCAGTCTAGTATATATATACAAATAGATATCTATATATATATAAAAATATCTATCTATCTATCTATCTATCTATCTATCTATCTATCTATCTATCTATCTATCTATCTATCTATCTATCTATCTATCTATCTATCTATCGATCTATCGATCTATCGATCTATCGATCGATAGATAGATAGATAGATAGATAGATAGATAGATAGATAGATAGATAGATAGATAGATAGATAGAGATAGAGATATCTATATAGATAGATAGATATCTATGTATTTATAAACACAGTGCAGTCAGTGTAGAATATATATACAGTACAGGCAGTCTAGTATACAGTATATATATATATACATATATATTGTACTATGGGGGATGTCTAGCTCAGTGGTAGATGCATTTTCAGTGAGTTCACAGCCAACAGAAATTCAGATATGTCCTGGGGAAAGAGCTAGTGCTAGCAGGGGGATGGGGAGAGTTAGATATGTGCTGGGGGGCAGTGGCGGCTGGTGCTCAACATTTTTGGGGGGGCCCCAAACAAACTGAAAAATTCTGGAAAAAAACATTAATTGCAGCCCATCATACAGCCTCTGTGCCAATCATATGCAGCCTCTGTGCCCATCATACAGCCACTGTGCCCATCATATGCAGCCTCTGTGCCAATCATACAGCTTCTGTGCCCATCATATGCAGCCTGTGCCCATATGTGCTGGGGCACTTGGGGGGGGGGCAGATATGTGCTGTGGGGGTGCTTTGTGAGAGAAGAGGGCCAGTGCAAGGGGGAGGGGTAGGGGGATAGGATATGTGCTGAAGGGGTCCTTTGGGAAGGAAGAGAGATAGTGCAAGGAGAGGTTGCCCGATTTCAAATCCATTCCACACTTCTAGCATTGTCTTCCCCCTGCCAAAGCCCCTCCGGCACATATCCTCCTAATCCCTTGATCACTTCACATATTTTCTATCTTGTCCTCCTTTCCAACCGCTCTCTCCCCCTCCCTCCTCCATCTACAGAACATAATAAAAATGTTCTACAGACCTGATATCAGCATATCCCTGCTCCCCTCCTCCTCCTCCTTGTGTGTGTACAGAACTGAGAAGGAGGAGGCGGGGAGGAGCTTTGATACACTGACACTCTGCTCTGCTCTAGTGAACCAAGCTGCTGTCAGGGAGAGGGGAGACATGTCACTCTCCGTGTGAATGATGTGTCCGGGTCTGGGGCAGAAGTAAACCCGAACACATCATTCAAAAACCGGACTGTCTGGGAGAAAACCGTACAGGTGGCAACCCTAATGGGTTGCCCACACATGGGTTCCTCTCCAAAAAAAATACAAAACGCAAATGCTAAGCCACCTGGCTCTAAAGGCTCACTCAGCCTTGGTCGCAGTACAAAGCTGCGCAGTCCCACTCCTGGCCTCTAGGAAGGGGCTCTCCTGACACTCCAGGCTTTCACACTCCTCCAAGACTTATGGTCTCCTCTGGTCCCCAGGACTCTCTCTTCCAGTTGTCCCAGCTATGGTCCCCCTTGACTCTGTCAGCTAGCCCAACTCTCTCAGTCCACTGACCTGAAACCTCTCCCACGTGGAGTGCCGTCTCAAGGATACTGCCTGGGTTCTTAACCACTTCCATACCGACATTTTCACCCTCTTTTTCAGCACTGTAACATTTTGAATGACAATTGCGCAGTCATGCTACACTGTACCCATATGACATTTTTATAATTTTCTCTCCCCACAAATAGAGCTTTCTTTTGAACAATTTTTAAAAAAACACAATAATTTTTACTTTTTGCTTTACAAAATATCCCATTTAAAAAAAAAAAAAAATTTTCCTTAGTTTAGGCCGATATGTATTCTTCTACATACTTCTGGTGAAAAAAAAATTGCAATAAGCGTTTATTAATTGGTTTGCACAAAAGTTATAGCGCCTTCAAAATATGTGAAAGATTTATGGCATTTTTATTATTATTTTTTTTTTTACTAGTAATGGCGGCGATCTGCGATTTTTATCATGACTGTGACATTGCGGCAGACAGATCGGACACTTTTGAGACTATTTTGGGATCATTGACATTTATACAGCGATCAATGCTACAGCGATTATGCACCGATTACTGTGTAAATGTCACTGGCAGGGAAGGAGTTAACACTAGGGGGCGATCAAGGGGTTAAATGTGTTACCTAGGGAGTGATTCTAACTGTGGGGGGATGGGACTGATGAGGGGAGGAGACCGATCGGTGTTCCTATATACTAGGAACACACGATTGGTCTCCTCTTCCCTGACAGGATGTGCATCCGTGTGTATACCCACGCTTCTGCTCTGTGATGAGAAATCGCGGGTGGCCGGCGGACATAGAGGCCGCCGGGCACTCGCATCGGCTCTTGAGTGACGCAGCCGGCGCACGCCCCCTATACCGCCGGGAAAGCCAAGGCCGTCATGTAACGCCCGCCCAGGAGTGGTGTTCCCACCTGCGGACGTCATATGACAATACGTGGCTAATGAAGTGGTTAAACAGTAGCACACCTCCCTCCTGGCTGCAGCAACATCTTCAACACCAACTCCCCTGAGCTATGCTCTGATCTGCCTTATAACGTGTGTGTGCACCTGGACACACACACACACAACCTGCAGAACTTCTGGAAAGCCCGGACACAAGACTGAAGGCTCCATCCCTCCCAATGCTCTTTGAAGTCTTCAAGTTTCCAGCTCCAATCCAGACTTACAAAATCCAGAGAAACCTAAAGCACAGTTTTCTCTGCGCACAAATCTCAAGCTGCCTCTTTGAGAGCCCTGTGTCCATTTTACATTAATTTTCCCAGAGATAGGGGCTGTCACTCTCACAATATATATTGTATATATAGTGCATTCACTTTACAGTATATAATACAGTGTATTGAAGTAGTTAAGGGGAACCCTATGACAGAATTAGGAAAAAAAAAATGGCATGAGTCCCCCCCCCCCAGTCCATACCAGGCCCTTTGGGTCTGGTATAGAATTTAAGGGGAACTACACACCAACATAAAAAAATAAAAACAGCGTGGGGTCCCCCCCAAAATCCATACCAGGGCCTTTGGGTTTGGCATAGATTTTAAGAGGAACTCCATGCTAACATTTTTTAAAAAATCGGCGTGGGGTCCCCCCCAAAAATCCATACCAGACCCTTATCCGAGTAAGCAGCCTGGCAGGCCAGGATAGGGGGGGGACGAGCGAGCGTGCCCCCCCCCCCCCCTTCTGAGCCATACCAGGCTGCTTGCACTCAACATTTTTTCTTTTTTTCTGGTGGATATCTTGGAACCTTTTTTCTTTCGGCACAACACTCTGAGGACCACCACCCCACATACACGGTGCCTTGATGAGATGTTCTTTCACTAGCTGTCCCTCATAAAATTCTGTAAAATGTGTTGCGGCTCCATTGGAGAGATTTCCCATCACTTTCGGCCCTTAGAGCAAATGTGTTCCATCATGCAGGGTCTTAAAGTGGTTCTAATGGTAGAAAGTTTTTTACCTTAATGCATTCTATGCATTAAGGTAAAAAAAACACTTGGGTGCAGCCCCCTAGGGTTGCCAACTCATCTCTTTAAACCCAAACACATATTAATTGCACAAGTTTTGAGGTTAATTTAATGCAGATAAGGCACCAAGTGAGTTTAATTACCACCTTAATCAGCCACAGAACAGATGGTTTGGTTTTAAAGGGATGAGGTGTCAACCCCACAGCCCCCCCTTATACTTACCTGAGCCCATCACTATCCAGCAATGTGCATGAGAGCAGTGGCTCTCCCAGCTCTCTCTCTTCTCATTAGCTCACACAGCAGCAGAATCCATTGGCTCCTGCTGCTGTCAATCACAGGCCAGTGAGCCAATGAGGAGAGAGTGGGGGCAGAACCGAGCCATGCTCTGTGTGTGAATTGACCATGTCCATTCACAGGAGCGTGTGTTGAGAACGAGCCTCCCCAAGTGCCCCCACAGCAAGAGGCTTGCTATGGGGGCACTCGGTAGGGGGGGGGAGCCAGGGGGGGTCCCTGACTGTCATGGTCAGGGGTCAGGCTCAGAGGCCAGTTGCTATAGCAGTAGAGAGGCTCCCACCGACCAGCAGGATAGGTATACAAGCAGATCACCCTGGTGGATGATGCAAGTTCACCTGAAATGCAGAGTCTAAGTACTAACTTATGTTCAAGAGAGCTACAGATGGTGGAGATGGGTTTTGCTGTGCGTTAGTACCAGGTTGCGAACTGTAGGATTGCTCCACCATGAGATAAGCCAACTGGTATCCAGAAGCAGATATACCAGGTAGGAATCAAGCAGAAGCGTAGTCAGTAAACAAGCCAAAGGTCATTACCGAGTGGTAGTAGGTTGGGATCAAGCAGAATTGTAGGAACAAGCCAAAAGTTGGTAGCGGGTTGTAGCAAAGATACAAATGGCAGCAGGAGTGACAAGAGTGAGACATTCGCTGGAGAGAGCACAATAATCGGGCAAACTCCAAGTGCAAAGTCATGGCTTAAATAGTACGTTTTTTTAATAGTACCTTTTTTTAATTAATCTGTTTTTAAATAGTTTTGAGATCTCACATATTACGTCTTTCTCTGTGCACAACCAGCATATGGAAAGAGGTACAGCGCCATCTGCTGATCTGAGAGGTTTTTTTGCAAAGAAACCTTTAGTTGGCTTATTCGTGAATATCTATTTTTTTACATTGTATCATAGTGTAATAATATGAAAATAAACACACGTTATGTTTATAATACTATCTATGACATCTCTCGTTTCTTTTACACCGCCTTTGTGTCGAATTAGATGTGAGTAAAAATTGTGACACTTTTTTCTGTAATGCCGTTTTATCATCCCTGATGATCAGTGATACCATCAGCAATATATATGTCATCCTTTAAATCCTTAAGATGTTCTGCTGCCTTAGGCATCGCATGTATTCTATCATTTGTATATAATAATTACAGAGCCTAGTACACAGTAAAACTTGTTAAACTTACCGCATGTGAGAGCCAGCAATGCACATAGCTGCAGGAAATTTGGCATTCTCATGCTGCATCAAAAGAAGTATATGAGCATTGATTAGCAATAAAACAGAAAATATGTAAAGTGTATGGAAAGCTTTTTTTTTTTTTTTTTTAGTTAAGGAAATTATTCAATTTTTATTGCTGGCTACATTTTTAAGAGACGTTAAATCTCTGGCTTTAAAAAAAAAAAAATCTAATTGAAGTATATCCCGTTCATGCCTAAGCCAATTCCAATTTCTGACATTTGTTGCTTACAAGTTAAAATACGTATTATTTGCTAGAAAATTGCTTAGAACCCCCAAACATTTTATATATATATATATATATATATATATATATATATATATATATTATATATATATATATATATATATTTATGTATATGTATATATATTTATATATGTATATATAATATATATATATATATAATATATATATATATTTAGCAGAGAATCTAGACAATAAAACGGCGATCGTTGCAATATTTTATGTCACACTGTATCAATTTTTTGGGAAATAAGATACTTTCATGAATTAAAAAAAAAAAAAAAAAAAAACAGTAAAGATGATGTGAAAGATGATGTTATGCTGAGTAAATAGATACCTAACATGTCATGCTTTGAATTGCGCACACTCGTGGAATGGTGACAAACTACGGTACCTAAAATCTCCATCGGCGGCAGTGTAAATATAAGTAACGGTTATCAGGTTAGAGTTACAGAGGAGGTCCAGTGCTAGAATTATTGCTCTCACTCTGATGATCGCGGGCGATACCTCACATGTGTGATTTGAACACTGTTTACATATGCGGGCGCGACTTACGTGTGCGTTTTCTTTGCTGCGCAAGCTCAAGGGGAAGGGGCACATTAAAAGAAAAAAATTCCTATTTATTTCTCTTTTTTTTTTACATTGTCTTTTTAAGAAAAAAAAACTATTTTGATCACTTTTTTATTACTGTCACAAGTTACATTCCTTATGACAGTAATTGGTGGTGACAGGTACTCTCTATGGAGGGATCGGGGGTCTAAAAGACCCCAAACCCCTCCCTTTGCTTGTCAAAGTATTCAGTTTGGCAAAAACGGTGGTATTTATTTATTTTTTTTTTAAATCGCCGCCATTAGCAGCCGAGTAAACCGGAAGTGACGTTGTGACGTCGCTTCCCGTGTTTACACATAGGAGACAGGAACAAGAACGTTCCGGCTTCCTTCCAGTCTCTCTCTAGCCGGCGGAAGTGCCGGATCATAGATCGGGTCCCCGTGGGACGGGAGGCCCGGAAAGAGCGGCAGAGGGCGGCGGGAGGAGGGGCATCCCCTTCTGCTCCTCAGACTTTTAGCCGCATTGGTTGTTATCCTAAAGAGCCGCTGCAGGCATCACCCCAGTATAAACGCCTTGAAGCCGAGGCCGCATATGTGCGTACGGTCCGGCACTAAAGGATTAATATATATTCTTATCTCTATAAACTCTATTGTTTTCCGCTTCCTCCAAAATCTCCAAATTCAGATGGTTTTTTTTTGCTCTGATCTTCCTTACTGTTAGAGGGTGGCTATGTTCTCTATGGTCCCACTGTATGTAGGAACGAAGCCCCCCTGCCTTGATCCAGTTGTTTGTAGGAACGTAGCCCCCCCGCCTTGGTCCAGCTGTATGTTCAAACATAGCCCCCCACCTTGGTCCAGCTGTATGTAGGAACATAGCCCCCGCCTTGGTCCAGCTGTATGTAAGAACGTAGCCCCCCCACCTTGGTCCAGCTGTATGTAGGAACGTAGCCCCCCCGCTTTGGTCCAGCTGTATGTAGGAACGTAGCCCCCGCCTTGGTCCAGCTGTATGTAGGAACTTAGCCACCCTCCTTGGTCCCAGCTGTATGTAGGAACATAGCCCCCCCACTTTGGTCCAGCTGTATGTAAGAACGTAGCCCCCCATCTTGGTCCAGCTGTATGTAGGAACGTAGCCCCCCGCCTTGGTCTAGCTGTATGTAGGAATGTAGCCCCCCTGCCTTGGTCCCAGCTGTATGTAGGAACATAGCCACCCTCCTTGGTTCAGCTGTATGTAGGAACCCTAGCCCCCCTGCCTTGGTCCAGCTGTATGTAGGAACGTAGCCCCCGCATTGGTCCCAGCTGTATGTAGGAACGTAGCCCCCCTGCCTTGGTCCAGCTGTATGTAGGAACATAGACACCCCACCTTGGTCCAGCTGTATGTACGAACATAGCCCCCCGCCTTGGTCCAGCTGTATGTAGGAACGTAGCCCCCCGCCTTGGTCCAGCTGCATGTAGGAACGTAGCCCCCCTGCCTTGGTCCAGCTGTATGTAGGAACATAGCCACCCCACCTTGGTCCAGCTGTATGTAGGAACATAGCCACCCCACCTTGGTCCAGCTGTATGTAGGAACGTAGCCCCCCCCCCACTTGGTCCAGCTGTATGTAGGAACTAGCCCCCCGCCTTGGTCCAGCTGTATGTAGGAACATAGCCCCCTCGCCTTGGTCCAGCTGTATGTAGGATTGTAGCCCCCCCCGCCTTGGCCCAGCTGTATGTGGGATTGTAGCCCCCCCGCCTTGGTCCAGCTGTATGTAGGATTGTTGACCCCCCCGCCTTGGTCCAGCTGTATGTAGGAATGTAGCCCCCCTCTCTTGCTCACTGTTGAGATGGATGAGGGTCTAAGGGATTTGTAGCATGCATAGAGCCGTGTACTGTACCTGATCCCAACTAACGTGCACTGCTCATTCGTTTTATAGTTTTAGATAAAGCAGGGAATAATTAACACATGGTTAACCACTTGCTGACCAGCCGCTGCAGTATTACTGCAGAAGAATGGCACAGCTGGGAGAAACGATGTTATGTTACGTCACTTCGCCCAGGGCTCCCGCGATCGCTCGTGACAGACCGAGAACCGGGATCTGTGTTCTCTGAGGGGAGAAGAGACAGATTGTGTGTTCATACAAAGTATGAACAGCGATCTGTCATCTCCCCTAGACAGTCCTATCCCCCCTTTAGTTAGAACATGCTGAGGGAACACAGTTAACCCCTTGATCGCCCCCTAGTGTTAACCCCTTCCCTGCCAGTGACATTTTTACAGTAATCAGTGCATTTTTATAGCACTGATCGCTGTATGAATGCCAATGATCCCAAAAATGTGTCAAAAGTGTCCGATGTGTCCGCCATAATGTCGCAGTCCCGATAAAAATCACAGATCACCACCATTACTAGTAAAAAAATAAATAATAATAAAAATGCTATACCGGTAAATCAATACCCTATTTTGAAGACGCTATAACTTTTGCACCAATCAATCAATATACTCTTATTGTGATTTTTTTTTTACCAAAAATATGTAGAAGAATACACATCGGCCTAAACTGAGAAAAAATTAGCTTTTTTTAAAAAAAAAATGGGAATATTTATTATAGCAAAAAGTACAATATATCGTTTTTTTATTTTATAATTGTCGCTCTTTTTTTGTGCAAAAAATAAAACCGCAGAGGCGATCAAATACCACCAAAAGAAAGCTCTATTTGTGGGAAAAAAAGGATGTCAATTTTGTTTGGGTGCAGCGTCGCACTACCGCGCAATTGCCAGTTAAAGCGACGCAGTGCCGAATTGCAAAAAATGCCCCGGTCATTCAGCAGCCAAATCTTCCAGGGCTGAAGTGGTTAATTATGCAATCCAATAAAGTCAGCACTTTTTTTTCGATCGTGAATAATTAAAACATCCCTAATTTTTTTTTCTGTTTTTTCCAAAGTAAAGGACAGTCACCTCAACAGTGACAGTGTTGTCCCCTTTGAATTACAGTGGGGACAGAAAGTATTCAGACCCCCTTAAATTTGTCACTCTTTGTTATATTGCAGCCATTTGCTAAAATCATTTAAGTTCATTTTTTTCCCTCATTAATGTACACACAGCACCCCATATTGACAGAAAAACACAGAATTGTTGACATTTTTGCAGATTTATTAAAAAAGAAAAACTGAAATATCACATGGTCCTAAGTATTCAGACCCTTTGCTGTGACACTCATATATTTAACTCAGGTGCTGTCCATTTCTTCTGATCATCCTTGAGATGGTTCTACACCTTCATTTGAGTCCAGCTGTGTTTGAATATATTGATTGGACTTGATTAGGAAAGCCACACACCTGTCTATATAAGACCTCACTGCTCACAGTGCATGTCAGAGCAAATGAGACTCTTGAGGTCAAAGGAACTGCCTGAAGAGCTCAGAGACAGAATTGTGGCAAGGCACAGATCTGGCCAAAGTTACAAAAAAAAATTCTGCTGCACTTAAGGTTCCTAAGAGCACAGTGGCCTCCATAATCCTTAAATGGAAGATGTTTGGGACGACCAGAACCCTTCCTAGAGCTGGCTGTTTGGCCAAACTGAGCTATCGGGGGAGAAGAGCCTTGGTGAGAGAGGTAGAGAAGAACCCAAAGATCACTGTGGCTGAGCTCCAGAGATGCAGTCAGGAGATGGGAGAAAGTTGTAGAAAGTCAACCATCACTGCAGCCCTCCACCAGTCGGTGCTTTATGGCAGAGTGGCCTGACGGAAGCCTCTTCTCAGTGCAAGACACATGAAAGCCCGCATGGAGTTTGCTAAAAAAAAACACCTGAAGTACTCCAAGATGGTAAGAAATAAGATTCTCTGGTCTGATGAGACCAAAATAGAACTTTTTGGCCTTAATTCTAAGCGGTATGTGTGGAGAAAACCAGGCACTGCTCATCACCTGTCCAATACAGTCCCAACAGTGAAGCATGGTGGTGGCAGCAGGGATATCCTGGACGAAAACCTTCTTCTCCAGAGTGCTCAGGACCTCAGACTGGGCCGAAGGTTTACCTTCCAACAAGACAATGACCCTAAGCACACAGCTAAAATAACGAAGGAGTGGCTTCACAACAACTCTGTGACTGTTCTTAAATGGCCCAGCCAGAGCCCTGACTTAAACCCAATTGAGCATCTCTGGAGAGACCTAAAAATGGCCGTCCACCAACGTTTACCATCCAACCCGACAGAACTGGAGAGGATCTGCAAGGAGGAATGGCAGAGGATCCCCAAATCCAGGTGTGAAAAACTTGTTGCATCTTTCTCAAAAAGACTCATGGCTGTATTATTCTACTAAATACTGAGCGAAGGGTCTGAATACTTAGGACCGTGTGATATTTCAGTTTTTCTTTTTTAATAAATCTGCAAAAATGTCAACAATTCTGTGTTTTTCTGTCAATATGGGGTGATGTGTGTACATTAATGAGGAAAAAAAATGAACTTAAACAATTTTTTGCAAATGCCTGCAATATAACAAAGAGTGAAAAATTTAAGGGGCGTCTGAATCCTTCCCGCCCCCACTGTATCTCCACTCTATTCCTGTTCTGGTGATAACCATTACATTTTGGAATTACCCCCCCCCCCCATGTTATAAAAACCCAACAGGTCTTCTCACTTTTCCCTTCACGATCCAAAACAATTAAAAGTAAAGAAAGTTTGGGATTTAGATACATTTCAAGCATTGTCTGTTAAATATTCCTCAATATGATCAAAAGTTACATCTCTGTAAATCTAAATATTTATTTGAGTGTATGGTTTTTTTTTTATCTAATTTTATACAATTTTTACATTTTACAAAATAAACAAGAAAAAAAGAAAGAAAATCATATATTGTCCAGAAACAAAGGAAATTGTGAGTATAAACAATTTATTGAATACTTGACATTCACTTACTTACTTCTATTTTCCTTGAAATGTGGGATTTAAACTAAATTTAAAAATAACATTCTTTATGTTTAATAAAATAAAGCTACCAAAAAATCTACCCATGAAAACAAAAAGAAATGATCTCATATAACCAAGTCTTTCCAAAAAAAGGAAAGAAAAAAAAATATTCTAAACAAAAAATATATTTATCAAAATAAACTACGTACATACAAAAAAAGGTGCAGTCACGTTTAGATATATTTCAAGCATTGTCTGTTAATTATTCCTCAATATGATCAAAAGTTACATCTCTGTAAATCGAAATATTTATTTGAGTGTATGATTTTTTTTTTAATCTAATTTTATAAAATGTTTACATTTTACAGAAAAACAAGAGAAAAAGAAAGAAAATCATATATTGTCCAGAAACAAAGGAAATTGTGAGTATAAACAATTTATAGAATACTTGATATTCACTTACTTCTATTTTCCTTGAAATTGGGATTTAAACTAAAATTAAAAATAACATTCTATATGTTTAATAAAATAAAGCTACAAAAAATCTAACCCTTGAAAACAAAAGGAAATGATCTCATATAACCTTAAGATTTTGCGTAAAAACCAAGTCTTTCCAAAAAAAGGAAAGTAAAAAAAAATATTCTAGACAAAAATATATTTATCAAAATAAACTACCGGTACATAGAAAGAAAGGTGCAGTCAAGTTTAGACACATTTCAAGCATGTCTGTTAAATATTCCTCAATATGATCAAAAGTTACATCTCTGTAAATCAAAATATTTATTTGAGTGTATGATTTTTTTAAATCTAATTTTATAAATTTTTTACATTTTACAAAAGAACAAGAAAAAAAGAAAGAAAATCACTTTAAGATTTTGCGTAAAACCAAGTCATTCCAAAAAAGGAAAGAAAAAAAAATATTGTAGACAAAAAATATATTTATAAAAATAAACTACATAGAAAAAAAGAAAGAGGAACAAACAAAACACCTTTATCATTTGCTAAAGCCTTATTTTTCCTTAATTATTCAATACATAAATTAATTAATTAATTAATTAAATAACAATACACTTTAAAAAAAAAATTCACAAAAGTATTAATCAGTACCTGACTTACCAGCCGGCTGACGACTAGCGTTCAGTCCTGTAACTCAGGATGGTGTGAGGTTTTTATACGCTCGGACAAACAGCTCCACATCTAAATCAAGTAATAGCAGAGAACAATGTACAGAGAAGAAAAATTGTCGAGAAACAAAAAAAAGGTGATGAAGTGTGCCAACGAAACACAGATGGTGAGTAATTATTTTCAGAAGTGTCAAACTCAGTTTCATTGCGGGACGCATCGGCATCATGGTTTCCCTCGAAGGGCCGGTTGTATCTGTAAGACCACAGATATGTATCTACTTCATCATTTTAAATAATTGTCTCTGCATTCCGTTATTTCTGGTTTTAGTAATAATTTAAGACTTAAGCTATGACGGAGCCCACTCACATTCTTGTGGCAGATGGTGCAAGTCTGAAAAGGATGGCCGCACACCCGCTGGTATCACCCACAAGAGACTTTATTGGAGACTGCGCAGACAGAACATGGTTCTACCATGGTGTTCTGTCTGAGCAATAAAGTTGCAGATGTGGATACCAGCGTTGTGCAAACCTCCTTTTTAACTGGCACAGAATTGTATTATTCTCATAATAATTATAAGCAGATATCCAGACCAAACCCCCCCCCCCCCCACTACTTCAGATGTCAAGAGTCCCCCACGCTATCAGAAGCCAAGAGTCCTCCACACTATCAGAAGCCAAGAGTCCTCCACACTATCAGAAGCCAAGAGTCCTCCACGCTATCAGAAGCCAAGAGTCCTCCACACTATCAGAAGCCAAGAGTCCTCCACACTATCAGAAGCCAAGAGTCCCCCATACTATCAGAAGCCAAGAGTCCCCCACGCTATCAGAAGCCAAGAGTCCTCCACACTATCAGAAGTCAAGAGTCCTCCACACTATCAGAAGTCAAGAGTCCCCCACGCTATCAGAAGTCAAAAGTCCTCCACACTATCAGAAGTCAAGAGTCCTCCACACTATCAGAAGTCAAGAGTCCTCCACACTATCAGAAGCCAAGAGTCCTCCACTCTATCAGAAGCCAAGAGTCCCCCACACTATCAGAAGCCAAGAGTCCCCCACGCTTAAGAAGCCAAGAGTCCTCCACACTATCAGAAGTCAAGAGTCCTCCACACTATCAGAGGCCAAGAGTCCTCCACGCTATCAGAAGCCAAGAGTCCTCCACACTATCAGAAGCCAAGAGTCCCCCACACTATCAGAAGTCAAGAGTCCTCCACACTATCAGAAGTCAAGAGTCCTCTACACTATCAGAAGCCAAGAGTCCCCCCCACTACTTCAGATGTCAAGAGTCCCCCATGCTATCAGAAGCCAAGAGTCCTCCACACTATCAGAAGCCAAGAGTCCTCCACACTATCAGAAGCCAAGAGTCCTCCACGCTATCAGAAGCCAAGAGTCCTCCACACTATCAGAAGCCAAGAGTCCTCCACACTATCAGAAGCCAAGAGTCCCCCATACTATCAGAAGCCAAGAGTCCCCCACGCTATCAGAAGCCAAGAGTCCTCCACACTATCAGAAGTCAAGAGTCCTCCACACTATCAGAAGTCAAGAGTCCCCCACGCTATCAGAAGTCAAAAGTCCTCCACACTATCAGAAGTCAAGAGTCCTCCACACTATCAGAAGTCAAGAGTCCTCCACACTATCAGAAGCCAAGAGTCCTCCACTCTATCAGAAGCCAAGAGTCCCCCACACTATCAGAAGCCAAGAGTCCCCCACGCTTAAGAAGCCAAGAGTCCTCCACACTATCAGAAGTCAAGAGTCCTCCACACTATCAGAAGCCAAGAGTCCTCCACGCTATCAGAAGCCAAAAGTCCTCCACACTATCAGAAGCCAAGAGTCCCCCACACTATCAGAAGTCAAGAGTCCTCCACACTATCAGAAGTCAAGAGTCTCCACACTATCAGAAGTCAAGAGTCCTCCACACTATCAGAAGCCAAGAGTCCTTCACACTATCAGAAGCCAAGAGTCCCCCACACTATCAGAAGTCAAGAGTCACCCACACTATCAGAAGTCAAGAGTCCTCCACACTATCAGAAGTCAAGAGTCCTCCACACTATCAGAAGTCAAGAGTCCCCCACGCTATCAGAAGTCAAAAGTCCTCCACACTATCAGAAGTCAAGAGTCCTCCACACTATCAGAAGTCAAGAGTCCTCCACACTATCAGAAGCCAAGAGTCCTCCACTCTATCAGAAGCCAAGAGTCCCCCACACTATCAGAAGCCAAGAGTCCCCCACGCTAAAGAAGCCAAGAGTCCTCCACACTATCAGAAGTCAAGAGTCCTCCACACTATCAGAAGCCAAGAGTCCTCCACGCTATCAGAAGCCAAGAGTCCTCCACACTATCAGAAGCCAAGAGTCCCCCACACTATCAGAAGTCAAGAGTCCTCCACACTATCAGAAGTCTAGAGTCTCCACACTATCAGAAGTCAAGAGTCCTCCACACTATCAGAAGCCAAGAGTCCTTCACACTATCAGAAGCCAAGAGTCCCCCACACTATCAGAAGTCAAGAGTCACCCACACTATCAGAAGTCAAGAGTCCTCCACACTATCAGAAGTCAAGAGTCCTGCACACTATCAGAAGCCAAGAGTTCCCCACACTATCAGAAGTCAAGAGTCCCCCACACTATCAGAAGTCAAAAGTCCTCCACACTATCAGAAGTCAAGAGTCCTCCACACTATCAGAAGTCGAGAGTCCTCCACACTATCAGAAGTCAAGAGTCCTCCACACTATCAGAAGTCAAGAGTCCCCCACACTATCAGAAGCCAAGAGTCCCCCACACTATCAGAAGTCAAGAGTCACCCACACTATCAGAAGTCAAGAGTCCCCCACACTATCAGAAGTCAAGAGTCCTCCACACTATCAGAAGCCAAGACTCCCCCACACTATCAGAAGCCAAGAGTCCTCCACAATATCAGAAGCCAAGAGTCCTCCACACTATCAGAAGCCAAGAGTCCCCCACACTATGAGAAGTCAAGAGTCTTCCACACTATCAGAAGCCAAGAGTCCCCCACACTATGAGAAGTCAAGAGTCCCCCACACTATCAGAAGCCAAGAGTCCCCCACACTATCAGAAGTCAAGAGTCCTCCACCCTCCCTTAGATCAGAGTGCACTTGAGGTGGCCCGTTCATTGGGGGTGCAGGGGCGCCATCCCCCTAATCCAAGCGCCCGGTCCCTAATCTACATGCAGGGCGCCGGATGCATAGATTTCAGTTTTCCATTTTTTTTTGTAGCACATGATTAGAGCCTGAGGATATAATTTGCTTAAAAAAATGGTGGGCTTGGGACTCAAAGAACTGCACCCTGAGCCCACCCAGTTGTATGACAAGAGCAAATGAATATTCGCTATTTTCTTCCTGAATCGTCTCCTGGCCAATCAGGGATCAGATCTTAAGACCCGACTGGCCCAGAGGTGAAGCGGTCATATTTGCCGCCGAGGTAAGGAGGAGGGAAGCCGCCAAGGAGGAAGCTGGCGTGAAGCGGAAGGCGCAGGGTGGACGGTGGGGGGACAAGTAAGCAATGGAGTGGGGGTTTGCCTGAGCGACTGACAGGGGGGGATTGGCGGCAGGTGTCTTGTTTGCTGCCCCCCCAAATATACAGCCCCTTGACACTAGAGTGCACCCCCTTGTCCCACTGCAAGGAAGAAGCTGTGGGTGGAGCTTGGAAACAGAAAGTGCTGGGTCTGGAGGAGGACCAGAGGAGGGCTGGAGTCAGCTAAATGCTAAGCAAATGGGAGGCGGAGATGAGGGGGTGCTGCGGCTGCATAGAGAGGTGCAGGATCTGTAGGAGGAATTCTGTCCTCCTCTCTCCTGCTGACCATTGAGATAAGATGGAGATGGAGACAAGGAGGTCATACCAAACCTTCAGAGCATATGCAATGGTGAGGTCACCGGCTGCATGCTGAGTGAAGATTTCCTAAACAGTGCATGTTTAGGAGATATTCACTGTATCTACAGGTAAGCCTTATTGTAGGCTTACCTAAATCTAATGTCCGCCGGTGTCCCGGCGATTGTGGCATGGAGAGGCAGAACGGGGAGATGCCTATGTAAACAAGGCATTTCCCTGTTCTGCCTAGCAACATGTCAGGGATCTACTGCTTTCTGTGATGGGGAGCAGTAATCTCTGTAATGTTCTAGTTAGCCCACCCCCCCTACAGTTAGAACACGCCCATGGAACACACTTGACCCATTGATCGCCCCCCTAGTGTTTAACCCCTTCCCTGCCAGTGTCATTTACACAGTAATCAATGCATTTTTGTAGCACAGATCGATGAATAAATGACAATGGTCCCAAAATAGTGTCAGACACGAATGTGTCCACTGCAATGTCTTAGTCACAATAAAAATCGCAGATCACCACCATTACTAATAAAAAGATAATAATAAAAAAAGGCTATAAATCTATCCCCTATTTTTGTAAATGCGATAACTTTTGCGCAAACCAATCAATATACGCTTATTGAAATTTTTTTTACCAAAAATATGTAGAAGAATGCGTATCGGCCTAAACCGAGGAAAAAATTTGTTTTTTTCATATATTTTTGGGGGATATTTATTACAGCAAAAAGTACAAAATATTGTTTGTTTTTTTTTTTTTTTTAAATGACGCTCTTTTTTTGTTTCTAGCGCAAAAAATAAAAACCGCAGAGGTGATCAAATACCCCCAAAAGAAAGCTCTATTTGTGGGGAAAAAAAAGGACGTCAATTTTGTTAGGGGATAACGTCGCACAACCGCGCAATTGTCAGTTAAAGCGACGCAGTGCCATATCGCAAAAAAAGGGACTTGGTCAGGAAGGGGCTGAAGTGGTTAAAAAGTTAGCTATAGATAGATGAAAGGAGACATCTAAAACTAATTGCACCCTTCAAAAACCATAAATAAAATTACTTTTATTTTGCCTTCCCATTGGCTGAAACTGCAAAATTTTATTAAAGTCTCATAATTTTCATCAGGAATTTTGGTGAAATTAAAATAGATAGATAGATAGATAGATAGATAGATAGATAGATAGATAGATAGATAGATAGATAGATAGATAGATAGATAGATAGATAGATAGATAGATAGATAGATAGATAGATAGATAGATAGATAGATAGATAGATAGATAGATAGATAGATAGATATTTTGTTCATATAAAAACTGTATATCTCAATATATTTACTGATTGGCACACAGCTCCTAGCAAATCCTTGAGTACAGTTGGCAGGACCTATAAAGTACAAATCACGGAACAATAGTTCTTGGTGTCGGAGTATGGTGACCTACCGTCATGTATTATAATGATTTCATGACAACTTTTTCGGAGAACAAAGCCTGGATTTCTTTTATTGTATTTGGTCTCCATAGCCTGGATCAGTAAATGGTCCAACGACTGTACCAACTTTAATTGAAGAATAAAAGTATAATTCCCCAGGCCATTGTTAATATGGCACAATGAAACAGAACAGTCAGAGATATGGCAAAAAAAAATCAGGAGGGGGAGTCCTGGACAGCCAAGTCTCTCATGCTACATCGCTGGATCGAGATGGGGCTCGGGTAGTTAGAAGGAACCATAGAAAAAGAAATCCCCCTTTATTTGGGACTTTAACAGGCCATCAACTCTTAGGATAAAAAAATATATTTTATTGATATGCTTAAAAAAGACGTGAAAGCGTCTATAACATAGAAGATAAAAAATCATTCCATAATGAATACAGAATCGAAACAGAAAATATGTACAGGGTGACAAAACGTAGATGTAATCTCACAGGGGTAAGTATCGGAGTACATTACCCCTGTGAGAGTACTTTTTGTCACCCTATACATATTTTCTGTTTCGATTCTGTATTTATTATGGAATGATTTTTTATCTTGTATGTTATAGACGTTTTCACGTCTTTTTTAAGCATATCAATAAAATATATATTTTTTTATCCTAAGAGTTGGTGGCCTGTTAAAGTCCCAAATAAAGGGGGATTTCTTTTTCTATGGTTCATTCTGCTAGGGATGAGACCACCACACTCTACATTTGTTATGATGGAAGCCCCTCATCATTGTCGGGTAGTTATAAGGGTGCGCTGAGGGGGGGAGGGGGGGGGCTGCTGCACACAGAATTTTTTTTATCCTAATGCATAGAATGCACCTTCTGCCCTGATTTGCTCATGTTGTGCTTCTTGGATAGTGACGCAGCACAGTGACTGTGTTTTACATTTTCACCTTTTTCGTGCAAGTCTATCAGTCACCTCAGCCTCACTGAAAATGACGAAACCTCTACATGACTTTGCAGTAACTAGTATTATCTGCACAGTACTCCAGCAAGGTTGCTGACTGTTATCAAAGAGAAGAAGGGCGTCGCTCATCAACCCAGTGCAATAGTATAATTTGTAGATGAATGGGGCCTTAACCAGGCACGTATCCCTGACATATTTTGTCCGCCTCACTGGGGCTTGGTCTCACTGAGGGGGCCTTTCTTCTCTTTGATAATGCTCTTACACTTCTGAATGGTGCACATGACGCCAGCTCCCTTCACTGAAAGCAGTGGGAGATCTGTGTCTCAGCCCAGAATGGCACTGCAAGTTTCATTTGGATCAAGGTGGTTGACTGCACTAGTCCAATATTCACTCACTAGTAGCGTTGTGTGAACGGTTCACCAAACACTCAAATTTTCTGTGGGTTTGGCGGGATGTTTGCCCACCAAGCACACAGTCAATATGTTGTTAGGAGCGGGGCGGGGAAGCCGGCGCCACATCCTTAACAATTAATCAGTCATTAGCTGTCAGCGGGCTTCCCCACTGACAGCTGAAAACTCTTATCTGAGCAGGCAGGCCAGGAAAGGAGGGGGACGAGCGAGCACCCCCCAAACCATACCAGGCCACATGCCCTCAACATGAAGAGGTGGATGCTTTGGGGTGGGGGCACCTTGTCCCCATGTTGATGGGGACAAGAGCCTCTTCCCAACAACCCTGAGATGTGGTTGTGGGGTTCTGCAGGCAGGGAGCTTATCAGGATCTGGAAGCCCCCTTTAACAAGGGGGCCCCCAGATCCCAGCCTCCCATGTGAAGGAGTATGGGGTACAATGTACCCCTAGTCATTTACCAAAAAAAGTGTAAAAAATAAATAAAAACAGTAGACAGGTTTTTGACAATTCCTTTCATTTAAAAAAATGCAAAAAAAAATCCCCAAAAAACAATGTCCCCCTATGTAGACACACTGCTTGCCGCCACCGCCAGACCCCAAAAAAGAGAAAAAAAAACATTCAGCCGTCAAAGAAGGCTGACCACTTACTGCAGGCTCTGCCATTTGACAGTTCTACGCCCCCTTGTGACATCACCGACCCAACATGCATGGGTCGGTGACATCACAAGGGGGCGGTACCTCTGAGGTGGACTGGGGGGATCCTAAGCCGTATTTTTCTAAAAAAAAATTGTACTGCTGACTGCTGGCAACAGCTTGCAGCTGCGAAGTACATTTAAATGCATTCTTTTTCTTTACAAATTGAATTTTTGCTGCAACGTGTCTAGACATGCTACAGATGGGCCAATTTACAGGCAGACCAAGGGGACCCCCCAGGCACGATATTTAAAGGAATTTTTCATTTTTATTGTTTCACTTTAAGCATCATTAAAATCACTGCTCCTTTAAAAATGATCATTTAAAAAAAATTGCATTGATACATGTCCCCCATACCCTTTTTTGGCCAATAACTTGCATATAAGCCTTCAAAATGGGGACTTTTGAGTTTTCAAGTTCGGGTACCAAAGACTTCAATGGGGTTTGGGTCCAAACTTTTTGAGATGTTCAGCTGTTCTGGTGCAAACCGAATTGGGGGGTGTTTTGACCCATCTCTACTAACTAGGAGGCAAGTCATTATGGCGCTATGGAACAACTAGAAAGCAAAAATGTCAAAACCACCTGGAAAGCAAACCCATCATAAAAAAAATGTGAAAAACATTATTCCTTTCAATAACACATTTGGGAGATACACTTCCTTTAAGCTGTATGTGATGTTATGGAACAGTACTATTTTCAGGAACAGCGTCAGTGACACTGTTTTCTGACATCACATTTTGGACGTGTCATTGATTTTTCTTCTACATTTTCATGATTATCCTAAAAATATCTGCTGCACTAACACATAATAAGCATCTTATACTTACCTCCTCTGTGCAATGATTTTTGCACAAAGCAGCTCCAAACCTCCTCTTCTGGGGTCCCCCGTTGGAACTCTAGGCTCTTCTTCTCCTGTGGGTGCCCCCATGACATACTGCTTGCTATGGGGCAGACATGCAGGCTTGCTCCCAAGCTGGGCTGTGTGGGTATATAGACGCACGCAGCATGGCTTGGCCCCACCTCCTTTCCCACCTCATAGCCTTTGCTTGACAGCAGCAGGAGCCAATGGCTCCCACTGCTGCCTCAGTCCCTATGAGTAGAAGGAGAGGGGAGAGAAGAGCTGCAGCCATGCACATCACTGGATTTTTAGGTAGTTATGGCTGTGACACCTACTTTTTTTAAACAGTAAAACTATACCTGAATTTAATCATAGAAGTAGCAGATCTAAAAGCTTAAAAAAATAAGCTACAGCCCTCAACTTGGTACCAATAGGCCAGTGTCAAAACAGAGTCATAGTATAGCTTGTTATCTTCTTTTTTTCTTAGTACACATTGCATTGACTTAAAAGTTGAATAAAAATGTCAAAACAGAGTGCACATAAACATGCCAAATCCATAACCCAACATTCTTGAGCTGAGGCAATTTTTATCCTGAAAATAAAATTAGGATGAATCTTTTCAGATAGAACAGCCACACATATAGCACAGTGCCTGTAGGAAAATGTAATCAAAGAGGCAGAGATAAGGCACTTGTATCATAAAATAAAAATGATATATAGTATATATGTATTAGTTCAGAAACAAAAAACAGATATATTGTACAGACTCAATGCGCAGTATGTAAGCAGTTTTACTAGGCCACGCTTGAAAAGGTAGAGACAAACCAGGCTTTATTGTGTATTTTTTCAGAGACAAAATACAGAAAAATTTTACAGACTTGCTGAACAGTTTGTAAGCAGCTCTGCTAAGCCACAATTTCAGAGGGTGAGAAGAGGCGGGTTTATTGTTAAATAAAAATTATAGTGTAGTATTTCAGAGAGGATAGGAAAAAATATTGTACAGACTTAATGCACACTATGGGGTTGATTTACTAAGACCGGAGAGTGCAAAATCTGGTGCAGCTGTGCAGAGAAACCAATCAGCTTTTAGGTTTTATTGTCAAAGCTTCATTGAACAAGCTGAAGTTAGAAGCTGATTGACTCCTATGTGCAGCTACACCAGATTCTGCAATCTCCAGTTTTAGGAAATCAACCCCACTGTGAGCTGCTTTAGCAGGCTGCAATTTAAAAGGGAGAGATTTGGCAGTTATTTTTTTTCAGAAACAACAATCAGAATTTGTAAAGACCTGTTGCACAGTATGTAAGCCTTTTTACTAGGCCACAATTCAAGAAAGCAACGAACAGGCAGGTTTTATCATAAAATAAAAGTTTGAGAGCAGTAATATTGTACAGACTTGATGCACGGTGTGTAAGGCTTTTTACGTGGATTTAAGAGGAAGAGATATTAGGCACGTTTTATCCTCAAATAAAAATTAAAGTGTGTTATTTCGGAGACACAACTTACTAGGCCTCAATTTAAGAAGGAGAAGCAACACAGTTTTTTTTTTTCAATAACTCAATGTTATAGTGTATTATATCATAGAGACAATAGCCACAAATATTTTTAATTGCTGGAACCCTGGATTAGGCTTCAAACTGGGCAACACAAATCATGATTAACCCTGCAGCAAACATTAAAAAATGTGCAGTTGAGGCCCATACTGTCTGTCTCATCTTTACAGTGCCTGAGCACTAAAAAGGGGCAGGAGAGACTGCAACCGCGGGTAATGGTGGAAGGCCTGCAGTGGTTGCAAGAACTGATAAGGAAGGCAGGTGAGCAAAAGTCGAAGGAGCTAGTAATGGTTTAAAACCAGCACAGGTAACAGGAGCTGTTAAAGTAGAATTATAGGCAAAACTTTTTTTTTTCATTTTGGATAGCGTAAGGGAGGGTCATAACCCATGTCAGTTTATTTTTTGCCATCTGTGTCCCATTGGGGAGATTTCCCTTCACTTCCTGTCTCATAGCCCAAACAGGAATTGAGAGGAAATCCCTGCAAATTAGGGTCACCATAATGAATGTCCCCATTGGACGATTTTCCTTCTTACATTTCTGGGGACAACCCAAAATCTGTGATTTTCTCTTACTTTCACTCTCAATGGTAATGGTAAACAGGATAAATAGAGAGGGCGGATCTCCCTAACGGGGCACAGACAGCAATGAAAACTGACAGGTGTTCTAATCCTTCTCCACACTGTCCAAAACAAAAAAAAAAGGTTTTGCCTTTAGTTGTACTTTAATGTTGGCAGGAGCTGGTAATGATGACAGGCTAGCAGAATAAGTAGGAGCTGGCCTCTCTGTCTGCCCTTTAACAGCCACATTATGTAGCCCAGTGTGGCTCCTGCATAGCTCCCAACTGTCCCTGATTTTGAGGGACTGTCCCTGATTTGGAACAATGTCCCTCATAGCTCCTCATTTGTCCCTCATTCTGGTCTGATCTATATAGTTGTATATAAAATTTATCTTTCAAAATGTGTTTCCCAGAGCTAAACCTTTCATCCAATTTCTAAATTGCTACATTTGTAAATTCCACAAGCCAATATAATGGGAATGGTAGTGGTAAAAAGCACTTGTGGGTTTAACCAATCAATTTCTTTTGTACAATTCTCCTTTAAGGGGGCGTGACAGGGGGCGTGTCCTATGCCTGCATACTTTTGCCAATAGGTTTCCCTCATTCCCATCTCAGAATCTTGGGAGGTATGGAACCTGTCCTCCAGGCATATCAGCTGTAAAAGAGCAAGTCAGTGTTTTACCTGGGCCATTGCATAAGCTTTGGGGTACTTTGGAAAAGACTGGTGGTTCTGAGAGGTCAGTGGATAAGGGCCATTGAGGAAGGGGGGGAGGGGGGTGCAGGTTACCTTGATGTCATCATCATCAAGGCACAGGACACATGGAGCTACTACCAGCACCAGCAAATTTACCTAGTGGATCATAAGGGAGCAATGATGAATGATGATGTCCATTTGGGCAAAAAATGGCATTTGGGTACCTACTAATGTAGTGTAGCACAAAAAAATAAATAAGGGGAATTATTCTGCTAGCTGGAATGTGATCATGGGAGTTCAACATGAGATTGAATAGGAGCTGAACAAGCTGAACATGGAAGGGTTCTTCAACTTTTCAACTAAAGGCACAAAAAGAAAAAGTAAGTAAATAGAAAGTAAATATACAAACAAAAAAAATTAAATTGGATTGAAGAAGACTGCAAAAAACTGCAAAATTTCACTGAAGTCTCATAATTTTTATCAGGAATTTTGGTGAAATTAAAACACTCAATTAACCTCTAGCAGACACAGATAGATAGATAGATAGATAGATAGATAGATAGATAGATAGATAGATAGATAGATAGATAGATAGATAGATAGATAGATAGATAGATAGATAGATAGATAGATAGATAGATAGATAGATAGATAGATAGATAGATAGATAGATTATATACAGTATCTCACAAAAGTGAGTACACCCCTCACATTTTTGTAAATATTTTCTTCTATCGTTTCATGTGACAACACTGAAGAAATTACACTTTGCTACAATGTAAGGTAGTGAGTGTACAGCTTGTATAACAGTGTAAATTTGCTGTTACAGATTGAAGCAAATCCTTGACTATAGCTGGCATGATCCATCAAGTATTAATCACTGAACAATAGTTCTTGGTGTCATATATGGTGGAGTATGGTGACCTGTCGTGTATCATAATGACGCCATGACACCTGTATCAGAGAACAAAGCCTGGATTTCTTATATGCGAATTCTTTTTTATATTCCAGATCAGCAAATGGTCTAATGGCGGTCCCATCTGTACTTGATGAATAGTTCTAATTCCTTACACCTGAGAGGCATTGCAACTGCAGTCTATTCCATGGGACCACATTTATTATAGTGTGTACGTGAGCTGTGCCTGCATGATTCCACTATTCCATGGACTTTTCTGCTGTTTTCTGACCTGCCCCTCTGGCTGTTCATTTGGTATGGATGGGTTATTCCTGCCTCAGAACCGGATCAGATTGATAATGATTAAGCACAAGATGTATGTGTGAAACGCGTCTATGTGACCACAGTTTGCTGTCTTTGATGTTACTGTATCTTTGTGAAGCAAAAGAAAAGGCAATCAGAAGTTCTGGATGTGCAGCCATTTCTTTCTCCTTTCCAAGCTCCGGATCAGACATTGCTGTCACCCCCCCCTCCCCCTCTCTCTCCCTCCCTTTGGGAACCTGACTAATTTCCAGCTGACTAACATTACTTATACAGTACTCCTGATGAGTGGACATGTTCCACGAAATGCATCACGTTCCATTGCGATTTTTCAAGGATGCCAAGACAGTCTGGTTCTTGCAATTTATACCTAACTTTGATTGTGTCATTATTGTGCATATACCATCATGCATCAATATTATATCTATTTATTTGTTCTAATATGGGCTTTTTATATGTCAGCTCGTTTTTATGACTTCTTTGTGATTCATTACCATGTACTGTGTTTTTCTGCGATTATGTAGATTTATTCTTGGATTGTAATTAACTTTCTTTACCATTTACATCTCTTGTAATAGAAAAAAAGCGTGACAGGACCTCTTTAATGTGAGATCTGGGGTCAAAAAGACCTCAGATCTCATATTTACACTTAAAAGCAATAATAAGTTTGACGTCGCTTCCATCATTCAATGGTATGGATCTGAGTGGAGGTCATCTTTCCCTCACTCGACTCCATGCCTCACAGGAAAAAGGACCCAATTGTCTCCGCCGCTACCGATGGCTCTGGTAAGCGGCAGAGACCATCGGCGAGCGGTGAGGGGGCCTCTCCCGCCTTTAATAAAAGTGATCTCGCGATGAATCCACTGCAGAGACCACTTTTATCTGAAACTGGAGCACTCACTGTGTAGCCTCCCTGGCGGTTTTCTCGAGTGTGGCTCGGGGTTAAAATTCAGGACCATTAGCGGTAACCCCGAGCCACACTCGGGATTACATCGCAGGATCCTGGTGCCTCCTTACTTACCTTGTCCCCGGGATCCTGCGATGCCCCCCGCAGTGTCCGAGGGCTCTGTCCTCCTCCGAAGCCTCTCCTTGCCAGGCTCCGTTCCCTTCGAGCATCGCGACGCATGGGGGCGGAGCCTGGCGGCAATTTAAAAAAAAAGTAAAAATCATAACACATACAGTACTGTAATCTTACAGATTACAGTACTGTATGAAATGATTTCACATCCCTTTTGTTCCCAGTGTTTTGGCCCATGCCCTGCATGCAGTTTTACATGATATACACTGTTCTTTCTGCCTGGAAACTGGAGATTGTCCATAGCAACCAAAAAGTGTCCCTTTACGTCAAAAGTGGCTTTAGACCAGCTAGAAAACAGCGATAGTAAATTAGAACACTTGCAGAATTGAGCGATAGTGAATTGTGGGGGAAATTTATTTTATTACTATTTATTTTTATTTTTTTTTAATTATTTATTTTTATTTATTATATTATAATTTATGTTTTTGTGTTTCAAACTTTATCATACCCGGAATATCTACTAGACTCTGGTTTGGACAGATTTAAGTGTGTTATTGTTAAGATTTACAGACCTACAATATAAAACGCCAAATTTCCATGCAAAATAATTGTACCGCTTTCAGCACCTAAAATCCGAAAGAATCATACCGCCAGGGAGGTTAAAAGGATACCGGGGTTGTGGCAGCTATCTGCATCCATAACCCCGGTATTTAACGTCAAATAGCCACCATATAACGACGGCGTGCTCGAAAGTGCCCGTAAGTAGTTAAAGCTTTTTTGCAGCTTGTTACAAGCTTTTTAAAAGCGTTTTAGAAGTGTATTACAAACGTTTTACAGCTTCAGACATTTTTGTTTAGCCAATAGAAAGCACCAGGTAGAGGAGAGGGAGAGGAAATTAGGGTTGGAGAGCTGCTATTTGAGCATTTTACAAGCGTTTTCTGCTCATTTCTCATTTCTATTGAAGTCTATGGGGCCAAAAACGCTTGTAATCTGCCAAAAAGAAGCTCATGTACTTTTTTTTAGCTTCGGGCGTTGTGCTTCAGGCGACTGAACGCTCATATGACAGGGGCCATTTAAATGAATGGAATTTTGCTTGTTGGGCGTTTTGGTGATCCAGAGCAGGGCGTTTTCCCAAGCTGGAAATTGCTCAGTTGTGAACAGGGCCTCAGAGTTACAGAGCCTGCTCAGACAAATAACACGGAGGGTAAATCTGTATCTTTCATAAGTGGCTTAACATGAAATGTTTCAACTTTTGCAAAAGCTTAGGCTTGGTAATTTGTGGCTGAACCAAACCCAACACCATGTATAAAAGCACAATAATCCCTCTCCCTGTATTTATTGTGTTATTATCTGTGATGAATCATTATTGTATCTTGAATTGACTTTCTACTTTCCTACATACAGCCGTGGTGGTGCGTCCATAAGGGTGCACGGACGCCGCGCCTCTCTCGTGCTACCCCCTCTATCACCAATAGATAGATTCATGCATTGCATGAATCTATCCATGGCCACCGCTGCCACCCCCTATTCAAGCGCCCAGCCCCTTTTCGGGTGCCAGGCGTCTGAATTACAGTGGCGGGGAGTGTTTTTGAAGCACCTGATTAGAGCCATGGGCTCTAATAGTCGTCAAAAAAGGTGACCTGCGAGCGCCATGCTGTAGATGAACACTGGGCAAGGCTGCAGAAACACACTTCAAATGTACGTTTTTTTTCCTTAAACGTCCCTCCTAAAAGTTTTTTTCCTTAAACTTCCCTCCTAAAAGTTTTTTTTGCTTAAACTTCCCTCCTAAAAGTTTTTCTCCTTAAACTTCCCTCCTAAACTTGGGGTGCGTGTTATACGACGGCGCGTGTTAAACGCCGATAAATACGGTACTTCTGTGTGCGTTACTGCCAGTTTAACGCCATATAGTTCTGTGTGCGTTACTGCCAGGTTAACGCCATATAGTTTTGTGTGCGTTACTGCCAGTTTAATGCCATTTATAGTTCTGTGTGTGTTATTGCCAGTTTAATGCCATATAGTTCTGTGTGCGTTACTGTCAGTTTAACGCCATATAGTTGCTATCTGCAAACTGTGTCTCAGGCACATCAAACATGGCAAAAACACCATCCATTTGGGTACCACATGCTTAACAAGGCATTTAACGTCCAACCACTCAGCTCCGTTTTTTTATGAAATTTCTATTATTTTAAAATGTTTATAATAAAATTTGGATATTTTTATACTAACCTGTGTATATTTTCCCTCTATACATGCTTTGAACAAGTAGCAAACTTAATTTTAGAATGTAATATAATTGTGCTAATTTACTAATGGAGTTGAGCATCTTCACACAATAGGGTCAGTTCAATACCACATGATTATTTGTGTTAATTAAAATAACTCATGTGGTATTTACAGTGCCTTGAAAAAGTGTTCATACCCTTTGAAATGTTCCACATTTTGTCAGGTTCCAACCAAAAACGTAAATGTGTTTTATTGGGATTTTATGTGATAGAGAAACACAAAGTGGCACATAATTGTGAAGTGGAAGGAAAATGATAAATGTTTTTCAAAATTGTTTACAAATAAATATGTGAAAAGTGTGGCGTGCATTTGTATTCAGCCCCCTTTACTCTGATACCCCTAAATAAAATCTAGTCGAACCAAATTGCCTTCAGAAGTCACCTAATTAGTAAATAGAGTCCACTCGCCTGTAATTTAATCTCAACATAAATACAGCTGTTCTGTGAAGCCCTCAGAGGTTTGTTAGAAAACCTTAGTGAACAAAGTTTTGGAGAAGTTTAAAGCAGGGTTAAGTTATAAAAAAATAGCCCAAGCTTTGAACATCTCACGGAGCTCTGTTCAATCCATCATCCGAAAAAGGGGAAGAGTATGGCACAACTGCAAACCTACCAAGACACACATTGTGTGGTCATAATCACATAAAATCTCAATAAAATATATTTACATTTTTGGTTGCAACATGACAAAACGTGGAAAATTTAATGGGGTATGAATACTTTTTTAAGGCACTGTAAATCATGAATGTGCAATTCACAAAAAAACGCACAATAAATACCTCACGAGTTATTTTTTTTTAATTTTGCATTATTTAATGTGTGTTTTTGCACATTATTTTACTGCAGACAGACCGGAAACTGAAATATTTATCAGTTGTATTCCTACTACTAAATGTGACAGTTCAGCTCAGAGGTACCAGTCTGTGTCCTAATAACCTTGACTCATCTGCTGTCAGTGGGACTACCTGCTGACAGCAGAATGTAAACGAAAAAGCCGCCAGTAAAAAAAAAAAAGTGTGTAAAAAAATGGCGTGTAGATTTGGGGGGGGGAACCTCATGCCAAAAAATAAAATAAAATTTGGAGTGAGGTTCCCCCAAATATCCATACCAGACCCTTATCTGAGCATGCAGCCCTGCAGGCCAGAAAAGGAGTGGAGGAGGGGGGGTGCAGCATGCGCTGCCTGCAGAAAAAAACAAAAAATCCACTGCTTCTGATGCTAGGCTCCTGCTGACTGATGTGGCTCTCCTCCCCATATGATAAAGTAAACCATAGGGGCAGGGGTCAATGATGTCACAAGAGGTTGGCCCACATGGTGACATCATTGACTAAGGTGGAGTTAATGACATCACTGGGTGGCCCCACTAGTGTCATGTCATTGACCCCGCCCCTGTTAATGGCATTACTGGTTGTCCCTGCCCTCTTTTGATGTCATTGATCCCACCCTTATTGTCTACTTAAGCAGCGTTTGGAAGCAGCAGCATGTCAGTCGGTGGGAGCCTAGCAACTTTTTTTTTTTTTTTTTAATGTAGGCGGTGGGTCGCGTTCATTGTGATTGACAATGGATCTACATCGGTGGACATTTTTTTTATTTTATTTTTTTAATAAAGGACTTTTCAAAAACTGTCTATTGTTTTTATATACACTAGTTTTTTTTTTAAGTAATGAGTAGGGGTACTATTTACCCCAAACTCATTCATGTGGGGTTGTGCGATCTAAGGGCTAGAATTAGGGTTTTTGGGAAGAGGCCCCCCTTTTCTGGCCTGCTGGGCTGCATACTTAGATAAGGGGCTGGTATAGATTTTGGGGGGGAACACACCAATTTTTTAAAGAAATTTGGCATCAGGCTTCCCCCAAAATCCATACCAGATCTATGGACTGTTATGGACTGGGGGGGCGGGAATGCAATCCATTTTTAATTTTTTTGTTGGCTTTTAGGCTTTTTTTGTTTCCATTCTGCTGTCAGCGGGGAATCCCTCTGACAGCAGATGAGTCATGGTTGTTAGGATGCTAGCAGGTGCCGACTTCTTAACAACCAGTTAATTTGTGTAATTACTGTGTGGCTAGACCACCTTTTATTTAATTAATGTTTTTGTTCAGTAAGTTTGTATGTGAATTGACTTTTAGACAGATTTATGCAGTATTTACCATGCATGTCTTAGTTTTTTTTTCTTTAGGTTAAATGTGTCACCTGACCCAAATATCTGGTGCAATATCCTTTTGTGAATTGACCCCATAATCGTGGCTTAATTTATTCTACAATGTGTAGTTGAAATAAGTAAGCTTGAATTTGCTTTTGAGTGGTTTTTTGAAGTGACTATTCACACCAATGTGTGAAGATCCTCAACTACTATAGTAAATGACCCAGAATATCACACTTGTCATAATATCATCCAATGAGCAGTGTAAGGTGTTGTATGATTCATAAGGCTTGATTCTTTAACACACTGACTGGGCAGGAAGTGTGACGTTATCGTTTGAGTGGGTTTGTATCCAAAGACCAGAGCTATTAGAAGCTGGAGAATGCCTAAAGACCCCAGAACTGATGTTTTCCAAGGTTCCTCTTGTTTGCAGACCTCTCTGAAAGCATTTTCTGCCTGAAGGACATGTGGTTTGGAAGTAGCTGGAGAGAGAGAAAAGGAGATCCCCGGTGACGCACATCCATGTAGGTGTTCAGTAGTGGAATGACAAACTCAGCCTGGACTCCCACAAGGTCACGTCCCCAACACGTTTCACTCTGCCCTTCGGAGCTTATACATGGTTTAGGAATAGCATGGAGAACTTTCTAGCCATTGGGACTCTTTGAGTGCCTTTGTTCCTGGCCACAAAAGTAGAAAAGATGCCCCATGGTGCTCCTATAAAGAGGCAAGCGTTATCTCAGACCCATGCAATAATACCTTTTCACCCGCTTGGCACTGGATTTGTCATATCTAAGGTGAAGCAGAAGTTGGTGAAAGACTGGAGAGACAGTCAGCACTCGGGTAAACATCAAATGGCAAAATGCTTTATTGAAATGACATGAAACAGCTATGAAACAGCCAATGTGTTTTGGCCCTCAGGCCCTAGTCAGCCGTGGTTGGTTGTTTTACAGCTGTTTCATGTCAATTCAATAAAGGATATTGCCATTTGGCATTTACCCAAGAGGGGACGAGAGAGCGCCCCCCCTCCTGAACCATACCATGTTGATGGGGACAAGGGCCTCATCCCCACAACCCTTGCCCGTGGTTGTGGGGGTCTGCGGGCGGGGGGGCTTATCGGAACCTGGAAGCCCCCTTTAACAAAGGGGACACCCAGATCCCAGCCCCCCCTATGTAAATTGGTAAGGGGTACATTGTAGCCCTACCATTTCACAAAAAGAAAGTGTCAAAATGTTAAAAAGCCACAGGAGACGGCTTGGGACAAGTCCTTTATTAAAAATTAAAAAATTTAAAAAAAGAGATTCCAGCGATGTAATCCAATAAATCCATGCTCCTACACCAGCGATGTAATCCAATTCTCGATCTCCAGTGATGAGTGATCTCCAGCGAGGAACACGCACAGGATCCTGCCTCCACCAGAGGCACCAAGCCAATGATATCTTGATAGCTTGACAGCTCTTATGTAGCTGAGGGCCGGGGCCACCAATCACGTGACCCCGCCCCCTCTGACAAGGGGAAACGCCGGGGTTTCCCAGTGATGTGTACCGGTGACCCCGCCCCCCTCTGATGCAACGCAGGATTCTCATTGCATCAGAGGTCCCGACAATGTGTATTGTCGGGACCGACAATTCATTAATAGCTGGCACTAGCGCTAGCACTTTTAAATGACTTTTTTTTCCTTTAGAAATGTCATTTTGCTCTCGGACTGTTATAAACATGGGAAACATACACTACTTTACAGGCATACTATAGACACCCCCCAGGTACAAAATTTAAAGGAATATTTCACTTTTATTGTTTCACTTTAAGCAGTATTAAAATCACTGCTCCTGAAAAAACGGCCGTTTTTAAAACTTTTTTTTTGCATTGATACATGTCCCCTGGGGCAGGACCCGGGTCCCCAAACACTTTTTATGACAATAACTTGCATTTTAACCTTTAAAATTAGCACTTTAGACTTTGAAAGGGTGTTCCGCGGCTTTTGGAATTTGCCGCGAACACCCCAAATTGTTCGCTGTTCGGCGAACAGCCGATGTTCGAGTCAAACTCATGTTCGACTCGAACGGATAGCCCATCCCTAATAACTAATATCCTCCAGTCCCTTTATTAGCTTTGTTGCCCTTCTTTGTACTCACTCCGTTTCCAGAGTGCATCCTTCCTGGGGACTGGTGCCCAGAACTGGACAGCATACTCCAGGTGAGGCCGGACCAGAGTCTTGTAGAGCGGGAGAATTATTGTTTTATCTCTGGAGTTGATCCCCTTTTTAATGCCAATATTCTGTTTGCTTTGTTAGCAGAAGCTTGGCATTTCATGCCATTGCTGAGCTTATCATCTACTAGGACCCCAGGTCCTTTTCCATCCTAGATTCCCCCAGAGGTTCTCCCCCCAGTGTATAGATTGCATTCATATTTTTTGCCACCCAAATGCATTATTTTACATTTTTCTACATTAAACCTCATTTGCCATGTAGTCGCCCACCCCATTAATTTGTTCAGATCTTCATGCAAGGTTTCCACATCCTGCGGAGAAGTTATTGCCCTGCTTAGCTTAGTATCGTCGGCAAATACAGAGATTGAACTGTTTATCCCAACCTCCAGGTTGTTTATGAACAAATTAAACAGGATTGGTCCCAGCACAGAACCCTGGGGGACCCCACTACCCACCCCGACCATTACGAGTACTCCCCATTTATCACCACCCTCTGAACTCGCCCTTGTAGACAGTTTTCAATCCATGTACTCACCCTATGGTCCATGCCAACGGACCTTACTTTGTACAGTAAACATTTATGGGGAACTGTGTCAAATGCTTTTGCAAAATCCAGATACACCACGTCTACGGGCCTTCCTTTATCTAGATGGCAACTCACCTCCTCATAGAAGGCTAAAAGATTGGTTTGGCAAGAACGATCCTTCATGAATCCATGCTGATTACTGCTAATGATACCGTTTTCATTCCTTTGTCCAAGCAAGCTGAACCAGATAGGCAATAGAAAGAGCCTACAGACATGCAATATAAAAGTTCAACAGTTTTACCCAACCCATTAAAGACCAGACCAGGTGGCTATTCCCTTATGTCTGTAGGCATCTATGGGAAGGAGTGCACATTCATCTTGTGGGTACGGAGAAAGGACATAAAAGAAAAGTACAATCTGTACTCTTTATTTGTATTTTAGTATTTTTATTGAAAGAATTACAAAGTTCAGAATAACCAGACACATAGACAGATTGGCATCAATTTTTCAGATAATCACATAACAAAACAGAGAAAAAGGAAATGTATCCATTATCTATCACAGTAACAGAACGTAACGGCTGTGGTATGTATCCAAAAACTGATGTGGTTTAACAGTAATTTTCCTGCTATGATTCGGAGTACCCCTGTATGAAGGGATGGTAGAGATCCAAAGTCCCGGGAAGTCCCGGTTGTGATCTCCTGGACAATCTCAGGACTCACGGTCGTATGAGGCCTCATACGTGACCATCTGTATTGAGTATAAAGTTTCTGGAGATAAAAAACAAGTAAAAAAGTGAAGAGAGGAGAGAGAGGAGAGAGGAGAGGGAGAAACGAAGGAAAAGAGGGAGATGAGGAGAGAGAGAGGGTCGTCCTGGAGTTCACTACGGAGTGGAAATATAGTTGATCCACGTGTCCCATATCTTATTCAATTTCTTGGTTTTATTACAAAGAATATGGGTGAGTTTATCATTAATCACAATCCAATTGAGTTTACTTTTAACCTGGTCAAGAGGAATTATCAACTGTTTCCAGTGTCTTGCGATTGTGATTCTCGCCGCCAACAATCAATTTTACAGATTTTTTGGGTGTTTCGTCAGGTAATTTGTGAAAGAGAGCGGCTTCTGGAGATCTGCGAATGTTTACCCCCTTTGATTAAATTGAAAATCCGAATACAACCCGAACCCAACCCAATCCAACCCGAATCAGAATCCAAAATCTAGTTACGAGGGGGCATTGCCACCAGATATGGTGCATCGTCTCCAACTGTCTGCATCGTCGGAAGCAGTTTGGTGAAGTAGAAGGATGCATCTTAGCTACCCTAGTGGGTACCAAGTACCAACGTAGGAGCGTTTTATAGTTGGCCTCTATAAGAGTGGTATTAATGGAAATTTTGGATAGCTGATAAGCAATCTCTTGCCATTCGGTCAGATCAAAAGGTAAGGTTCAAATCTCTTTCCCACTGGGAAAGGGATTTGTGTCTGGCTCAGTAAAAGAAGTATATATCGCAGATATCCGACCCCTCTGGAAGCCTCTGGCCTGACATGTCAATTCAAATGTTGTAAGCGTAAAGGGGCCCCCCACCACTTGGTTAAATTTGGATCTGACAAACGATGCTATTTGATTGTATCGAAATATTTCATTAGGAGGCATTAGAAACTTGTCTTTAAAATGTTGTGCAGTGTATAGTTGATCCCCATTAGGAAAATCTCCGATTCTCAGTAGCCCTTTATTGAGCCACCACTGGAACGATTCCGGAGTAAGACCAGGTGGAAACTCCGGGTAACAGAAAATGGGAGCTAGTGGTGTATGAAGGGATGATAAAGGACTGTGATTGTGTGTCCTATCCCATATTGCTAAAGAGTGTGATAAAGTGGGGCATAGTATAGGTGGGCGTAGACGACTGGGAAGCCACATTAAGGATCCTATAGAAAACGGATGGCAGGCAAGTGCTTCTATGGAGACCCAAAGGGGGACTGAGCCTTTAGCTGTGGTGTAGGCTAGCTGGGCTATCTGAGCTGATTGGTAATATGCCTGTAAATTGGGAAGAACAAGGCCCCCATAGGTTTAGGTGTATAAAGTGTTCGCTTTTGTATCCGAGGTCTCTTGTTACTCCACACGAAACGCAGGACTTCAGCTTGTAAACGTTGTATGCCTCCCCTCGGGACTGGACCGGTAAAGTCCTAAAGTAATAAAGGAATCTACAAAAGGGAGGGTCCTAGTGTTTAAGTACCTGATATACAGGGTGACTCTGTAGGTACTAAAAATTTGGAGCAACTGGAATCTGAGTAACTGGAGAATACACCATCCTGGGAATACCAGACCTGCATTGCTCCCCCAATTCCAACTCTTTTAGGGGAAGTTTATATATACAATTTTTCTTCCCTCCCTTTATTTGAATTGTGTTTGGATTATATACTATTTAGGGATACACATAGAACTGCAGGATAGGATCCTCAATATGGTGTTACATCATGCGTTGTATGTCTAGAATTTATGTGGTTTTAACGATGTCTCGCTCTTTCTTTTTGTTTTTTGTATACTACTAATAAAACTCAATATTTTTTATATATGCTGTGTAGTTCACTACAGTTGTGCCTTTAAAGTCCCATTAAGGTCTATGGTCTTTTGATATTTCTAATAAAGGAATCTAGGTAAGAACGTCATTTTTATTGAACTGACTCTGCCAAACCATGAAAGGGAATAACCTGCCCAACAACGAAGATCCTCCTTAAGTTTTTTAAATAATGGGGGGTAGTTTGCCCTATATATAGTGTCTATAGAGGAAGTCAGCTGGACCCCTAGGTACGGGAGAGAATGTGGAGCCCACTTAAAACTATATGTATTTTGAAGAGTCTGCACCTCAGCAGAGGGTAGTGATATGTTAAATGCTACTGTTTTTTGAGAATTCAGAGACAGGCCGGAGAGTCATGAGAAATGATCTAGTAGGGACAGCTTATTAGGCAAAGATACTTGGGGATTAGTGATGTACATGAGAACATCATCAGCAAATAATGCACATTTATGTTCCTGTTGGCCACAACGAATACCGTGAATGTCAGGATGGGAACGAATCGCCATAGCTAGGGGTTCTATTGCCAATGCAAATAATAAAGGGGAGAGTGGGAATCCCTGTCTCGTACCCCGCTGGACAGGGAATAGTGGTGATTTATGACCTCTAAAGGAAACTTGGGCTACTGGGGAGTTATATAGCGTTTTCAGCAGGAAAAGGAACGTAGGGCCGAACCCTAGAGTCTCAAGAGTGACTAAAAGGTAGTTCCAATTTAGGCTATCAAAGGCCTTATTAAGGTCCAATGATAGGAGCAAGAGTTCCTGGGTGTGTGGAGCATCCCAGTTGGAACGCGCTGCTGAGATCTGGGTTATGGATCTACGAATTTGATCTAGGGTCTGACGTCCTGTTATAAATCCAGATTGGTCTTTATGAATGTAATGCTCTAAAAAGGTATTAAGGCGAGAGGCCAAAATTTTCGTAAGGATCTTTAAATCGCAGTTTATTAGCGAAATTGGGCGGTAGTTATGAACGTCAGTAGAGTCCCTGTTGGGTTTAGGAATAACACTGATGTATGCCTTATTATTATCCAAAAGGACCGTACCTCTATCCCGCAGGGAATTAAAATAAAGAACCAAATGTGGAACCAATTGTCCAGAAAATTTTTTATAGTGAAGATTAGGAAGACCATCGGGGCCAGGAGATTTATAGAGTGAGAGTGATTTAATAGCATCGCAGATCTCCTCGCCCGTAAAAGGCTGGTCCATAAGGTCTTTATGATCATCTGCGATGGACAGGAGGGGGAGATTCCCCAGGAATTCTCTAATGGATGGAGGGGCTGCGTCCCGAGGACTTCTATATAGATCAGCGTAAAAATTGTGGAACTCCCGAAGAATTTTTTGGGGGTCCTGAGAGAGATGGCCTCCCGACAATCTAATTTTGGGAAGTGCCCGGTGGGAGTGCCTAGGGGTAAACTTGTGTGCTAATAAAGAACCCGGGCGGTCTCGCCAAGTGGAAAACCTGTAATTCATCCACCTTAATTGTTTCTGGGCCCTAGTGGTAAAGCAGATGTTAAGTTCCAAACGGGATTGTTCCATTTTAATAAATAGATTGGGGGACAGAGAGCGTTTATGTTGTTTAGGTAAAGCTTCAAAATTCCCTGGTCTTGGCAGAGATCAATTCTGTACGCTTTATTTGTTTCATTACTAAATCATTGTTCCTTTACTGGATTTGCCAGTTCTATTGCAATCACAATTCAAAGTAGATACAGTTTGCTTCAAACTATATACTTCCTTTTATACAATGTAGATGATTATGTGAGAATTTCCACAACAGCTGAACAAAGTGCATCATTATCCGAAGAGGAGCAAACTTCAGATCCTCTCCCATTGGGCACAGAGTTGCCCAATGGGAGTTCTTCAGCCCGATTAGCAAGCACAATGTAAAATTTCACATGGGATGATTATGAAAAAAATAAAATTAAAATCTTTTTGCGTTTACCTATAACAATGAAGAGATGAGAAAACAATGTGAAAAAATGTGCGATATAAAGGAATGTGTGTATGTGTATAATGCAATAGTGCCAAATTCTAATTCAAAATATTATTATACAATAAATGCACACTGATAAAATGATGCTAAATAAAAGTTGTGTTGAATTCCTTGCGCGTGAACAAATCTGTAGCGAAGAAAATATCCCTTGAGCCGCACATCGCTGCAAATCCGCTATGAAAGAAGTATGTAGCAGTCTCAGCCCAGGCGTAAGCCAGGCCACGCCCCCAATGTGTTTTGTTCCACCCCCCTAAGCTTAGTCATAGGGAAATCCCAATGGTCCCCATGACTAAACCACAGGGGCGGAGCTAAACACATTGGGGGTGTGGCCAGGTCAGAGCCTGACATACAGGGGTTGATTTACTAAAGGCAAAAAAACTGTGCACTTTGCAGAGGGCAGTTGCCCTCTGCAAGTGCAATTGCCCCAGAGCTTAGTAAATGAGGTAAGGCTTCACTTTGCAAAGAGTATCCAATCACGTGCAAGGAAAATTAAAAAAACTGCATTTTTGCTTGCACATGATTGGATGATAGAAGTCAGTAGAGCTTCTGCTCATTTACCAAGCTCTGGAGCAACTGCTCTTGAAGAGGGCAGATGCACTTTGCAAAGTGCACAGTCTTTTTCCCTTTAGTAAATCAACCCCACTGTTTAAAAGCGGATTTGTAGCGATGGGCGGCTCAAAGAATATCTTCTTCACTACAGATTTGTTCACGCTTAAGGAATTCACCACAACTTTTTATTTTATTTTTCTTTGATAGAAGACATCATTTACTATGTTATAATATAGACGTACAGGTAATGGACTATTCATTGATAATATGACGACCAGATTTGGAATTTACCACAACTTATATTTTATTTATCGTCATTTTATTAGTGTGCACTTATTGTATATTAAAGTGATATTAAAGGTTAAATAAATGTAAAAAAAAAAAAAAAAAACATCTTATACTTACTTGCTCTGTGTGATGGTTCTGCACCTTGATCCTCCTCTTCTGGGGTCCCTCGCCAGCACTCCTGGCTTCTCCTCTTCTCCGGGTGCCTCCACAGCCAGCTTTTTGCTATGGGTGTGCATTCTCAGTCCTGCCCCCGTTCCCTCCTCACTGGGAGTGATTGACAGCAGCAGGAGCCATGGCTTATCCTTGGGGCACTCGTGCATTCTTAACCCCACTCCTGCTCCCTCCTCACTGGCTAGGATTGACAGCAGCGGGAACTAATGGCTTGCCCTATGGGCACTCGTGAATTCTTGCCTCTGCTCCTGATCCTTCCTCACCTGCTAGGATTGACAGCAGCGGGAACCAATGGCTTGACCTTGGGGCACTCGTGCATTCTAGACCCCACTCCTGCTCCCTCCTCACTGGCTAGGATTGACAGCAGCGGGGGCCAATGGCTTGCCCTATGGGCACTCGTGCATTTTTGCCTCTGCTTCTACTCCTTCCTCACCGGCTGGGATTGACAGCAGCGGGAACCAATGGCTTGACCTTGGGGTACTCGTGCATTCTTGACCCCACTCCTGCTCCCTCCTCACTGGCTGGGATTGGCAACAACGGGGGCCAATGGCCTGCCCTATGGGCACTCGTACATTCTTGCCTCTGCTCCTTCCTCACCGGCTAGGATTGACAGCAGCGGGAACCAATGGCTTGACCAATGGCGAACCTAGGGGGGGCAAGAGGGGGCCCTGACCCCCCCAACATTATGCTGGGCCCCACCATGTGCCCCCCCCAAAAAAAATATATTTTTTTATTTTTTACAAAAAGGCAATTTCTTTTTGTTTGCATTCATATCGGATGTGCCGCATCTTACTCGGGCCACCGCTGGAGTAACACAGTCTCTATTGAGAGGGAGAACGTCCCCAGTCAGCTCCTGCGGGTGATTCCTCCCCCCTCCCCCTGCTCGCTGACACTGCATAATGCAAGCGCTCACATATATAGATATATATATATATATATATATATATATATATATATATATATATATATATTTGCATTTTTTATTGCCCCCCTATTTTTGTCCCTGTCCCCCCATGTGCCCCCCCTAAATATGAAAGCTGGAGACGCCACTGGGCTTGACCTTGGGGCACTTGTGCATTCTTGACCCCACTCCTGCTCCCTCCTCACTGGCTGGGATTGACCACAATGGGGGGCAATGGCTTGCCCTATGGGCACTCGTGCATTCTTGCCTCTGCTCCTGCTCCCTCCTCACTGGCTATGTATAACAGCAGCGGGACCCAATGGCTTGCCCTTGGGGCACTTGGGCATTCTTGGCCCCACTCCTGCTCTCTCCTCACCGGCTAGGAATGACAGCAGTAGGGGCCAATGGCTTGCCCTTGGGGCACTCATGCATTCTTGGCCCCCCCTTCTCCCTCCTCACTGACTGTGATTGACAGCAGCGGGAGCCAATGGTATGCCTTGTGGCACTGGTGTATTCTTGGCCCCGGTCCAGCTCCCTCCTCACCGGCTAGGATTGACAGCAGCGGGAGCCAATGCCTTGCCCTTGGGGCACTTGTGCATTCTTGCCCCTGCTTCTGCTCCTTCCTCATTGGCTAGGATTGACAGCAGTGGAGGCCAATGGCTTGCCTTAGCTGTTCTAGATAAAGAAATAGGGGCCCTAATCTACCAAGGCAAAGTTTTAGGAATTAATTACAGTGTGAGATATTTTTAATCTCTGCCCTTCACATTTTTTAATTTTTTTTTCAATTAAAACACTTTTTTTTAAAAATGTTTTTCAATTATTTTTCAATGTCTTAAAAACGTTTTACTCACCTCCCCTAAAAGTCATCAGCAAGCCATGAACTAGGAGGCTTTAAGCTTGCAGGCCCATCTGGTACCCATTTTGGATTTCCACACAGGCCACAGAGACTGCCGAGATAGAACTCATTTGTGTTCACTTGGAGATATCCATTGCTAGACAACAGTATCTTCACATATTCACCGATGACGACTGCAACAGCGTCTTCACTGTGATGCAGCGAGAGATCTTTACTTATCACAACAGCATCAGAAATCTGGTCATTAAATTGAATCTGACGTCCTTTCACCTAGAACCAATAAAAAAAAAAACATTTAGTAACATACGTTTATCAGGATAATATCAAATATATTTAAAGAGTAACTCAACTTTTGTTGAGGAGCCCCCCCCCTCCCCTGGGTGATCTCTGTACATTGCAGGAATTTTAACAAACTTTGTTGTAGATTCCAACCTTTCGTTATTCCAAAGAAATAGCTGTTTGTTTCTCTGTGTCCATGTGCACAGTAAACGTGAATGGGAGTGATTTTATAATAATCAATCAGCTGCTGCACCTGCAAGGCTCTTTTGGGAAAGTGGCAGGGTTTGCTTCCCTTTAGATGTGATTTCCTTTTGGGAGTATCTCACCACAAAAATTATATTTTTTGTTGCAGGGGATGCCCAAAATCTGACTTGTGTCTTAGTGCAGACTTCTGGGAAAGTCAGCAAGCCAATCACACAAGCAGGCAATTACATTTCTTTGAAGGGGGAGGGTCGAACACCATCTGTGTACAGAGTGGCTCTAGGTTTCCATATTGCATTTTACAGAAAATTACAGCGCTGCAGATTGAAAGGGAGAAGTAATTTTTAAAAATATTCGACTACAATATGGGGTTGATTTACTAAAGGGAGCAGTTGCTCCAGAGCTTGGTAAATGAGCAGAAGCTCTGCTGACTTCTATCATCCAATGATGTGCAAGCAATAATGCAGTTTTTTTAATTTTCCTTGCATGGGATTGGGTACTCTTTGCAAAGTGAAGCCTTAGCTCATTTACTAAGCTCTGGAGCAATTGCACTTGCACAGGGCAACTGCACTCTGCAAAGTGCACAGTTTTTTTGCCTTTAGTAAATCAACCCCTATGACTTGTGTCGCAATCGTATATGCTATAGTGGTTTTTTTTTTTATTATTTCCTTTTTTTTCCCACAAAAGTGGAGTTACCCCTAAAATTATATTATAATAAAATAATATAATACTTAATCTTCCATATAGTTTTTTTTTTTTTTATCTATTATCCTGCATTTGCAGTGCATATTGCCTGCTCAGTTTTTGGTTGCCTCTGTATAATTAAACATTCATAAGAGGCCATAGACCTATCACCAGCTATTCACAGCACAACGTAAAAAAAATTAATTAAAAAAGTAGTAAAAAAAATTATTTGAATAACTGCTTGCTGCAGCTAGTAAATATGAAATATGAAATAAATAATGGACTGAAATAAATAAAAAAAATACTGTATATTCTTAGTAGCACACACGGGAAACAAATACTATACAGTAAATAACAACACTATACATAAAAAAAAAAAAAATACTTGAGAAACAGGAAAACAGGACACTCGAGTTCCTCCACAATAACCAGGTCAACATACTTGACCAGCTAGGGAGGTGTGACAGTCAAGTGCCTACCTTCTTGGGAAAATTTAATTTATTGATGATGCAATAATTTATTGATGACGAAGTTCACTGGGTAAAAAAAATGAATATACCTAAAAGCAGAGGCAAATGCTTCATTGGGGGCGCAGGGGCGCTGCCCCCCTAATCCATGCTCCCGGCCCCTAATCTACATGCAGGGCCCCAAACGCATGGAATCCAATGTTTTTTTTTTTTTTGCAGCACATGCTTAGAGTCTAAGGTTCTAATTGGCCTCAAAAGATGGTGGGCTCGGACTCCCAGCCAATCAGGTCTGAGGACCCACTTCCTGTTTGGTCGGAGAGGAGAAGAAAGGGCCCGCCATTTCCCACGACAAGCTGGAGCAAGATGGTGCGAGGAGCAGCCTAAAGTAAGGCCACTGATTGCCACCTTCCCTTCCGTTTTCCGGTGGTCTGGGTAGCGTGAGTGAGGGGGGGCAGGTTTGTTTGCCGCCCCCTCCCCCAAAATATTGAGCACTGGCCGCCACTGCCAGTGCAGCAAAAAGCGCCCTGAGGCGATTCAGTTCGCATAGGTAGCGCTATACAAGTCACTCATTCATTCATTCATTCATTCACTGCAAATTTCAAAATCCTGAACATGTTTTTTTTTCCCAAACTAAAGTAGAATTTCACTTATGGTAAATTTCACTTGGCCTCAGTAACTGCCAAGGTTTTCAAAATTCCAGTGGGAGGTGCAGCGGAGAACAGCTCTGAAGTGGGGTCTGGACTACACCTACTGTATGCCCCCCAAGATATCATGGACATCGTCAGGGCCATATTTAATACTGATTGGACCCTGGGCAAACATTTTATTACAATAAATAGCAGCTAGACTCAAAATCAGTTTACTGAATCAGAACATTACCGCTCACTAACTGGCTGCTAGAGGGTACAGCACACATTACAGCTCACTGGTTATTTGCTAGAGGTTACAGCGCATGACTTCACATGACTTCTGCTTGTTGATTGGTTGCTAGAGATTACTGTACATCAATACTGCTTACTGATTGGAGGTTACTAGGCATCGTATCCACTCACCAATTGGTTTCTAGAGGTTACTGCACATTATTACTGCTCACTGGTTTGTTGCTAGAGGTTACTGCATATCCTTACCACTCAATGATTGGTTGCATGAGGTTAGTGCACATCATTACTGCTCACTGATTGGTTGCCAAAGCTTATAGCACATTATCCACTCACTGATTGCACACAATGGACTGGGGAGGTGGGGGGACCCATCAATAGACCGAAAACTCCTAGCGATACTAGGACTCATGGAATCAGTGGCAATGCTTGGGGAGGGGGATGCGATCAGTGGCAATGCTGGGGGGGATGGGATTAGTTAGTAGGCAGTACACTGTGGAAAATTCTGAATCATGTAAAGCAAAGCCGGAAATCTTTGGCAAGTATATAGTGGTGGATTCTACACTGACCACCAATGTAATAGGGAGTTTTCAATGACCACCAATGTGAGGGGGGATCTGACCTCGTCCGGCATCTTCCTCCGCGGCGTCTTCTTCAACGCTTCGTTCTTGGACCGCTCCGCATCCATGGGAGGCTCCCGCTGTGTGACGCTTCTCTTCTTCTAACATTTCTTTAATAAAGGAGGGCGGGGCCACCCTGTGACCCCGCCCCCTCTGACGCACAGGGACTTGACGGGGACTTCCCTATGGGTTTCCCGGGGTGGCCCAAGAACGAAGCGGAGAAGAAGACGCCGCGGACGAGAATACCAGAGCATGAAGCAGAGGATCGGAGGAAGAACCAGAGGAAATAGAAGATGGAGGAAGAAACCGAAGGAAGAAAGAAGGAAGGAAGAAGACCCGAAGAAGGTGGAAAGAAGAAGACTTTAAATAGAGGAATTGTCTCTTGTCATTTTTAACATTTTTTACACTTTTTTTGTGAAATGGTAGGGGTACTTTTGTACCCCATTACTATTTCATACAGGGGGGTGGGATCTGGGGGTCCCCTTGTTAAAGGGGGCTTTCAGATTCCGATAAGCCCCCTGCCCCCAGACCCCCACAACCACCGGCCAAGGGTTGTGGGGATGAGGCCCTTGTCCTCATCAACATGGGGACTAGGTGCTTGGGGGGCCGCTACCCCAAAGCATCCTCCCAACGTTGAGGGCATGTGGCCTGGTATAGTTCAGGAGATGGGGGGCCACTCTCTCGTCCCCCCTCTTTTCCTGCGGCCTGCCAGGTTGCGTGCTCGGATAAGGGTCTGGTATGGATTTTTGGGGGGACCCCACGCCATTTCTAAAAAAAATTTTGGCGCGGGGTGCCCCTTAAAATCCATACCAGACCTAAAGGGTCTGGTATGGATTTTGAGGGGGACCCCCACGCCATTTTTTAAAAAAATTTGGCGCAGGGTTCCCCTTAATATCCATACTAGATCTGAAGGGCCTGGTATGGAATTTAGGGGGACCCCCACGCCATTTTTTTTAAAAATTTTGGTTTGGGGTTCCCCTGTGGGCAAATCCCATGCCGTTTTTATCAATGAACTTTTATGTGTATTGTCGGACTGACAATTCATTCTAGCCGCGAGTAGTTTTAAATGACTTTTTTTCCTTTGAAATGTTATTTTGCTGTCAGACTGTTCTAAACACGGGAAACATGCGCCCCTTTACAGGCATACTATAGACACCCCCAGGTACGAAATTTAAAGGAATATTACACTTTTACTGTTTCACTTTAAGCATTATTAAAATCACTGCTCCCGAAAAAATGTCCGTTTTTAAAAAAAAAATTTCGCATTGATACATGTCTCCTGGGGCAGGACCCAGCTCCCCAAACACTTTTTATGACAATACCATGCATATAAGCCTTTAAAATTAGCCCTTTTGATTTCTCCCATAGACTTTTAAAGGGTGTTCCGCGGCTTTCAAATTTGCTGCGAACACCCCAAATTGTTTGCTGTTCGGGGAACTGGCGAACAGCCTATGTTCGAGTCGAACATAAGTTTGACCCGAACTCGAAGCTCATCCCTACTTACCAGTGATGAGAAGGAATTGTCACCAGCACACCAGGATCTCCAAAATTCGGTCCAAAATTTTAATCACATAGTATCAAAAAATAAATAGAAGCGACGTTTCGGAGCCTTGCAGGGCCCCTTCACCAGGTCACATGCCTGTTGAAGGGGTCCTGCGTGACTCTTCTCATGATTGCAGTCGGTTCCAGCCATTGGTCATTTCAGCACCCAATTTAAGATACAGCCATTTGTGCAGGTACGTGTGCGTTGGGAGTATTGCATTGGAGGTACGTACCAGTGAGACATAACATTTTGTCCTGTATCTGTATGATTTTTTCTAATGTTGGTGTATAATTATAGTCACAACAACCTTTATATGGTGGTTATGTATTACTCCACCATTTATTTTAACAGGATTTAATAAATACATTGCTTTATTTACTTGTGCTGTTATTCAAGTATGGTGCCTCTAAAGTCCCCTAGTCCTTGAAGGTGTTCCTTCTTTTGTATTTTTAGAAAATGCCTTTTGATCCTGCCAGAAATGCAGTGCCTATGGCTCTTCCTGAGAACTTCACAACAGATGATGTTAAATTCCTTCCAAGCTATCTCCTGTAAACTACATATTCCCTTGTACCCATGTGATGGATATGAAGAGAGTCTGAGTTATTTGCTGTCAAAAATAGAAGAGCAGCTTGGGTTGACAACCATGGCTACCTCCATAAATACAGTACAGTGGATGAAGGTTGTCCCCCTGAGATGGGAGGTGTTAGCGGGATCACAAAGCAAAATAAAGAAAAATCATAGGTTGCTACTTGGACCCTTGGCTGATCATGGGGGCCCCTGGTGGCCCAGATGAGGTATGGGACCTCTGGACATCATTGACAGATACCCTGTGCAGGGTTCCCAAGTAGTTCATCCATACTTGTTCCTTTAAAACCATCAAATGTTTTCTTTACATTTTTTTCTGATCTGTCTGTGCCCTTAAATACATAGTTGGTAAAGTTGAATAAAGATGCCAGTCAATCCAGTTCAACATGAGGGTGAGGGACTACTAATTTCCATATCTCTGTCCATATCCCTGCGCTCGCTAAGAAACACATCTAAAAGTTTTCTTTTACTTTTCTAGACTCCAAGCTAACACCACCAACTATGGAATGGAGTTCCACATCCTTACCGTTCTAACAGTAAAAAAAAACCCTTACGTATGGTTGGGTAATACATAACCACCATATAAAGGTTGTAAATATAATTATACACCAAGATTAGAAAAAATCAGGTTGAACAGTTTTTCATCCATGTACATTGTATGGCCACGTGTCTTGTTCATAGATCACCTTGGATGAAATAATTGTCTCCCAATGCTGGAATCATCATTCAAAGATTTGTATACCTTGATCAAATCCCCTCCTAAGCATCTCTTCTACATGTTTGTAGTAGTTTTTCATAACTGAGGTCCTCCAGCCCCCTTATTAGCTTTGTTGCCCTTCTCTAGATTGTCTCCAGTTAAAGCACATCCTTCCTGAGGATTGGTGACCAGAACTAGAGAGCATGATCAAGATGTGGCCGAACCCGAGTTTTGTAAAGAGGAAGAATAATAGTTTTATCTCTTGAGTAAACCTCTTGTTAATACGTTATTTCATTCCTCTCTTCTCTATCTTTGTCTGCCCCATTTAGCAGTATTCTCTTTTTCTCTCCCTGCCATTGGACCCCCTCCCAGGGCCTATAGGTTAGTCCTGAGGTCTATATCTGAGCTCCCTCTTTTTACACAAGAAGACATTCTTTCTAACTATTATACTATGGTAGTGATATGTATGATGTATGACCCTATGACAATGTCCCGGTGGGCGGGGCAAAATGCACCAGGGTGAGGGGTTTGACGGAGACATGTAGGCTGAGGTTGTTCCTTATCGTTTATTGACCTGGGCTGGTCGAGAGTAGTGGTGAGCCTTTCCTCTTTACATTTACTTGCACTCTTGATTGTTATCAGAATAAGCCTACACCCCACGTTATGGGACACAGGGAAGTGCTTTCACCTCTCCTTTAAGCAATGTAACAGGTTTCGGTAATACGTAGGACCTTTACTCTCTAGTCTTTGACATTGTGGGGTCCACCTGGACAATTCTGGGGTGAAGATTGGAGGAAAAGGTAAATGTCATTGCAGGATATCTCAGATATCCTTAGGGGTCTAAGGATATCCCCCCCCCCCCCGCCACCTCCATCTTTAGTGTACACACATTTCTATTGTTCATAATTTTACTAAGCTGTAAATCCCAAAGTTGAATATCTGTCCTAATTCCGTGCAGACACCAAATCTAAGGACTGGTCTGCTGAAATATATTACGTTTTTGTTTTTTTGGGTTAGATACGCCTTACAAAGAAACTTAAAGTCAAGTCCACCTTTTGACCATTTTTTTGTGCAAAAATTAAAAAATGCAGCATCACGGATGCATTGCACAGGCAATGTTTATCCCAGCCTCAGCCTCAGGTCTGTACTGTGGTATTGAGTAGAATTAGAAGGGGTCTGATAATGTTGAGATATATATATATATATATATATATATATATATATCGAAACTGTTGGATATGTGACGGCACAAACTACTAATAAGAACCCAGAAAGCTGCTCAAAACAGGCTTTCGTACCAAAACCAGTCTGAACTGACCAGATACTGCTGAATTCTATTTTTTTTTACCAGTCACATGATGTATACACCCATTTAACTGTTCCCTTGCTACTAAGAAGATATGAATGCTGATTGGACTAAACTATACGGTCACACCTATAACACGCCTAGACCTTATGCATATTCATACATATAAAATCGTATAGTCTGTAGATGTAACCTCAGAAACACTTTCACTTTACTGCTTTATTGAGAACTGTGTATTGTGTTTCTCCACTGCAGTGTATGGAATAAAAGCACTTTCCTTTTTATCGATTTAGGCTCACTGTCTCATCAGAAAAAGGTCCTGATTTGGAGACTCCCTAACCTGATTTATCAGTATGGAGTTGACCAGGACTTTTTTAAATTAAAAAAAACAGCATTTTTGCTGGCACATGATTGGATGATGGAACTCAGCAGAGCTTCTGCTCATTTACTAATCTCTGGAGCAACTGCACTTTGCAGATTGCACAGTCTATTTGTCTTTATTAAACCAACCCCTCAGTGTAAAACGTAGACTGAGCAATTTTGACTTACCCAGGCCCTTCCATCTCTGCCAATGGTAATCACACCGTTGTTGGTGACAGCATGAACTTTACTAACTACTGGTGGTCCTACGTTTTGACTACCGATGTCAGCTACAACTCTGAACCAAGAATTGGACAAGGAGTTGCAAACAAAAGAAATGTCGTAAACACCAGCAGTAAGGTTCCCTAATGACTGGTTGCCAAATGTGACGTAGTTTGGTGGGTTTATGAAACACCTCCATATGGCCTTGTTGCAGACTAGAGCTCCGTTAGAAATGATGCAGTCTTCATCGGGACTACACGCCACCTTTGTGCAAGACAGGACTCCGGATATGCATGTACACTGCTCGGTGCAGTTCTGAGTCATGACTTGCTGACCTTCCTGCAAAAAAAAAAAAAAATCAATGAACTGTGACTACTGTATGTTCACAAAAAAAAAAAAAACCAGTATATACAGTATATATTTGAAACTAAATGAACTACAGAGAAAGCCAAATCAAATCAACATTTGATGTGACAACCCTTTGCCTTCAAAGCAACATCAATTCTTCTAGGCAGGGCTTTTTTCTCAGAGAATAAGTAAAGGGACTCCTCCCTTCTGAGTCATCCTTTGTCTCTGCCCCCTACCCACCTCTGTGCACCATCCCTTGGTTCCACCCCCTACCCACCTCTGGGCACCATCCCTAGGTTCCACCCTCTACCCACCTCTGAGCACCATCCTTTGGTTCCACCCCCCTACCCAACTCTGAGCACCATCCCTTGGTTCCACTCCCTACCCACCTCTGTTCACTATCCCTTAGTTCCACCCCTACCCACCTCTGAGTACCATCCCTTGGTTCCACTCC